>JAWHQI010000230.1:1200000-1650000 GCA_033032865.1 Dactylorhiza incarnata | reverse complement strand
CCGCTGTTGGGCTAATGATTGCTAGCCCTAATTAAGATTATCAGGGTCGTTGGATCTCAAAGAAGAGATCCAACGGCTCCTGTAATGGGGCGTAGGCCGGAGACTTGCGGGCTCTCGCCACCGTCGTCCGATCGTTGGACAGGCGCGCCACCACCTCCCGCCGGCTCGCCGGAGGCAGGCGCACCTCCCGACGGTGGCCTAGTGGCCTGGAGCCGCCGCTGACCGCCGGGAGGAAGTTGTTAGAGGGCTCATCCCTCGGGTTCACCAGAGTGACGCTTTCTCGGGGGTGCCCTCGCCTGAGGCTTCCCGGAAGGGGTCGCTGACCCCTCTCTGGTGAGGTAGGGCTCCCTTGAGAGCCTGGCAGGGTTCAGGAGCCCTCTATGTAGGGTTGAGGAGGGAAGGTGGCGGGGTGGCCTAGGTGGCTCGGGTTCGTCTTCTCCGGCTCCGGCGCAAGCGTAGGGTTGCGAGGCTGGCTTCCAAGAGGGTGGGGAGGGGTTCCTGAATGAAGTTCTCCTCCTCTTTCACAGCGAGGTCAGGGGGCTCGCTTTATAGCCAAAGCACGAGAGTTCCCTCTCTCTCCCTTCTTCCTTCTCGGCTAAGGGAGAAACCAGTGTAGGTCCAACCATGGTTGGGTCAGGAGGCAGCTGGCAGCACATAGGGGGGGGGGTTAAAAATATCTAGGTCCACTACTTTGTCTTAGGCTAAGAGTTAATGGGTTTTAATTATGTTTAGGCTAGCTTGGGTTAGCCTAACCTCACATCTTAGGAGAGGGTTGACCATAGTCAACCCTAAGTGGGTCCTCCCCCTAATACATGTCAAGGTAAATATGGGTTCGAGATGTCGAGTGTCGAGTAAACGTTGATGTGATGGGGTTGAAATCAAGTGTTCACGTATCTCGAGGATTCATATAATTTTACGAGTGTTTATTTTTTATTTATTGGACTAAATGACATCGGAATTAAGCGAAACATATTTTGTTGCACTCGTATCGACCATACGAGTCTAACGCAACTGACAGAATTTAATTCAGAGCTCGTTTGCTCATTAATCTAAAATGGCATTGATGTGATGCTCAACGTTACTCAAAATTATCATTTTCTTCAAACGACCTCGGATTGGAACGGAACGAGTTCCGTTGCACACTTATCGACTATACGAGTCTAACGCAATTGACTGAAGTTGATTCGGAGCACGTATGCTTACTATACTAAAATAACGTCGTCGTGACGCGCTACGTTACTCAAAACGGTCACTTTCACCAAATGACCTTGGATTGGAACGAAACGAATTCAGTTGCACTCGTATCGACCATACGAGTCTAACAGAAATGTCAGAAGTCAATTCGGAGCACGTATGCCCACTACGCTAAAACAACGTCGTCGTGACGCGCTACGGTACTCAAACCGGTCACTTTCACCAAATGATCTCGGATTTGAACGAAACGAGTTCCGATGCACTCGTATCGACCATAAGAGTCTAACGCAACTAACAGAAGTCGATTCGGAGCACGTATGCTCAATATACTAAAATAGCGTTGTCGTGACGCGCTACGGTACTCAAACGGTCACTTTCACCAAATGACCTCGGATTGGAATGAAATGAGTTCTGTTGCACTCGCATCGACCATAAGAGTCTAACGCAACTGATGGAAGTCGATTCAGAGCACGTATGCTCACTATACTAAAATAGCGTCGTCGTGACGCGCTACGACACTCAAACGGTCACTTTCACCAAATGACCTCGGATTGGAACGAAATGAGTTCTGTTGCACTCGCATCGAACATAAGTGTCTAATGCAACTGTCGGAAGTCGATTCGGAGCACGTATGCTCACTATACTAAAATAGCGTCTTCGTGACGCACTAAAGTAGTCAAACGGTCACATTCACTAAATGACATCGGATTTGAACGAAACGAGTTCTGTTGCACTCGTATCTACCATAAGAGTCTAATGCAACTGACGTAAGTCGATTTGGAGCACGTATGCTCAGTGTACTACTTTGGTGTTGTGGCGAAGCACAAGGCTACCCAAAACAGTCATTTCTCTAAATGACCACCCGTAGGTGGCGATGGTCGGGTCGTGGTTGTCCTATGACCCGGCCTAAGCTCCTCCAAGGGTTCAACTGAACTGGCTAGACCCTATTTTAGAGTTGGGATGTTACATATGGTATGGTGACAGTGGAGAGGAATCAGGCAGGCGTTGCAATTAGGGTAATGTAAGAGATGAAATTAGTTTTTATTTTTGTTGCGGGTCGCTTGGGTGCTTTCGGTAGATTGGTCGACTTGAACCACCTTAGCTCTGAAGCAAACCAAGCGCGCTAACAGTAAATCAGAGAATCGTTAAGTATACTGGGACTTTTAACGTGGAAAACTCGGAAAGGGTAAAAAACCACGCGATCGGAGGTGTGCCGACCAAACTTCACTATCTTCTGGGGGGTTGCAGTCAGATACTTAGAATTCGCGATAGGCTGCCGCTCGTTACAATAATAGAGAGAGAAAGAGAGAGAACTCTGAAGGTGACAAGCCACATCTCGGAAAACTAAGTCCTTTTTCTTCTGAGAACTGTGGTGAGAACAAAAGTGAGAATGCCCAAGGGGGGGGGGGGGGGGGGGGGGGGGGGGTTGGCGCTAGCACGCGTGCTATCCCGAGAGCGGCGAGGCCACACCCCAAGTGGGGGGTTTGGCGCTAGCGCGCGTGCTATCCCGTGTTAGCAGCGCGCGGTACCGTCACGTGCATCGTGGCCATAGCGCGCCCGCTACCGCGCGGGGTAGCACGTGCGGTTGTGTGCGGCACAGCCGCGCGCGGTTGTGTGGCCCTGCGGCGTGCTCTGCGCGCATCTTTGTACCGGCGGTTGGCTACGGAGAGGTGGGTTTGGCCCACTTTCCCACTCATTCCTCATCTTCTTAATGGGGGAGTGGGGTTTGCGAATAACCGCCACACGATTTTGTATACTTAGATGAGAGCACACGAATGAATGCATATCATAAGACCCCCAAACCTTCGGAGTCCGAATTTTTATACGGAGGAGTTCGGAGGTTTTGATGATTCTGCTGCGGTTTCAATCATCGTCATCTCTGTGGTACCATGGGTAGGAATTGCCATTGAGGGATGAGTGTGCAGTTGCTTTTGTTTCTTGGTGTCTTTTGTAACTTTAGTGTCTCACTTATCATTAGAGTTGTAATTAAGGGGACATGCCCCAAAGTGGTTGGTAAAGGGCATTTGCATTCAATCCGTGGATGAACGTAAGAGGGGCAGGCCCTTACGACGTCGGGACCTGACCGCGAAGGAGAAGGGCGGACCTTCAATCGACGACGGTGCGAAGGCCCCGGGACAAGGCCCCCAAAGTGGCTGGTGAATAACATGGGTATTCAAACAGTGGACGAACGTAAGAGGGGCAGACCCTTACGACGCTGGGACCTGACCGCGGAGGAGAAGGACGAACCTTCAATCGTCGACAGTGCAAAGTCCCCGGGGCAGGGCCCCGAAGTGGCCAGTGAATAACAGTGGTATTCAAACCGTGGACGAATATAAGAGGGGCAGGCCTTTACAACGTCGGGACCTGACCGCGGAGGAGAAAGGGCGAACCTTCATTCGATGGCAGTGCAAAGTCCCCGGGGCAGGGCCTCGAAGTGGCTGGTGAATAGCAGGGGTATTCAAACCGTGGACGAACGTAAGAGGGGCATGCCCGACGCTGGGACCTGACGCAGAGGAGAAGGGAGAACCTTCAATCAATGGCAGTGAAAAGTCCCCGGGGCAGGGCCCCGAAGTGGCCGGTGAATAACATGGGTATTCAAACCGTGGACAAACGTAAGAGGGGTAGGCCCTTACGATGTCAGGACTTGACCGCGGAGGAGATGGGATAACCTTCAATCGACGACAGTGCAAAGTCCCCGGGGTAGGGCCCCGAAGTGGCCGGTGAGTAGCATGGGTATTCAAACTGTGGACGAACGTAAGAGGGGTAGGACCTTACGATGTTGGGACCTGACCGCGGAGGAGAAGGGCGAACCTTCAATCGATGGTAGTGCGAAGTCCCCGGGGGTACGACCCCAGAAGTGGATGGTGAATAGCAGGGGTATTCAAACCGTGGTCGAACGTAAGAGGGGCAGACCCTTACGACGTCGGGACCTGACCGCGGAGGAGAAGGGCGAACCTTCAATCGCCGGCAGTGCGAAGTCCCCTGGGGTACGACCCCAGAGTGGATGATGAAATGCGTTGACGGTGAAGAAGGTAACAATAATTTTTCTCAATCAAACATAGGTGTCAGTGTCAAAACATATTTTTCATAGCAGAAAGTCAGTTTGCGTGTGGATTTCATAATACAAGATAAATTTGCGTGAGTCTGAGCTCGCGGCTTTGTACATAATATAAGATAAGTTTGCGCGAGTCTGAGCTCGCAGATTTTTGCATAAAATAAGATAAGTTTACGCGAGTCTGAGCTCGCAACTTTTTGCGTGATAGAAGATTCAAATTACTGATAAAAGCGGCGTAGGTTCTGAGCGTTCAAGGTGCGTAGTAACGTCTTCCCTTCCGCTGTTCTGAGCTTGTATGTTCCGGGTTTACGATCGTAGTGACAACATACGGACCTTCCCAAGTTGGTGAGAGTTTATCTTCTTGGGGGCCTTTACCGTCCGCCTCGATGATGCGTAGGACGAGATCCCCTACATTGATTGGTCTGGGCTTCACCCTTCTGTTGTAGAGTCGGGCTACGCACCTTTGGTAGGTTGCGGCACGCTGGGCAGCATTGTCTCGGATTTCGGGGATTAAGTCGAGATTTTCCCGGAGCAGCTCGTCATTCTTGTTAGGATCGAAAGTTAGTACCCGGATGCTTGGAATGTCGATGTCGATGAGGATGACAGCTTCAGTACCATAACAGAGTTTATAAGGCGTCTCTCCTATAGGAGTCCTCTCTGTCGTGTGGTACACCCATAGTACACTTGGGAGTGTGTCCACCCATTGCCCCCAGCTTATTCTAAGCACGTCTTCAACCCTTTGAGGATGGTGCAGTTTGTGACCTCCACTTGCCCATTGGTTTGTGGATGTGCCACGGCCGTGTGACGAAGATTGATTTTCAGATCCTCGCACATCTTGGTGAAGGATTTCCCGGTGAACTGAGTGTCGTTGTCGGCAATGATTGTTGCTGGGATACCGAAGCGACAGATAATGCTCTTCAAGACAAATTGTTTGGCATACTCTTCTGTGATCTTGGCCAGGGGCTCGACATCTACCTACTTGGTGAAGTAGTCGATGGCTAGGATGATGAATATCCTCTGTCCAGATGCCAGAGGCAGGGGGCCGAGGAGATCGATTCCCCATTGTGCGAATGACCACACACTTTGGAGTGTGGAGAGCGTGACCGGGGGCTGGTGAGGTACGTTTGCATGTAGCTGACAGCTCCTGCACTTGTGGACTAGCTCGGTCGCGTCCTTCTTCATTGTTGGCTAATAAAAACCTTGGCGCAATATCTTCTAGGCCAAAGCTTCCCACCCAGGTGCTCTCCACAGACTCCCCCGTGCACTTCTCTTAAGGCGTAGTCTGCTTCGCCTGCTGGTAGACATTTTAGATAGGGCCCTGAGAATGCCCAATTGTAAAGCTCCTCGTCCACGATGGCGAATGATGCCGCTCGCATCCGTAATCTTCGTGCTTCCAGACGGTCCTCGGGGAGGTGCCCGTGCTCAAGTTTGGCTCGCAGGGGGGTCATCCAAGATGACTCCTCTTGGTGGATGGTCGTGATTTCCCATGGACCTTGAATACTTGGAACCATGCTCTCTTCCACTCGGCGTCTTCGGGATTGATAGCTGGTGGGTGAAGTTGCAAGCTTAGAGAGAGTATCTGCTCTGGAGTTCTGTTCCCGGGGGATGTTCAGAATTTGGTATGACGGAATCTTCTGAAGGAGTAATCTTGCAAGCGCGAGATATTTCGCCATCTGGTCATTCTTGGCCTCGTAGTCTCCCTCAACTTGCAAGACTACGAGTTAGGAGTCTGTGTGAATCGTCAGGTTCTCTGCTTTGCAATCGATGGCGAGCCGGAGGCCGTCGATCCGTGCCTCATATTCTGTGATATTGTTGGTTGCGGGGAACTTTAACCTGAGGCCGTAATCTAAGATAATCTCATCGGGACTTATGAGGAGCAATCCTGCTCCGGCTCTTTCAGCCCCTGATGCGCCATCGACGTAGAGAGTCCAATGGGGGAGTAGTGATATCTTTGATAGGAAGTGCTTCTGGTGGAATGATGTTATCTGCAACAAAGTCAGCGAGTACTTGCAACTTGATGTCTGGTCGTGGTAAGAACTGGATGTCGAACTCGCCAAGCTCTACCGCCCACTTTACTAGTCTCCCTGAGACCTCTGATTTCTGGAGGATTGTTCGTAGCGGGAGCGGAGTTAACACTTTTACTATGTGAGCCTGGAAGTAGGGCCGAAGCTTTCTTGTTGAGAATACGAGACCTAAAGCCGTCTTTTTCGCCGCCGGATATCTGTTTCGGTGTCGGTGAGGGCTTTGCTAAGGTAGTTGATCGGCTGCTGCACCCCACCTTCATCTTTCACGAGCACTGAGCTAAGGGCTGCAGGCGAAACTGCCATGTATAGGAACAGAGTTTGTCCGGGGATGGTCTTTGATAGGAGTGGTGGTGAGGCCAGGTACTGTTTGAGAAGTTTGAAAGCCATCTGGCACTCGTCCGTCCACTGAAATCCGAAGTGACGCGCTCCCCGGACAATTTTGAAGAGGGGAGGTACTTGTCTCCTGTTCGTGATAGGAAACGAGATAATGCGGCGATCCTCCCATTTAGGCGTTGCACTTTCTTAATTGAACGAGGTGGCGACATATCCTCCAATGTCTTAATCTTCTCGGGGTTGGCCTCAATTCCCCGATGGGTTACCATGAAACCCAGGAACTTCCCTGCCGTCACACCAAATGCGCATTTGCTGGGGGTGAGCCACATCTGGAAGCGACGAAGAAGTTGAAAGCACCATCCTAAGTCTCTCAAGTGGTCGCAACGGTGGACGATATTCACCAGCATATCGTCTAGGTATACCTCCATCGTCTCTCCGATAAGGCTCTTGAAGACTTTGTTCATCAGCCTTTGGTAGGTTACTCCGGCGTTCTTGAGGCCGAAGAGCATAACTTTGTAGCAGTAAACTCCTTTGTCTGTTCGGAATGCGCTGTACTCCTCGTCTTATAATTTTATCCTGATTTGGTTGTAACCTGAGTATGCGTCCATGAAGCTGAGGAGTTCGTGCCCGACCGTCGCGTCGACCAGCTGATCGATTCTTGGAAGGCGGAAGCTATCTTTTGGGCAAGCTTGATTTAGATTGTTGTAGTCGATGCACATCCGCCACTTCCCCGAGACCTTCTTTACCATAACCACATTGGCTAGACCTGTGAGGTATTTCGCTTCGCGGATGAACCGTGCTTCTAGGAGTTGATCCACCTCCTCCTCGATCGCCTTGAGCCGCTCTGGGGCGAAGTTCCGCTTTTTCTGGATCACCGGCCTACAAGCAGGGTTAATATTCAAAGAGTGAAAGATGACCTGAGGATCTACCCCGGGCATATCTTCCGGACTCCACGCGAAGATATCCTTGTTGGCGCGGAGGAAGAGAACATATACCTCTCGCTCTTCCTTAGATAGGAGGGACCCGACTTAGACCGTCCGCGTCGGATCCTGTTGGGAGATTGGTACTTTGGTGAGTCCTTCGACGGGGGACCCGCACTGTAGAGTGGTTTCATCCCATAAGTCGAAGTTATCGATATTGAGGGCGGTTGCTTCCATTGGTCGCGCCTGCTTTAAGAAACACGTTCGTGTTGCTTCTTGGTTCCCTCTTATGACCCCTATCCCTGCGGCGGTCGGGAAATTCTTAGCCAGATGCGAAATAGATGGGATTGCTCCAAAGATGGATTGGAGCGGCCTCCCAAAGATGGCATTGTAGGCGGAGGTGGATTCCACCACCACGAACTGGATGATGTACGTTGACTGTCTTGGAAACTCGCCCAATGTGACTGGGAGAGTGATCATGCCTTGAACTAGAACAGGTCGATTGTCGAAGCAGTAGGCGGGCCCGGCTGCAGGGCTGAGATGATCCTTTGTGTGCTTCATACCTTGCAAAGTGGAGAGGAACAGAACATCAATTGAGCTTCCGTTATCGATCAATATCCATTTTACATTAAAGCAAGGGTCCCCAATCCCTGCACTGATTACGAGGGGATCCTGATGCGGTAGCCGTAACCCTTGTAAGTCCTCCCCGAAAGCAATCGTAATGTGCTGCTTGAGCTTCTTATCTTCGTGGTCTCTTGGGGGTTTGGCGATTGAGAGGATTTGTACTGCTAGGACGGGAGGTCCGGCGATCGTTTCGATTTCTGCCACCATCGGTCTTCCTCCTCCCGCGCCTCGGGGAGCAGGAGGCTGCTCCCTCGCTTCCCTAGGGTGCTGAGGCTGATTGGGAACCTGTCCTTGCAGGAATCTTCTCAGGAGTCCTTGGCGGACGAGATGCTCGATCTCATCTGTAAGTCTGGTACACTCTTCGATGGTATGCCCAGTTCCTCGATGGAACTCGCAATACCTGGACTGGTCGCTCCTCGGGTTTGGGGCTGCCACCCGAGGCATGCAGAGCTCTAGGTTGTTCTGAATGGCATAGAGTACATTTGTTCTTGCGGTGTTCAATGGGGTGTAGACCCTGGGCGGCTGTGGACCTAGGTCTCTTCGGTGATCGCGACGACATTCATCATTGCGGCGCTCCTCGCCGCGTCGTTCTTCTCGTCCACTAGGGGCTTGATCCGACCCCCCCTCTTCCTCCTTTGGCTGCCTTCGAACTGCTGACGGTGCGCTTCGATGGCCTCGTCGGCAGCTATCTGAGCTTCAACTTGGGGAACGAGGTCAGGATAACTTGGTACGGTTTCTCTCATTAGAGCTGAGTAAAAGCCACTTGGGCGGAGGCCTCAAAGGAAAAATCCTCGCAAGAGCTTGGGGTCGACCCCCGGGATTTGCTGAGCCTCTGAAGTGAAGCATCGGAAAAAATCCTTGAGAGTCTCTCTGTCGTTTTGGCGGATTCCTGAGAGATGGGAGGGATCTCAGACAATCCTACGATTGGCGATGAACTTGTCCACGAACTGCTGCGCTATTTCTGCGAAGTTGTTGATGACCCCATCCCGCAGGGAGTGGAACCAAGTGCGCGCTTGTCCTTTCAAGGTTGTCGGGAACACTTGACAGAGGAGATGATCAGGGGCCCTGTAAATCTTCATGTTGGTGTGAAGTGATTGACATGTTGCAATGGGTCGTCCATCCCGTCGAATGTTTCGATGTTGGGAAGCTTGAAACCGTTTGGAACCGGATGGGCCAAGACCTGAGGTGATAGCGGAGAGCCGTGGTGTGTGGGACGGCGGGCGAGAGCTGCGCGTCGCCCTACCTGGTCGTATTCTACTGCTATCATATCGCGTATCTCCTCTCGAGTGGTTCTTTCTATTGCTCGGCCAGGAATAACTCTTCCCTGGCGATGGTGATGGTGGTCAGCTCCTGGGCCTCTGGCCGGCGGAGCAGGACGGGCGGAGCTTGCTGCGTCGGAGAATTCTTCTGAGGCTTCTTCTTCTCGAACTACCTCCTCATTCGGAGCATGATTCGGAGCTGGGGGAGGCGGAACGTTCAATGCTGGAGGCTGAACGGGAGCTCGATGGGCCCCAAGATTTCTTACGAGAGCCAGCATCTCGGCTTGTTTCTCTTCCATCTGCCGAATGTGCCCTTCCAGCACTGTCACAGGCGCAAACACTGCCTCTCTGCGAGAGGCGCATTGATAAGCGAGTGGGAGGGAGCTGGGTCGACGCGCCCCTCCGGGATAGATCCTTCAGTAGTGCGAGCACTTCTTCTTGCCATTGCAATTGATGTCAAGTGCTACCTCCAGCGAGTCTTTGCAGAACTTTGGGAATAAGTTTCCACAGACAGCGCCAGACTGTTGCGGGTCGCTTGGGTGCTTTCGGTAGACCGGTCGACTTGAACCACCTTAGCTCTGAAGCGAACCAAGCGCGCTAATAGTCAATCAGAGAATCGTTAAGTACACTGAGACTTTTTAACGTGGAAACCCCGGAAAGGGTAAAAAACCACGCGGTCGGAGCTGTGCCACCAAACATCGCTATCTTTTGGTGGGTTATAGTCAGATACTTAGAATTCGAGCGCGATAGGCCGCCACCCGTTACAATAATAGAGAGAGAGAACTTCGAAGGTGACATGCCACCTCTCGGAAAACTAAGTCCTTTTTCTTCTGGGAACTGTGGTGAGAACAAAAGTGAGAATGCCGAGTCGCCTTTCGGGATCCGATGACTTTCCAGATTGCTTAGGAAAATAGACTTCCGGAATGACGGAATTCTCCAAGTCCACGAAGGCGATCTTCGAAGCTCGAAGGAGATCTTCACGCACCAAAGGAAAACTCAAGGGAAATCTTCGACAGAGCTCTCTCGGGTGCAGAAGGCAAGATGTCTTGAAATGAAGCTCTGAGCTCCTTTTATAGTTTTGGTCGGGGGTAGCTAGGTAATTTTGCCGCCGTAACCATCGTAACCACCTGACGGGCAAATCACGCTGGTGGATTTGGAGCACACGGATCTCCATTTTTCATAAATGACCGTCTCGCCCTTCAGGCAGTTCAGGCAGTTTCGTTGAAGGTAAAAAAGGCGACAAGCGAGTCCTGCAATCTGAGAAATTAAGAAATGTTAACTGCGCGCGCGTTCAGAATGTGGAAACGTTCTGAGCGTGTTCAGAACGTGGAAGCGTTCTGAGTGCGCGAGGAATCATTATGAGAGCACGGGGAAACGTTCTGAGCGCACAACGAACGGGGAAACATTCTGAGCGCGCGGGGAAGCGTTCCGAGCGCGCAACGAACGAGGAAGCATTCTGAGCGCGCAAGGAGGTTGGAAACGGAAAGCCGTACCCCCAAAGAAGGGATGTGGTTTCGGCCGGATGCTCCGCAGGACCACCTATAGGAGAGGGGTGCGGTTTGGCCGCACCCCTCGAAGGGGGGTTTGGCGCTACCGCGCGGTACCGCCACGCGCGTCGTGGCGGTAGCGCGCCCGCTACCGCGCGCGATAGCTCGTACGGTTATGTGCGGCACAGCCGCGCACGGTTGTGTGTGGCCCTGTGGCGCGCGCTGCGCGCGTCTTTGTACGGACGGTTGGCTGCGAAGATGGTGTGTTTGGCACACTTTCCCACTCATTCCTCATCACCTTAATGGTGGAGTGGGGTTTGCGAATAACCGCCACCCGATTTTGTATGCATAGATGAGAGTCCACGAATGAATGCATATCAATTTTATTTTTATTGGACCGCAAATATCAATTATATAGCTTTTAATATAAATCTCATTGTTACATTTATGAAAAACATTTATCAAATACAAAACTTAAATACATTAAATCATCATGCAGTTGAACGACAACATCAGAATTCAAGCAAATTCCAAATACCTACATTAATTGGAACAGGATGAATTCCAATTCAATTTTAATTCCTGCAATCCGAACGAACCATAATAAAAATAGAGGAAAGGTGGGCACAAACATGAGTGTTACTTAAAAAAACAAATACACAAATTGAGCCTCGTATTTATTAAAATGTCAAATATCTAATTAAGAAGGGGTAAAAGAAATTACGAAATTCGTCAAAGGGTGTTTTTTTTCGATAATTGAACATTTACATTTATATTATAAGATAGCTACAATGAATTCGAAGATACAAAAAAAGTAACAATCATGTTGAATATTACATATTAGTATAGAATACTACGTCGAATATGATATTTTCTCGGTTTTCAAATATGATAATAGTAGAGATAAAATTAGATATATTTGATTGGAATTGAAGCCGGCAATAATAAAGAGAGTAGTATGAAATCAAGTTTGGGTTAGGTATGCGATCGTCGCCCTAAAAAGTTGTCTCACTCTCCAACGATGCTTTCAACTGATGTTCGCTTGTTTAAGTTACAACACTCTACTAAATTATAATAAGCACAGACATTGAAGAAACACAAAACATCTGAATTTTCTCTTGATGATGAAGCAAATGTAAAAAGAAACTCGAAAAAGAACTTGAAAGCAAGAGAATAAATAAGATGATTGTTAACCACAACCTAGATTTGACTATCAATAACCCGAAAAATTTGAAAATTTTATCCGCGGCCAAATTTGTTAACCGCAATCCAGGAGCTTTATAATAAAAAACATTAAAAAAAATTCATTCACATGTTAAGTGTATTACAAGGTTTGAAGACTATAAAGTTATATGAGCTGACTAAAATGGTGACATTAAAATTATTGTATGCGCTACAAAGTCTTCATTATACCCAAATCCCCGCAATCGCACAATAATTGGTGACCCATGCAAATTTCGAAATCTTCATTTCGTCGAGTAATTGTCCCAGTGTCCACATCATCTACACCATTGAGGAAAAAACATGTTAATTTGGCATAAATTACATGCAGAAATATTTTATTTATCATCTACATATGATCATTATGTTCTGTTTTACCAAGTAATCACTAAGGGCATGTTCAACACCACGGAATTGGAATTCGAGAGTGGAATTAGGGTATTAAGAATTCAATTCATATGTTCAGATGGAGGGAGTTGGCTCGGAATTTGAATTGGGTTAACTCCAAGGGTTTTGAAATAATACTGTGCCCAATTCTTAGGGGTAAACCGTTGTTTTCATCAATTTTGGAGGAGAGTCATATCCCAATGAAGAAGCAGCTTATTCGTCGGTCCCTTCTAACAGCCGATAATCGCCATTTATACACGAAATTTTAAGATATTATTTTTACACAATTCTAGTAGTATCGTTTGTTGAGTTTTAGTAAACAGGGAGGAGATAAGATAAATAAATAAAAATTAAGATAAAATTTGAGTTTGTGTAAGAAGTGTGATTAATGCTCTAAAGAAGTTGCATTACTCTCCAACAAGACTTACAACTAATGTTCACTCCAAAATATAACACTAGATAAGATCCTAAAAACCCCAATGTGCGTGGATACCGAAAAAGCGCAGAACACTCGAACTGCTAATAGATGAAACAAACTCAGAAATGAAAGCAAATATAGAAAGCAATAGAAAATGTAAAGAACAGATGAAAATGCAGTTGACAATCACACTACAACAAATTCGGCTTACCACGGCATTTTTTAATGCCTTTAGCGGCGCTTTTAAAACGCCGTCATATCTACCACGGCGCTTCCTCAAGCGCCGCTAAATCGCCGTGGTTGGAAGCGCCGCGGAAAACTCCATAGCGTTTTTTTTAAAACGCCGCGGAACATTCCCAGCGTTTCTTCTAAAAAATACCATTGTATATTCAAGCTTTCAACGACATTTTTCACAATAAAAACGCCGCGGAAGCAGATATATATTAAAAATAAAAAACCCTATCAAGCTCTTTGGCTTAAAAAAACGCGGTCAAATCTCTTATATACTATTGGTCACGTTTTTTCAACAAAACGCCGCGAAATCAAAATTATGGCGGCGTTTTCATAACGCCGCGAAATCAAAATTGTGGTTGCGTTTTCATAAACGCCGCGGTAGGTGTTATTTGTTGTAGTGACAAATATTAGAAAAGGTCGGCGATCGTGATCGACGAAAAGGAAAGGTCGATGATCGTCTATTAGGAACAATCTGCATTCGACTAACAAAAATAAAATAACATAAAACTATTTTTTTATCAAAAATAATAATTCAATTATTCCTCAAACCCAAAACCATCAATCCAAACCACAGAATCCCCAAACTCCAAAGTCAATTCAGATCTCATGTGTGCTTGCAAGCGTGTGTGTGTGGCTCTTAATTTCTCATATTTATGTTTCTTTCAACATAACAAAGAAGAAAAATCATGGTTTCTATACTAATACTAGTGACAGGGGCCCTCATGCGGCGGGCGGCAACATTCGGCGGGCGGCAACGTTCGGCTTGCGGCAACGTTCGGCGGGCGGCACTCAATGCTCTCTTGCGGAAATTAGGAAAGGCTATTTTGTTTACAAATAAATGTACATATCTTTAGGTGAAACCCTTCAATTCAAAATATTTTCTTATTATCAGTTCATAGAGAGATAGAACTCATCTATGATAGCAATAAGATACTGAATGATGGTTGAACAAAACATGGCATATGATGAAAATGCTATAAATTGAATCACTGGCACATAATAGTACCTCAACCATATCAGGTCATGAACATATCTCTTTTAATTCAACAATTTTCATCCTTCATTGAAGCTACACCGAGAAATGTTAAAAATCTATCATGTGACAAAAAAAGTACACAAATTAAAGAAAATGATTCAAATATTGGATAAAACATTTTTCTTCTTGTTAGAAAGCCCTCCTTTAGAGCAACTCCAATGAGGAATTCTATATTTAGAGATCCCTATTGTACCATGTTCTTCAAATATGAAGAATTTGGTTGTTCAATTCCAACCATGTTCTTTGATGGGTTGTCATCTATTATGAAGAGAAATTCGGGCTGCGATTAAACAAAAACACAACTCCTCCACTAAGATAATGGGGTCATGGGTGAGAAAGTGGGTCTAACCAAAAGAAAGTCAAACCCACTGTCTCCGCAAACAACCACGCGCAATCGCGCGCGACGCCACGCCCAACCACGCACGTGCGATCGAACGCGCGCGACCGCGCACACGACCGCGTCGCGGTCGCGCACAACTGCATGCGCGCTGCCGCGCGCGCTACCGCGCACGGTACCGCGCAACTGCGCGCTAGCGCGCGCACGGCACACCCGCCGCTCTTTTGCGTCGTCCTCGCACCGCTAAGTTCGTAGCGTGCTTTTGATCCGCACGCACTTGAACATTGCAAAGTTCATAGCGCACGCATTTGCTAACTCCACTATCCTTCTTGAGATTGCAGGATTCACACATTGCAATCAGAAATTGTCAAGGAAGCTGCCCGAACTGACCGGGAGGCGAAATCGTCATATTCAGAAAGTGGCGATCCGTGTGCTCTCGATCAACGGTCAAGATCGGCCCGACAGGTGGTTACGATGGTTACAATGACGAAATTACCGGGTCGCCCCCGACCAAGTCTACAAAAGGGACCCTGAACCCTCATTTGAGGGGATCTGACACTTTGCATCCGAGAGAGCTCCTTGAAGAATTCCTTCAGAGATCTCCTTCGTGGTTCGAAGACCTCCTTCAGAGTTCGAAGATCTCCTTCGTGATTCGAAGATCTCTTTCGGCACTTAAAGATCTGCTTCGGACCTTGAAGACCTCCTACTACATCAAAATACTTAGTTTTTTCTGAGAGGTGACCTGTCACCCTCAGGGACTTTCCTTCAACTGCAATTGTAACGAGAAATGGCCTGTCGCTCTCAGTTCTCGCAACTTCACTTGTAATACTCAAACACTTAGTGAAATTTGGCTGGCGCAGATCCGGCCACGTGGTTTTTTACCCTTTCTGGGTTTTCCACGCTAAAAACGTTCTCTTGCCACTTGTCTGTTCTCTCTGTGACTGTTTGTGCACTCGGCCCACTCTCAGGCTAAGAAGGTTCAATTCGCCCGGTCTAGAAGAGCGCTGAGTGAGCCGCAACCGTCTGTGGGAAAGGTGTTCCCCAAGCTCTGTTAAGACTTTTCGAAGACAGTATTCGCTTCATAGCAATACTCGTGACTAATAACGATGACAAGAAGAAGTGCTCGCACCGCCGAGGGTTCAGTCCCGGAAGGACGCATTGATCACGCTCCCTCTGATTCACTCATCAACGTGCCTCCCGTCGAAGAGACCGCGTTAGCACCCATAGCCACACTGGAGGGGCGCGTGCGCCAGATGGAGGAGCAACAAATTGAAATGATGGCTCTCCTCAGAAACCTCAGAGCCCCGCAGGCTCCCGTTCCACCTGCCGTACCAATCTCCCCACCCCCTTGATCCCGAATCATCCTCCATTGGGAGAGGCTGCCCAAGAAGGAGATACGTACGAAGAAGAATACTCGGAGGCTGCCAGCTCCGCGCATCCGGTCCACCCCGACAGGGGCCCTAGAGGAGAACCCCTTCACCATCAACAAGGAGAGGTAGGAGTTGATCAAGCCATAGGAAGGCCCACTCACGAGGAGATCCGCGATGTGATTGCCGAGGAGTACGGACAGATCGGGCATCGGGGCATCTTTGCCTGCCGCCCTCTACATCGCGGCTCCCCCTTGATACAACAAATCCCGGTCCATCCAATTCCCCGCGGTTTCAAACTTCCCAACATCGAAACATTTGATAGGACGGATGATCCGCTCGAACACATCAACCATTTCACCACCATTATGAGGATCTATAACGCCACTGATCAGCTCCTCTGTCAAGTGTTTCCGGCAACACTCAAGGGGCAGGCACGGACTTGGTTCCATTCTCTGCGGGATGGATCCATCAACAACTTCACTTAGTTAGCCCAGCAATTTACAGATCAGTTCGTCGCCAACCGAAGAATTGTCTGAGATCCCTCGCATCTTTCGGGGATTCGCCAGAACGAGGGAGAGACCCTAAAAGACTTTTTCCGTCGCTTCATCGCTGAGGCACGACAAATCCCAGGGGTTGATCCCGAGCTTCTGCGCATCATTTTCCTAGGGGGACTCCGCCCAAGCGGCTCTTACTCCGCTCTGATGAGGGAGACAGTACCAAACTATCCAGATCTTGTACACCGAGTAGAGGCACAAATTGCGGCCGACGAAGCGATCGAAGCTCACCGCCGACAATTCGAAGGAGTAGTAAAGAGAAAGAGAGAAGAGCCAGCCTCGAAGCGGCAAGAGGAGAGCCATGGGAATGTATGTCAGCAAGACCGTCCTGGGAACATGCCCCACCGAACCTACCAAGAGTATGCCCCGCTCAAAACTTCCCGCATGAACGTGCTCTATGCAATACAGGACAACCCAGCGCTACAAAGGCCAAGAGATCTCCCCCATGGTAGGGGGACCAATCAAAGTATTGCGATTTCCACGGAGGCGCAGGGCATGCCACCGAAGAGTGCATTAAACTCAAAGATGAGATAGAACGTCTCATCCGACAAGGTATCCTCGGGAGGTTCTTACAGGACCAAACGCGAAATCAGCCAGCAAATGGAGGAAGAGAGCATCCGCCGGCTCGTCAGGGCGCACCAGGAGATAGGAAAATGGTTGGGGTAGTGGAAACCATCTCTAATGTTCCGTTCCCCACAATCAATTCCATCGCCCAACCATCAGAGGCGATCAGCTTCAGAGATGAAGATTTAAAAGGACTGCTCATTCCGCACCAAGATCCATTGGTCGTCAGAGTAGAGATCGGCAACCCCAGCTTCTGCGTCAAACGGATACTGGTAGACAACGGTAGCTCCGTCAACGTCATGTTCATGACCACTCTCCTCAACATGAAGATCCTACCTGAAATCCTCCAACCAGCTTCTGGTCCAATCTACGGCTTCAACAACAGTCCGGTCCCGGTTAAAGGAACCATCAATCTCCCTGTTACCCTAGGAGATTTCCCAAGGCGGGCTACCCACGACGTGCAGTTCGTGGTAATCGAGACAGAATCGCCTTATAACGCGATTTTTGGTCGACCACTGCTGGTCCTATTCGGAGCTATCCCGTCCATCCCACACCTCGCAATGAAGTTTGTCACCCTAGGAGGAATCAGAGTTGTCCGTGGAAACCAGGAAGCAACACGTGCGTGATATCTACAACAGATGAAGCCTGGACAAAGAGCCGCCCTGTGCGCCACCGCATCTAGAACTTGAAGCCCCAAAAGGAGCTAGGAATCAGACAGAAATGTCTTACTATATTCCAAACTCGTCAAATCGTCTCTAAGAACTCTTGTTTGTATTAGTTATTCTAGAAAAGTCGTAAGCCTGCGCTTACGCAAAAACTATTGTTTGTTAAATTTTAAAATGCTTTCTTTGCTTCAAGTCATGCTATTCAAACAAAGTTAAGATCAACTGCAAGCAACACCAATTGTTGTAATATCAACGACATCCCCCAGGTCGGTAATGCGAACCTCCCACTACTCGGCTCGAATCGCTCGCCATTCGCCCACATTGTAGGTTCCAACATCATCTGGGTCTCGTCCTCTAAACCGCGTCGCCAGGGCCTGCCCCCTCGCGCTCGCAAACGGTTCGAAGCGTTTGCCCATCACCGCCACTATCAATGACATCCCCCAGGTCGGTAACACGAACCTCCCACTACTCGGCTCGAATCGCTCGCCATTCGCCCACGTCGTAGGTTCCCACACCATCTAGGTCTCGTCCTCTACACTGCGTCGCCAGGGCCTGCCCCCCTCGCGCTCGCAATCGGTTCGAAGCATTTTCCCTTCACCGCAACTATCAACGACATCCCCAGGTCGGTAACGCGAACCTCCCACTACTCGGCTCGAATCGCTCGCCATTCGCCCACGTAGTAGGTTCCAACACCATCTGGACCTCGTCCTCTAAACCGCGTCGCCAGAGCCTGCCCCCTCGCGCTCGCAAACGGTTCGAAGCGTTTGCCCTTCACCGCAACAATCAACGACATACCCAGGTCGGTAACGCGAACCTCCCACTACTCGGCTTGAATCACTCATCATTCGCCCACGTAGTAGGTTCCAACACCATCTGGGTCATGTTCTCTAAACGCCAACCCCGTGAAAGAAGAACATAGTTTGTCGAGCAAAGCATTGGTTCAAACGCCGCAAAAACTCCACTACTGTAAGAGATGAAAACAAGAACAGCTGTACAAACGACGCAACTCGCCAACAGCCTTCAGCTCAGCAGCCCGCTCTGGCGAAGAAAGGCGCTCCACCTCCGTCTTCAAAGACACCAACTCGGCCCCCAGACGAATCGCTGTAGCTCGCAAATCCTCCAACAAATGAGCCGAACCCTTCACAAGGGCCTTCTCCGTACGGACTTCAGCACGAGACTCCTCCAGATCACACTGAAAGATTACAAAATCATTGCACTTCTTTGAGCAACAGTAAAGAACTACGAGGATTTCAGGGGCAATTGATTGGTTGTCATCTATTATGAAGAGAAATCCGGGCTGCGATTAAATAAAAACACAACTCCTCCACTAAGATAATGGGGTCATGGGTGAGAAAGTGGGTCTAACCAAAAGAGAGTCAAACCCACTGTCTCCGCGCGGTAGCGCGCGCGGTAGCGCGCGCGCGGCGCGCGCGGCCCGCGCGGCAGCGCGCGCGGCGGCGCGCGCGGCCCGCGCGGCAGCGCGCGCGCGGCGCGCGCGGCCCGCGCGGCAGCGCGCGCGCGGCGCGCGCGGCCCGCGCGGCAGCGCGCGCGCGGCGCGCGCGGCCCGCGCGGCAGCGCGCGCGCGGCGCGCGCGGCCCGCGCGGCAGCGCGCGCGCGGCGCGCGCGGCCCGCGCGGCAGCGCGCGCGCGGCGCGCGCGGCCCGCGCGGCAGCGCGCGCGCGGCGCGCGCGGCCCGCGCGGCAGCGCGCGCGCGCGGCGCGCGCGGCCCGCGCGGCAGCGCGCGCGCGCTGCCCGCGAGGCCCGCGAGGCCCGCGAGGCCCGCGAGGCCCGCGCGGCCTGCGCGGTAGCGCGCGCGGCCCGCGGGCTAGCGCGCGCGGTAGCGCGCGCGCGGCCTACGCGCGCGGCCCGCGTGCTAGTGCGCGTACGACGAAGCCACGCACGGCATGCGCGATGTCGGTCGATCTCCCTCGCCGCATGGCACGCCCGCCACCCTTTTGCGTCGTGCTCGCACCGCTAAGTTCGTAGTGTGCTTTTGATCCGCACGCACTTGAACATTGCAAAGTTCATAGCGCGCACAGTTGCTAACTCCACTATCCTTCTTGAGATTGCAGGATTCACACATTGCAATCAGAAATTGTCAAGGAAGCTGCCCAAATTGCCCGAACTGACCGAGGGGCGAAATCGTCATATTCAGAAAGTGGCGATCCGTGTGCTCTCGATCAACGGTCAAAATCGGCCCGACAGGTGGTTACAGTGGTTACAATGGCGAAATTACCGGGTCGCCCCCGACCAAGTCTATAAAAGGGACCCTGAACCCTCATTTGAGGGGATCTGACACTTTGCATCCGAGAGAGCTCCTTGAAGAATTCCTTCAAAGATCTCCTTCGTGGTTCGAAGACCTCCTTCCGAGTTCGAAGATCTCCTTCGTGATTCAAAGATCTCCTTCGTCACTTGAAAATCTGATTCGGACCTTGAAGACCTTCTACTACAGCAAAATACTTAGTTTTTTCTGAGAGGTGATCTGTCACCCTCAGGGACTTTCCTTCAACTGCAATTGTAACAAGAAGCGGCATGTCGCTCTCAGTTCTCGTAACTTCACTTGTAACACTCGAGCACTTAATGAAATTTGGCTGGCGCAGATCCGCCCACGTGATTTTTTACCCTTTTCGGGTTTTCCACGCTAAAAACGTTCTCTTGCCACTTGTCTGTTCTCTCTGTGATTGTTTGCTCACTCGGCCCACTCTCGGTCTAAGACGGTTCAATTCGCCCGGTCTGGAAGAGCGCTGAGTGAGCCGCAACATTCTTCATATTTGGAGAACATTATATTTTTATAATGTATATGCATATAGATATATATAATAACTATAATGATAATTTTCTTTATTAATTTATTTTTTGTATTATATTATTTTATTATATTTTACAAAAAAAAATTATTTTTATTTCAAATTTGATTACATAACAAAAATACAATAAACATTACATAATTCAAAATAAAAATATTACATTTGGAATTAATACTAAAATTCTGGGAGGTCATCACCGGGTTCGCTACGACTTTCGCGTGACACTACAACATTTTAGTTCTATGACAACGTTTTTTTTTGCGGTGTTTTAAAAAACGTCGCGGTAGAGTTTTGATTTTTGCAGCGTGTTTATAAAAGCGTTGCCGTAGCCGTTTCTTCTTGTAGTGTGAGTTCCCACGGTGTTGTTCTCCTCCATACACGGCTACTCCATAGTCACTTCCTCCATACTGGCTTCCTCCATGTTGTCCTTTGAATTGAGGTCCTCCATATTGGTCTCCTTCATACTGACTTCCTCCGTACTGACTTTCTCGGTACTGGAGGACCAAATTGAGGCCCTCCATGTGGGTCTCCTCCATACTAGCTTCCTCCATATTGGCTTCCTCCATGCCGACCTCCTCCAAACCGAGGTCCTCCATGTTGGTCCCCTCCATAATGACTTCCTCTGTAACCAGTACCTCCATACATGACTCCATATTCGATTCCTTCGAGTGATGGAGATCCTCTAAATAATGGTTTTTTAATGTTTATATTCATAATTGCTTATTTTTTCTGTCGAAAATATTGTCGTTCTAGAGTTTCTTTTATGTTATCCAGATCTATCATCATGATATCATGATCTTGTTTGGCATTCTGAAGCTCTAGTTTTCTCTTATCATTTTTTACTTTTAACTTCAAGAGTTGATGCATAGAAGACCTATTATTTGTTCATTGTTATTGCCCTCTCTTTAAAATCTCTAAGATTTATTCATTTTCTTTAGTTTGGGTCTCAATATCACAACTCTTACCACTAACTTGTCTTCTTCTCTCTTTTTCTTTCTTTCTTCCAGTAGGTCGATTATTTGAATTTGAGATTGGGGATTCTTCATCACCGGTACTAGTATGGTTCATTTCATTGATGTATGCATTTAAGTCTATATTTCTGCGTTGATTGGGAGAGCTAGAATCAAAAGTTTGTGACATACCAATATTCTGAGAGTTCATAGCTATTGTAGACTCGGACGTATCAATCCACTTTTCTGTAATTTTCAAGATAGACCAAACATGATCAAATAAGAAGCCTTTCTTCTCTTAATTCAGATTTTCTCCATATAAATTTCTGGCTTGATTGAGCCACAAAATAATAGTAATTATAATAACATATAAAGTAATGGATTTAATATTTAAAATATAAATAAATACTTACAATATCAAGTTTAGATGCACCGTTGGGGTTTTGTTGCTTAATATGTTGAATACATCCTCAAAATTTGCTAGTCTTACTTACTAGAAATGACCAACGACATGAGAGAGATTTTGGGGTTCTCTATCCTAAGCAAGTACTAGGTCTTATTTTGTGAAGTATTTTTGAAACTCTTTCCCACACCTTATGCTCTTTTTGATTGCTCCTCATAACCTCGTCTTCTGAGACCTTAAGCCAAGCATAACCTAGTGGTTGATCTTCTTTCGTTGAGAATGCTAGTCCACTGTTGGAAGACATGATGGAAAATAAATGAAAGAGAAAGTGCTTGATATTGGAGAAAGAGTGTTGAGTACTTATAGAACCATGTTGATTGATATGTGAAGGGATAAAAACAAAGTTTCGGAATTCATACATGACTTGATTGATGAGGAGAAAGTGATATGTGAAGGGACAAGAATCCAATGTTAGGGATAAAAACAAAGCTTCGAAATTCGTACATGACCTGATTGATGAGGAAAAAGTGATATGTGAAGGGATAAGAATCCAATGCTAGGGAAATAAACAAAGCTTCGGGATACGTACATGACTTGATTGATGAGGAGAAAATGATATATGAAGGGATAAGAATTCAATGCTGGGGAATCATACCCGGTTTTAGCTTTTCGCACCCAATTGTTAACCGCATCCAAAAATTTATCGGCAACAATTGAAGATTATTATTCAAACTTAAATATGTTATAACAATATATGAATTTCAATATGAAACATAGTAAGACATTTTCGTAGAGCTCGGAATAGTATTATCGACTATCGACTAGAGGACTACCATATCGACTGGAGCTCTAGTCGATATCAACTAGAACTCCAATCGATATCGACTGAAGCACAACCATTAAATAAGTCAATATAGGTTGGTTGAAGGAGGAAGAAAACATAAGTTTTAGATTTCATACATGTCATGATTGATGAGGAGAAAGTGATATGTGAAGGGATAAGAATCCAATGCTGGGGATAAAAACAAAGCCTCAGAATTTGTACATGACTTGATCGATGAGGAGAAAGTGATATATAAAGGGATAAGAATCCAATGTTGGGGATAAGATTAAAGCTTCAGAATTCATACATTACTTGATTGATGAGGAGAAAGTGATATGTGAAGGGATAAGAATCCAATCCTGGGGATAAAAATAAAGCCTCAGAAATAGGAAGATAACAATCTAATAAAAGTGTAGACAATGCTTTCAAGAAAATCTATATAAACACTACTTTTGGCTAACCAACTATACTTCCCTTATACTAAAAATGAACTATGGAGCAGGGTCATCTCTTTTGCGATCTTCATCCTCTTTAGATGATGAATTATTTTCTCAACATATTCATCAGTGGGAAGAAGACATAGATGAATGAGAGAAAGAAGATGAAATTTTAGCTCGTACTTATACATCTAACAATGCCAAAATTGCAGCTCAACTTCAAGATGTTGAACGTCCAAAGTGCAAAGGTTCAGTACTTGGTCATGTGGTAATCAACTAGGAGAGGATTGAAGGTAACACTAGATTGTGGAATGACTACTTCTCCGAGCATCCCACATATGAGGAAACATATTTTCGAAGAAGATTTCGCATGTGAAAGAATCTATTATTTCGTATTATTGTCGCAGTGCAGGAGCACGATAATTTCTTTATTCAAAAGATGGATGGTGTTGGTAAGCTTGGACTCTCAACTTTACAAAAAATCACAGTAGCATTTCGTATGTTGGCATATGGAACATCAACTGATAATTGCAATGAATATATTTGAATTGGTGAGTCAACCGTCATTCAATGTTTGAAGAGATTTTGCAAGGCAAGTGTACAAGTGTACAAAGATGAATATTTGAGATATCTCAATGCCAATAATATAGCAAGATTATTATAGAAATGTGAAGAACGAGGATTTCCATGGATACTGAGAAATCTAGATTGCATGCATTAAATCTAGAAGAACTGCCCTGTTGGATCTTCGGGCGCTCTAGAGGGGGGGGGGGGGGGGGTGAATAAGGGATTTAAGGAATTTAAAAACTTAATAAAAATATCAAAGTTAATTAAAGAAGTTTCAGGATATTTTATTGAAAATATAATTTTAATAATTTTAAAAAGATTATATTGATGATGAATTTTATAAAATGACAGAATTCAATAATTCTTCACTGGCTCTAGTTCACAAAGATTGATTTCCTTGAATTATTTCACACAAAAGAACCTTTCAATATATTTTGCAATAAGGCTTCAGGAGAATATTATTTAAAATATTTAATAACATGGAAATAAAATCAAGATAATAAGACAAAGAGAGTAATGATTTTATTTCCTTAGAAATTGAATAAAAAAATATTTGATATCAATGACGCTTGAAATCAAGGCGAATAGAAAAAGGGCGGTGTTAAAGGCAAACCAGAATTGGCTATTGGCAAACCAATTTCTATGAGTTATTACGCGCCTTTTGAAAATATGCTTTTTACATACATTTTTAGGAAAAGTGTTCAGCACGAAAATTGTAGATCTCGTCGAGATCTACAACTTTCGTGCTGAACACTTTTCCTAAAAATGAATGTACAAGTTGTATTTTCTTGTTATTTTCAAAAATTCACTATAGTTACGATCATGGCGATAATACGCCTTGTGCATGCATTTTTAGGAAAAGTGTTCAACACGAAAGTTGTAGATCTCCACATAGAAGGGGAAAAGTCGCTATTTAAATAGACCTCGAGAGTTATCGCCAGCGGTATCGATACCGCCGGACAGTATTATATTGTGTAGAAACATAGCTGAATTTACATAACCGTAGTATTCATGACAAAACATGGCAGAATGTGGCCCTACCGCGTTGTGGTAAGTACTAACGCGCCACATTTGCTCGTTGTGCGCCACATCATCTCGTCGACATTCCATTCTCGCTGACAATCCTTCTCGTTGACATTCCTTCTCAACGATAAGCTACCGCTCACATTAACGTTCATACATGCCAAAAATATTACTCATACTTAGAGGCATGCTAAACATTCATACACATGTTTTCTAAAATCAATTTCATTGTACATAACAAGATAGTTTTCAAGGCATGACAAATACAAAACAATATTTTTAAGAAACTTGAAAATTAAATTAAACATTACATTTAATCTTTAATTGATATAATTAACCATCTTTGACAATGCCAATGAATAACAATCAATTTTTTATAATTTTTGTTTTTTTTTATAAAAATACAAAATAATAAACACACGTAAAGAAACAATAAGAAAAACATATTTTTGTTCTTTGAAATTATTTTGTAATTTTGTATTTGATTTTTAAATATTCTAAAATAAACATTTTTCTAGAAAACATAGAAGTATATTAAGAGCACATTAGTATAATGATCTTATATGCCAGAAAGAATAAAAAAAATCATTTTTAATGCTACCGCTAGCGCTAGTATTACCGCTCAGCTTTAACAACAGTGATTTGTTCTTTTGCTTAGAAAAAATAGTTTTTGATAATTTTTCATTCTGATTTTTCATGATTAATGTTTTCTAAGATAAGAGACACCAACTACCGCAAAGAGTTTTGAAAAATAATAATAAAGTTGCGGATTTAATATTTTTGGCCTAGGTGTCAAACAGATTGCTTTTGAAGAATAATTACTTGTGTTTTTCAAAATTATAAAAACTTATAGAGATATAATATGCAAAACACAAGATAACATGTTCGAACAAAAATATGCATGGTTTTAAAGATCATAAAGAGTGAAATAATGCTCATGCAACGTATTTGATATAAGTATGTCATAAGATTGAAACAACCTGACTATATGTCTACACCCTAGCCCCGTACTAAGTGACAGATGGGCATGAGGAGCATCACACATGCCATAGGATGGTATGTGAGTCTCATATGCACACGAAAGAACATTCAACCTAGCACTCTTTCCCCCAGTGCCTCTCAAAGCCCCACTGGAACCCTCCCTCTGTTAAGGACAAATCATGCCTTAGAGGTTCAGACTTCTAATGCATACAAACCTACGCCCTCGCTATTATGAGTCATATAAAATGGGTTAATAATCATGCACATACATAGCATTTAAGCCTAAGGACCGATTCATAAACAATAGGTTTGTTTGAATTTTTAGAATTATAGTAGATTGTAAGGTCACATAGTTATTATGAGTTTCAAATTTCATACCTTGACATTATGGCAATATGAGATAACTAACATGGATAATAATATTTATTAGGTGGTAATGCTAGAATGATGAGTTTGAATGCAACGTTATGTCATAAGATTAATAGGTAATAATGTCCCATGTATTCCAAAATTAAGTTTCAAATTAATAGACCTAGAATGAAGTGATTAAGCTTTTGATTTGATTCTAGTGTCTACATAAGAATGAGATACATGCAATCATAAAATCATAAAATATTTTTGGTTATTATGGAAAATTTTATAAATTTTCTTTATGTTTTTTGATTTAAAATGAAACAAAAAATAACTAAAATATATTTAGTTTTTCTGAAATTATACAAGAATACCAAGTACATCAGTAAGAGTGATTTTCAGAAAAATGTCATTTAGAGAAATCAGAATTTTCAAGAAAATAGGCTACCTCGGCGTTAGTACCAATCACATGGCGGTAGCTCACAAAGACTAGATTTTTCATGAATTAATCATGTTTTTTGTGATTTTTTCATTATGATTTTTCTTGATTATGATTTAACATGATATGGGCTATCATATGCAATAAAGAAATTATGAAAATAAAAAAAACTGCGCATAAAATATTTGATTTATTAAAAAATTTAGGCTTAATGTGAGTAAGTCATATCGCAATATATAACGTGACCATAAAAACGTGCAGGCTCAAATAAAAGGAAATTTTTTTTATTTTTGGTTTTTATGATTCTTAAGTTATGCATATCATATGAAGTAGAAATACGCATATTTCATTTTTGATTTGTTTCTACTTCATGCATTTAATTGGATACTAATGAATACGAGATTTAGGTATCCATAGGGGACCAAGTGTCACGAATTCTTTAGGTACCCAAATATAGCATGATGATTTATGGGGAGACAAGGATGAATGAGCCATTTCAAGTGAAGTTAATGTTTCATTTTTAATTTTGGGTCTCCATTCATACTTTGGTTTAATATTATTTTTATGCATCAAACTTCTATTGTAATTATTTTTATCTTTAGGCTTAGAATGATAATGATTCTTGAATTCATTTTTCATAGGAAATTTGTGAACATTTAATTTAAAGTTCGGAGATACAAAATGGGAATTAAAACCAACATACTTTTAAGATTTACTATTCTACTAGGTGTATGATTTATAAGATTTAAAACACTAGTAGAAGTCTTACACAATTTTGAAGATAAACTAGAAATAGAGGATTTTATATTACTTAAAAAATTTTGCACAAACAATTTTAATGATTCTAGTTTATTCATTAGAGCATTGTTTTCTTTTATCAAATTTTCATTATGCTTTTTTGAAGTTAAAAGACATTTTTCCAAAACCTTGAGTTCTTCCTTAAAAGTATTATAATCAAAACAAGGTGTAACATTTTTTAACTAAAAAACATGAAAGAGAATTTGACACATCAATATGAGATTCTACTTTAGCGTTTGTTTTTAAAGTTTTATTTTCTAAACGTAATTTGGAATTAGTATTTTTTAACTTTAAAATTTTACGTTTAGCAATTTCAAGCATACAAAATGTAGAAATAGAATTTGTTACAAAAAGAGAGAAATTTGATTTCCTTACATTGTTATCAGATGAGGCAAGATTTGAACATACTGTTCCTTTAACATCTTCTTGGCATTCCTCTTCCATAGATGAGTTTCCATCTTCTTTTCCACATGATGTGTTCTCTTCTTCCATTCCATTTGATGTGCACTCAACGGTTCTGTCAATGGAGGAGCTTTTTGAGTACTTATGCAAACATGCATATTCTCCATGTCTTATACTTGTTCCATTCCTATAGATAGAGAATCATAAGTTTCTTAAAGAAATTTCTAAATTTCATAACCAGTAGGAAATATATAAATAAGTTTAAAAATATTTTGATCTAGTGAACAAAATAGTCAATTCATAGAGCACTCATTTCTATTTAAAATACTTGGGAGATTTTTAAAAGTAATATTCTAAACTTCAATATATAAAAGTGTAAGAAATTTTTCCATTATAGTTTTCCACCATTTGTAATCTTCATCCATAAATAAAGGTGGTGATAATGATTTTTCATTTTTATAAAGATTATCCCCTCTAGTGGATGCAAGATCATGAAACACCATTATTCCCGGTTGTGAAGACGTATTGGAATAATGCTCTAATACCACATGCTGGATCTTTAGGCGCCCTTAGAGGATACCATAGTTAATTAAAAAAGTTTAAGGATAATTTACTAAAAACTTAATTTTAATAATTCAGAAAAGATTATATTGATGATTAATTTTAGAAAATGACATAATTCAATAATTCTTCATTACCACTGACCGTAACTGCTATCGTCGGGTGCTAGCTCACAAAGATTAACTTCCTTGAATTATTCCACCCAAAAGAACCTTTCAAAATATTTTGCAATAAGGCTGCGGGAGAAAATTATTTAAAACATTTTGTAACATGAAAATAAAATCAAGATAGTAAGAAAAAGAGAGTTATGATTTTATTTCCTTAGAAATTGAATACAAAACTGTTTGATATTTATGACGCTTGATATCAAGGCGAATAGAAAAATCCTTTTCGTTTTCTATACCGACCCTTCTCCCAAGGACCAGTTGGATATAACTTATCTTACCCTAGATAAAGTCTATAGCCACCCCTAGATCTAACCTAGACCTAGTTGCCACAACACACGGTGAATTGCCCCTAAGTATCGCAAGATTAGTGGCCAACAACTGCGACAAATTCCCCCCGGAATCCTTCTTGGAATCTGACGTTCTCCCCGAACGATTTCTCCACTCTTGTTACAAAAAGATAAAACAAAAGAGATTACAAAATATGAAATATATAAGAGAAAACTCCCCAACGATTTCTAAAGGTGAAGATGAAGGTGATGTATGAATCGACGTTCTTGTTGCGTTTATCCTTTGCGTTGAATATGCTTGGTAGGACTTTCCCTTCAAAATCTCCTTTCAATCTTCATGTTCACCCAAGAGAGTTCTCTTGATTTCTGGAGACAAGCCTCTCTCAAATAATTTGGAGTTGTGGCTTTGGAGGTTCTAAAAATCATATGCATAGAAGGAGAGAAGCCACTATTTAAATAGACCTCTGGAGCTACCGCCAGCGGTATCGATACCGCCAGGCAGTATCATATCGTGTAGAAATGTACGTGGCTGAATTTGCGCAACCATGATAGTCATGGCAGAACATGGCCCTACCGCATCGCGGTAAGTACTAACGCGCCGTGTTAGCTCGATGTGTGTCACGTCAACTCGTCGACATTCCCTTATCGCCGACATTCCTTCTCGTCGATATTCCTTTTCATCGATATTACTTCTCAACGATAAGCTACCACTAGCATTAACATTACCACCGAGCGCTAGCTTTCCCATCACGTCAACATTCCTTCTCGACGATAAGCTATTCCCTTCACGACAATAAGCTACCTCCTGTGTTAACTTTACCGCTGGTCGTTAGCTTTTTTTTCAAAACTTTGCCTCCATTTGTCCAGATCGCACTCATATGGGTATTGTACCTGTTTGACCTGCAAACAATAAACACACAAGACTAGATCAAATACATCACGGTATTTGTTATTCTCAAACCAAGAGATGCAGAACATAAATTCCAACATGCCCAACAACATGGGCATGCCAATATTCAGGTTTTCATGGTGGGCCAACAATCATTCTCTAGGCTAAAATCACATGACTTGTGGATATGACACACATATTTTAGTTTACCAGGCTCGAGCAATGATATTAATGTCTTGCATTCGTCTCATTTGTTTGCCAACTTAGCACAAAGTATTACGCCTCCTACTTATTATAAAATCTTGGGAAAAAATTATGACGTTGGTTATTATTTAAGCGACGAAATATATTCAAAATGGTTAACACTAGTTCAAACTATTTCCCAGTCATAAGATAAAAAAACCTACACTTCGAAGCATGCTGAAAAAATGTAGAGCGAGCATTTGAGTTCTTCAATCAAGATTTGCGATTATTAAGGGGCCAACCTGTTTTTGGGATAAACATGGGTTACATGATATCATGACTGCTTGTATTACAATGCACAACATAATTATCGAAGATGAGCGAGATGAAAATGAATATGTCGCTATTTCTACTCCACCACCCACTCAGAATGTTAAAGAGATGGACACAAGTGAAGCCGAAAGATTTTGTGAGTTCCTAAATTGGCATACAAAGATCAAAGACAGAGATGCATATTTTGCACTTCGAGATGCACTAATTGAATATTTGTGAACATGTCATGGCAATGAAGCAAAGCAATGTTAAAAATTTTATGCATATTAAATTGAATATATTTTGATTTATATGCAAGTTTCAATCGGTAAAAAGCATTCTCTTCTTCTTTGTATGATAAATAATAATTAGAAGGTATTCAATATTAGTCTCATTTTGTAGGTCTTGACAAGATGATTTTATTGATATATTGTATGATATAATTGGAAAAGTATATTAGCGTCTATGAAGGTTATACGTTAATACATAAGTCTTATAAAAAAGAATTATGCAATTAAAAAAAGAAAATGTCGGCTAGGCATTTCCTCTACCCTCCTCTAAATTTAGAGAAGGATAAAGAGGATCGGCAAAAATGCAGGCGAATATGATGACTGGTTGGGGCAAAACCGATCGACATTCCTATAGATTGTCGATCGGTTGGAGATGCTCTTATCCTTCTGCTGAGAATCCAACTCTTCCTCTGAATCCAAGTCTTTCTTCTTAGTCTCCACATTTGTAGCTAACACATTCTATTTCTCGTCAGCCTACAGAACAACAAAATCAACCCCAAACAATATAAATTCACCGGAAAAGAGCAGAATAAAAGGAAGTCAAAATTTGGAAAGGCAAGACAAATATGAAAATATAGATCAGTATGAGGAGTTATAGATCTAGAAAAAGAAAAAAAATAACTTAGGGAAGATGAGATTTGCTCCTAGTTCCAGCTAATCACAAGGAATAATACCCGTGGAAGAAATTTGTTGGTAGTCAAGAGTTGGCATAGAAAGGCATGCATATCGAGGAGGAACAACTCAAAATTGAAGTTATCTGGCTGTCAACCGAATGAAATAGCTCGACAGGAGGCGACTTCGATGGATGCTAGTCAGGAGGTTACTTTGGTGGCGTCGATGCTTGACATCAGGGAAGAAGAGGATCTGTAAGAAGTCAATCTGGGAGCTCTGTTTTTTTATAAAACTGACCTGGAAGAAGGTGAATATGAATTGGAAGAAGGCGACATCTCATTTTGGAAAGCTCTTGCGCTGTTGGACGTACGTACTTGGCGTGGGTTGAATGTAAAGGGGGAATATCTCAGGGGGTACTTGAAAATGTAGGGGAGGGGTATATGATAATACATGATTTGATAAGCTTGACGAGAACTATAAATTGGGTGGGAAAAGTAGGCGGGAAACATGAAATGACCAAATAGTTGCATATTTTAAAATAAAGGGGGATGATGAGGGAAATTTCAGGCACTCGGAATGTTACACCAAGCCCCTTTTGTCTTCCTTTATAGTATAAAGATAAAGTAAGAGGAATTGACATGGTATGAATGATTTCCCTCCAATTATTTAGTTTCATCCAAAAGGTTTTGAGATTTTCCCATTAATTGATGCATAGTTCAAACACCAAACACAAGAAGGTTAAATGAAATTTTCAATAGTGCGACAATGACATAACCCCGAACTCATTCGATATCCTCTCGTTTGAAAAATAACATGGAAAATAAGAGTATGCTTGATATCATGTTCCACGTCATTTTCAAGTGACATCATCATCCGAGATCCTATGGATAGTGATAGAAATGTTGTAAAAAATGAGTGTGAGAGTGCAGATCATGGAGCGGGCGAAGGAAAGAAGAAGGGTGATTTCCTTCTTTTTTGTTTCTTTTTCTCTTTTGACATTTACGTCGTGCTTGCTCTACCAGAGTGATGGTGCTATAGAGGAAGAGGTTGCCTCTCTGCCAGTAAAACAACTTTTTTTGCATGCATTTGATGAAATACGTAAATATGATTATATTTAAATTACTAGAAATATTTTATGTACTTTTTTATAACTACGACATGACACAGGACAAATTTACATGTGGTGAAAGGACGATGCCATAATCCTAAAAACAATACAAGAGAGCATACGATAAGCGCAAATAAGCTATGATCAACCCTAGAATGACATGAAAGCTTGCACACAATTCAATAAATAAAGTACCTGATAACCATAGTCGTAATGCGTGCAAATGAGCTAATCATGAAGATCTATTCCATTGTATAAATTAATTAAATAATGAACTTTTAAATTTCACACAAAGGACATTGATGATCACAGATAGTTCAAGTCAAGCAAGTAGATAATACAACAACAACAACATAACCCATATAGTCCCCAATCATTGGGGGTATGGGCGGGGGAAGATTGGAAACAGACCTAACCTTTGGCCCTATGCCCAAAGTGGCTTCTCTCAGAGGAGAAAGACCGAACCTTTGACAATAGATGCACAAAGTGGCTGCTCACAGATTACCACTGAAATAGTGGCCCCCTATACCGTCACGTTTGCTGCGGAATCATGCCCTCAAATCAAAGCCAAAGACATCAGAGAGGGCAGACTCAAGAATCCATTTTGATTTATGTGCACATAACCATGCTTCCTTCATTCAGCATCCAGAGCATTGGTCTTGCACAAAAGCAAGTAGATAATAATGACACAAAAATGTGATTGCACTGAAATTAAATACAATTTGAATAGGTGTTACACGTCAACCGAAAGAGAAACAATCACATTAAATTGAACAAAATATTACTTGAAATAACATAGTATATTTGTACAAATGTAAAGGAATGAAAGTAAATGTGGATCTCACTAAACAAGAGAGTCGTCAATGCAGGAGTGGAACTCTGGTGGCTTATGACACGACATATGCAACATGAAAAAGTAGTGGTGGCTATACAAGGGTTAATGGGGAGAGGAGTTGGTTCTTTTTTTAAAGGAGATGGGGTGGAGGGAAGGCCAAGTGTAGGTTTTGGAAGGAGGGTCAACTGTCAGAAGCTTAGAGAGGATAGGATCGGCTGTTGGGTGCGGACAAGGGGTGCTGGGAGCTTGCAGTAGCAGGGAGGGAGTTGGTTATAGGTAACAGTGATAGGGAATGGACTGGGACTTAGTGCTATGCAGTGAGGGATGGCTGGGAGCACTACACCATATCATGCATATGGTAGCGCTCAAAAACCGCTACTATATATTAAAAAATCGCTACTGTAGGGATACGGTAGCAGTTGCGCGTGTGTTGTATCTGCCACCGTGGTCGTAGGGTATGGTAGCGGTTACACAATGTATTGTGGCGTCCTGAAACCGCTACCATAGGTACATCTATTATAACATTTATGGTTTTCAATGGTAGCGGTTAATGAGCGCTACCATTCTACAACAATGACTACGATTCTTCATCGCCAGGCGTTTATTCTTGTATTGGGCAACATTTATTCTTCATCGCCAGACGTTTAATAAATTCAATTATTTTCTATTAAATTGAATAAAAATAAACATATTAAATTGAGTAATATAATAATGGAGATAGTATAGCTATTTGTAAAAGAATTCAAATAATTTTTTTTATTAATAATAAAAAGAAGGTGGGAGATAGCCCAAACCCTTCTTGAATACAATCAATATATCTATTCCTCCCCCATCACAACATACAAGCATCAACCATTTCTCTCTCTCTCTCTCTCCCCTAGTGATGATGTCGTCGTAGATAGATATCATTTATTTGCACATCAAGTCGATATCCATGTGAGCATTGCAGGCGCTCGCCCATTCCCCCATCATCGATGAAGTGTGGCCTTGGCTCGGGATACTGATTGACGGCGCGAGCTGCTGCTCGTCACCCTCGGCTTGCTCGACCTCCACCCCTTGTTGATTCTTCTTGGCCTTGCTCTTTGATTTGCTTCCGCCATACATAAAGCTGCACACGATCACCTGCACATGCAGTTCACACAAGCCAAAAACATTATGGAAGAGAGTGGTAACAGAAACTTTGGGAACATCCTCCTCCTCCTGAGATTCAGGCCAATGCACATGTTTAAACTCATACAATTTCAAGTACAAGTGTGAAGAAGTTTAGAGTCATACAATTTCAAATACATTCATGTCAATGCACATGTTTAGACTCATACAATTCTATTAAGAAAATCTAGGTTACTCTAGTAATAACAATTGTCAATGCACATATATTAATAAAAATAACAATCCCACAGGGAGAGAAACTTATAAAAACATACGAATTGTATTAATAAAATCTATTCCTAAACTACTCCAAGATAGTCACCCAAACAGAAATCAACTTCCACTATCTAGGTTACTCTAATCAATAAACTTCCGTGCCTACAAGCAGAAAATCGATGAGATGGATTTTGCGTACAAACATGACTACAAAACCCATGCCTTTAATGAATTTTGCAAGAAAACGAATTTTTCAAGCTGAGACCTGTCTACAAACAGAAATGAATTTTGCAAGCTAATTAGTCCATACAGTTCACATGACTACAATGCCCATCGCTACACATGGACAAAAAAGATTGCTGAATTGTATTTACATAGAAAGCAATATTCAACTTTTGCCTGAATTGCATTTACCTGGGTATTTACCTCATCATCAGAATCACTCTCGGAAGTTTCACTAGAAGAGTCTTGAGGAACTCCATTTTTTTGTGCTGGAGTAGCTTTCTTGCCAACTGCTTTTTGAACATTCGCCTGCACCAATCAATTGCCGTTTGAGAGGAAGTGACAATAGAGGATCAACATTACTTGAATATATGGAGACAATTTTTAAACAAAATACTCGTCAAGACATTAATAGATTGACCTTCTTCATCAGAGCTGTTATCCGACTCTTCATCACTAGAGTCATCTTTCTTTTTCAAAGCTACAAAGCCATTCTTAACTATAACATCCGACAGTTTTTTAGCAGAAACTACAGATTTTATTTCCTGAAAGTAGCATCAACATTTAAATCAAATAATGCTCATATATAACTCAAAACACACAAAAAAAAATTAACTGCCTACTGATTTTCTAATTCAAGTATCACTAAATAGAAATGGAATCAAGGGAAAAAATCCGTTAATATAATAATACAACAATTTTAAAAAATATGACAACCATGGCATAGGATTTATAGTCAAACTAGATTCATGTTGAATAATTGTGGAGATGTATGTTAGATATTCAATACATCCCTCTATTGTTTCTACAATTTTTCATGTGAGTTGATATTGAATGAATTAAATGTCAACATTCAAAATGGTTTCTGATATGTTTTTACTCGATTTCAGATTTTATTTTGCATGATATTTATCCAAAGAAAGTTAATCAAAGAACTAAAATCTCAAAGCAAAGAAAGTTACTTTGAGGAAGTAAAACTCTCATTAGTACTAGATAAACACTTGACTATTGTTCTAAGCAAATTGCAAATCAACTAATAAGAGCAGTGAAATCTTAGGATATCTTTGACAACAACCATGACATGCTTTGCAAAATGAAGAATTGTGAAATTTTAACAGAGAAAGCCTATACCTACAGCACAAAGGTACTGTCCAACTTAGTACCTGGGGCTGAATCCACATCAAGAACATCTGCGCTCGTCAAGCCAACTTAGATGGACAAAGGTACTGTCCATCTGCGCTCGTCAAGCCAACTTCGCTTTTTTTGGGGGAGGTTGAAGCGGACATTTCAAAATGACAGCATCGAAGATCTGTATATATACACGGTCACGGTTATCCCGGACTGCGTTCCGGAAAAAGTAGCCTACTTGACAGAAAGGGCACTCTCGTGTTTCAACCCCACGTGACTTTGAGAGTTGTGGGGCATATCTATGAACTCAGTACTTACAGCCTCTACGAGTTGCAAGTGAATGGGGCCGGTGCGTGGCGAAGTCAAGCCATTTCTCGCCTCAACCCCCTAAATAGGAAGAGGGGTACTTGACTAATAGGGGGGGAAATTGTCTCGCACCTGACTGTGAGGGACCTCTCGATACCGGGTGAACTTCGTCACTAGTGGCCGGTTTCCCGTTCAGCCTTTTCCCAGTGCGCGGAGCCCCAACGAGGAAGGTGTTAGTGCTTTCTCATGGGGTAAATAATGCTACTCTTTTTGTGCTACTCCTACGGCCCTTCCTAACCACAACTGAAGTGGAAGTCAGGGTCGGTCCCACATAGCCCTCCTTCTCTTACTTTGAAGAGGAGGGGCTGTAGCCAACCGACTCAGAGTCTTCTCACCATCTCACTGCTGAAGTATTGGGGTTTCAAACCTCATTACTTCTTTCTCTTATGCCATAGAACCCGAAAGGGTGAGAAGAAAACCTGAGACAACGCATAGAAATGAGGGAGAAATCCCGACTCACGTTAGAACAGTGATGAGCGAACTCAGCACAACCTGTCTCAGATATCAGAGACTTTCCGAGAGCAATCTTGACTCCTAGACCCTTGACGAGGGCTGACGAGAACATCATCGCCTCAGATTCCATGATCAGAGGATCTCAGTGACGCATAACTTGCAGCAGTCAGTTTCATTTCTCTTCCTCATGGCGTTTGTATTCAAACTCCCCTGAACCGGAAAAAGCGCTTCTATTTTCTATGCTAGACTTTCTCTACCCTAGTGATTAGGAAGAATCAAATTCTCCCTTCTTCGGAGGAACCGTCTACCAGTTGGGAAGCTAGACATCAAGTCAGTGGCTTGATGAGGCGCGTAGCGAAGCTGACACGCCGGAGTTGGCTGCTGGCACAACTGGGTGGTGCCTTACCGAAGGTGAACGCGCGGTAGCCTTCGTGGTGGTGCTTCAGGATTCCAATGTAGTACAGCGTCCAAACGAGACCGGGGATAAGTCATTCGACTTACTAATATCTCCACCCCGCACAGGACTAAAAGCCTAGCGAGTAGTTCTTTCTTTGGGAGATCTCTGACGTTAGGACGAGAGACTGCGATCAGAACCGGCGGACCACTGCCGTCCCATCCCATTCTTGAGTGAGCTGGAGCGCTGCCATCTTATCCACGCTACGAAGCGAAGAAGATCAACACAATTCCCTACATCTGAACTAGCTAGAAGAGCTTCGGGTCGAAGCACTAAAGGAAAAGAACCGGGAAAGGCGGGAGCATAGGAACCACGGGACCCTAGTAGACGTCAAAGGGAAAACAGAACATCCTCCTCCCACGGAGCGGTAGAGGTCAAGGGTCGTTTCCTTGCTATGACTACGAGGTAGAGGTCAAGGGTCGATGTTCGGCTCCCATACGAGATCCACACGTACCATACCGTGGGGTCCCAGTAGTCCATTATTCAATCCCTACGAGTGATCCACCCGTGTAGAAGTCCATACGTACCCACCGGCGGGTTGATCGGCGGGGAGGAGCATCTCAACAAAGGATCAAGCGTTTTGACTTTGTCCCCCGGGATCCACCACAGGTTGGGTTTGAGAGCCGTGTGATGGGTGACTATCCAGCACGGTTCGGAGAGCACTTGTATGTAGTCTGCGCTGGTGAATGGAGCCGAAAGAAGCGGCTCTTCCCACGGCTCCGTCACCATTGACTCTATTTATTATTATGGTAAATCAGTGTATCAAGATGTCAATCTGAGATCTTCTTTCAGTTCGATACGTCCACCAACCTTTGGCTTTCGTCTCGGTAGGTGTATTATTCTACATTTTCCCAAAAGGACATTCATTCATTTCTTTCTTCCCCGTCGACCACTACGACTGAAACGACGCGACAAATCAAGACCCGGAAAGGAGAAGGGCCGGTGGTGGACATTTTTGAAAGTCGGGCCGATCGGGTGTCTCGACGGTACAGAGGAAGAACGAAACGAAGTGAGAGGCCGGGGGGCAGGGAAAAGAGTCGAGTTGATCAGGTTCGACGACCGGGAGAAGCAAAACGAAAGAAGGATTTGGCCGAAAAAGATGCAACGCTATGGATACCATGACCGATCACCATCGAGAAAGAAGAATTTTTCTCAATCACTTCGGGTCAGCGGGGCTTTCAAGCATCCGAAAGACGCCGGGGTTGTCAATTATATAGCGTTCCTGATAGAAAATGACGACTCCTCCAAAAAAACGAAGTGTATTCATTTCTTTTTACCAAAGAAGTCCCGCTCTGACGGCCCGACGAGTCATCTCTTAAAAAGGACCCTCCCCGCTGTGCGCCCCTCCTTGAATTATTCGGTCATGCAATACTTCTTTAATACAAAGAACAAAATGAATTTCGACCCCGTCGTAGTTCTCAATCATTTCGTGGCACCGGGCGTGGCTGAACCATCTACGATGGGGGGAGCGAAGGCGAACGATAAGAGAATACGCTCTCGCATCGCTTTTTTTGTAGAAAGCTCGACCATCTTACTGCTCTGATTTCACAACCGGAAACCGGGAAGACCACTTTAGACTGAAAAACCCCTCACATATTTCAAACATAGTCCGAACCGCTTCCAACCCGTACACGTACCGCGGAGATTGGAGTACTTAGAATTAGAATGTGTCAAAGATCCCTCCCTAACTCAGGAGTTCAGCATTCTCATCCGACAGTACTTCAACCATTCACTCTCTCTTGTGCATTTTCACTATCTTCATATGGCCTTCACTCTCTAGCAGCACCGCTCCGTGGGGACGAAACTCAAAAGATAGTGACGGAAAAACTCATTCCGCTTCCGCTTTTTTCCAAAGCCGCACATCCTTTTCCACTGTCCGTTCACTTTTGTTTCAGCGAGTCAATATGCAATCCTTATTGTAGAATACTACTTGAAAGCACCCCTTTGAACCGCTTCCGTTCGGTTTCAGCTACCCTTTACCTCTCTTTCCCTGATCACGCGAATGAGCTTCCGAGGTCTAAATTGAACTAAAGTCTTTGCGAATGGAATGAATGCTGGGCTGGGCCACCTCGAATGGCGTGAGCCGCATGCGGGGAGACCCGCACGTACGGTTTTCAGGGGGATCCGGCCGAAAGACCGGCCGGCGCCCACCCGACTAGAGGGACTGAGAAATTAATAGAGTACAAAACTTATCTTCAAGCTTTACCTTATTCTGATCGTTCAGAGGGCGATCGCGGAGTCACTGAATGAAATCCTCCGTTTCTTTCGGAGGTGCTGACCCGCAGCGAGGCAGATATGACTAAGTGACATATTGAAGATGGCGACGACAACAGCATGTCGTAGAAGGAGATCACAGGTGGAGCCAACGACCCACTCAGACTCACGTATCTACAACTACATCCCCGAGCGGCAGTCAAACGGGGGCGTGAATGCAAGATGCCAGCGGAATGATCGGCCGGACAGAGGCTAGGGCTGCTTCCTTCCCACCGCGTCCTTCCTTGTGTGTCGGAGATACAAAGCGAGTACACCAGAAAAGAACGGGAACTGGGTCGATCTATTCCATGGCGAAGCATCCGAAGCATAACTGCACACTCACACGATCTTTGCCGAGAGATAGGAGCATTCGGTGGAACCGGTGAACTACACTTGCTTCTTTCTAGAAGATCTCACAGAAAACCAACCATACAGGGACGCCGTTGGCTTACTCGCTTTCAACCTCACTTGCCTTTGACCTAAAAGAAAGAGTCTGCGGATTCTCCTTTTATATGAGATTCTTTGAAGCTTGATACGCAGATGAGTAATGAAATCTAGATTTTGACACTTTCTCTTTGACTCTTGGAAGTCTGGTTTTCGAGCTGCTCGAGAAGAGATGCCTAACCTAAAGGACAGGGACTGCGATAAAGGATGGTGCACTCGTATTCATACTCCTACCCAGACGAAGATTGGTACACTCATATGGGCACTGCTACTAGAAAGATTACGAGACAAGATGAGAGGCTTACCCTAAAACTTTCATTCGCGGGACTGCGCTTGAAAGGCGCTGGCTTGCTGCTGGATTGAAAACAAACCCGCCCAGTTAGACCTCCCAGGACTAGATGGGGGGAAGCACTAAAACTTCAACTGGTGATGGATTCCGTTGGGAATCCATCCTATAGTAGTCCTCCGAGCTCTCGTCGTTCGTTGACTCGAAGTCTTATTAGCGACTTTGTGAATCGCGAGGCGAGCGATAGCGAAGTTCCAAAAAGTTGAAAGTAGACTTGATCTACCCGCCCCGTGGGCTAGCTGGACAGTCTCGGTCTTAGTTCAGTTTGAATCCGAAGTCGAGGAGGCAATCAGAGCTAAACAAGAGTCTTTCTCTTTTACTGTCCGAAAGTGGCTTTGTGCACTGGCTTACAACCTTAGACCAGCTAGTCTTAGAGTGGGAGATTGAAAAGGTAGATTCGTATACTACTCATCAAAGAGGGCTTGATATGCTATCCAATGGGGTGGTCCCACATGACTCACTCAAGTTAAGAGAGAGAAATGCAGGTAGCACAGCACCGAACCTTTCAGTATGGCGAAGAGTAGGACAAGCTCGTGTCGGATCTTCATCCTATCTGTGCGTGAGTCTTGGTTCATTTCATTACTGGTCTAAGTTCTGATTAGAATTTCTTCGTTGACTCAGCTTCTTCACTTCGTAGCTCTTCCCTAGTAGTCCTGTGTTCAGTTTCTCCGCTAAGGCAGCGAATATAGGCAGGGGGATGGTTTAAGACATCTGTTTGAAACCCCAATACTTCAGCAGTGAGATGGTGAGAAGACTCTGAGTCGGTTGGCTACAGCCCCTCCTCTTCAAAGTAAGAGAAGGAGGGCTATGTGGGACCGACCCTGACTTCCACTTCAGTTGTGGTTAGGAAGGGGGATACCTTGAGATCCTATATCTATATATATGGAAGGTCTTTGAAACTTTTCTATGAAAACCAGGACATGGAGGAAGATCCAAAAAGGCATTTCGGGAAATGTAAATGAAGGCCAGCTTTTGAGGCAGAGTTCTTCTAATGAGCTGCTGTTGTCCCCTGTCATCCAGTCCTGCATCGGGTTCTGCTGTTATTGTCCCCTGTCATCCAGTCCTACATCGGGCCAGTTTCAGCAAACTGAGTCTTGCATCCACCCAACTATTGCCCCAGGTAATCCAGTCCTGCAGGGGTCCTAAACTCATCTATTTGATTCCATAAGATACTTCAAACCAAAACTTAAGGTCAGTAGCATAAATGCCATGTGGATATATATATTTAGTATTATTTACACAGATTTCACACTCCAATCTTCTTTCATTCAAAGTTACCATAATATCCATAGACAAAAAATAGCGATGGATTAACTAACATGTACTGATGTTTTCTGAAAGTAAAATCTATTAAAACATATATATAAGATATTAAAACATCTTAATTATGCATCTTGCAAACAAGACATTACTCAAAATGAACATAAGATGAGCTGCTTGCATTCCTTGTCATCCCATGTACATTAACGACATCTCCTGGAGATTGGACCCCTGCAGCCAATCCAACAAGAATAGAATCCGAATCAAGATTAGGAATGACACGTTGGAGGTTGATTAAGACTGTTGAAAGAATCTCCCGCTTCAATTCATCCTTAATCCTTGCTGTGATAGACTTCACATGCTCTACCGGAACTTTTACACTGATGACATCAACCAATGTACTACTATTACTTGATGATGATGCCTTAAGATCAGATTTAGTGACACCCTTTCCTATTAGCCTAACACGGCCCGTATGTTCCTTCGGCATCGCAATAGTGAACGGATCACTTGTTCCCTATTGCGCTTGCAATTACTCCATTTCTGCTTGTATTACAACTTAGACATTTTAGTAATTACTAAAACAAAAACCAAAGACTTAAGCAAGATATCTTGCATAATTACAATTTTTCTTTGGGTATCTTCGAAGGATTTCTTGTACTCTCTGGTAACAACTCTTTTGCGGGTCTCGGTAAACATCTGCACTGCCGTGGGAGGTTCTTTTTTTGGATCAGCCTTTTGCTGTAAATGGCAACAGAACCAAACATAAGAATGAGGTTGGAGAAGTTGAGATTAGGAACAATCACTAACATAAGAATGGGGTTGCTATATTCTTCAGTAGACACCAATTAATTAATCACAAAATTAAATCACATACCAGCTCATTTCTTACGCATGCAAAACTTGTTCGGCCAGTTGTGTGAATATTTTTTTGCTTTTTACGGCATCGCTTATTTCTTCTAGCCAATTTCTGTACATTAATTATCAAAATGTATAAACTTAGCAAATTAAAAAAAGGAAAGGTAAAACATCTAATTATAATTACTTTTAATAACTTTGGAATTATATAAAATCAAAATAGCATACCTTATATTGCTTGGATCCTACCATCTCCAGAAATCCCTTGAATTGTTCTTCAGGAATGTCTTTTGGTCGATTGGAGAGTTTCTCCTTGTCATTGTCATATGGTTTATAAAACTTTTGTTTGATTATCGTCTTATATCTTCGCCAGCTACAATTAATTGTTGCAAGAACCCACTTCTTTCCTTCATCCGGTATTATCCACTTTTTCTACAAAAAAGCAATTTACTTGTGCAACTTATATATAAATCCAAATGAACAGAACAAAATAGAAGTAGCAGTAATTTACTTGTGCATAACTCCACATCTTTTCTTTAGTCTTCATCAACCTCCAATCTGTACAATCTATACGACAAAGACTTGGAATTTGAGCCAATGTACCCAAGAAGCTTGAAAATTGGTTCACGGTTGCTTTATCAGGGCCTATTGGTTGGTTGTACTCATTTAACATAATGGCAACACGATGCTCAAACTTTCTACTGTGTATCTCTCTTTCATCATGGTTCGCCCCCTACACATTTTTGCTTCAACTGCGGCAAAAATCAAAGAATATAAAAAATATGTTAAAATACATGTTGATTACAAAGGACAACACCAAAAGAGTAAGAAAACACTCCACACACACATACGTACCTTTCTCTGACTCTGGATTTGTCTCTTTCCCTATCTCTATATCAGGCACAACAACATGAAGATCCTCCTCATAATTATTAAGTTCTACCTCCTCTGGAACTATATCTTCCCAATTATCCAGAAGTAAATTTACATCATCATCCACAACAACATGAAGATCTTGTTCACCATCAGCAATTTCACCATCAAGATGAGGTTCATGTAATTCTAACAAATCATCATTCACATTTGTTCTCTTTCTCATTCGTAGATAATGGACCATGGAGCCCAGTTTACAATATTTCACCGATTGTTTGGTCTAATTTTTTCTTTGCATTGTGCCTTAGAAGCTTACAAATTAAAACACAATCAACATCAACCAATATTGCATATACAATATAACATTATCATTGTAATAAGCTAATAACACAACACATTAACTAATTAGTAAGAAAATCTACAAAAGTGGTTAATTTAATTAAGGCACTAAAAGCATACATGGAAGTTATAATATGAAAGTACAAGAACAAAAAGCCTGCATGGAAGTTATAATCTAAATACACATCCAAAATCATTCAGAATCATCTTGAATTTCCTGTCTATCAAGATCACCGGTACTAAAAGGCATTTCAAAAGCCACATCACGTCTACACCAAGTATCATCATCATCCGCAATAGCTAGACTCACATCAACCCCAACATTACGCGCATCTGCTCAATATGATTCTTCACTAGCTACTAGAGATTGGTCAAGATCTAACAAATCTCTAGGAATGTTTTGTAGGACATAGTGACGTTCTTCTTCTAAAGGATCTTGAACATAAAAAACTTGATGGACTTGAGAAGCCAACACAAAAGGATCATCCATGTAGCAGAGCTTCATGAAGTTAACACATGTAAGCCCGAATTCATCTTTCAGAACATCAAACCAGACACATCTAAATAACACAACACTAGATGTTCCCCAATAATCTATCTTAATTATGTCATCTATTACCCCATAATATTCTACATTACCCACAATAGGGTTTTGGTCCCTTGAGCTAGCAAAACTTGGAGCTGTTGCTGTAAGAGTAACTCCACTATTTTGAGTCTTGCATTTCCCATCTCGTTCCCTGGTATAAAATTTATAACCAGAGATACAATAGCCTTTGTATCTCCTTGCCACTGGATTAGGAAATTTGGAAAGCCAGCTTATGTAATCAGGAACTTGTTCATTAGTTACTCTAGCCTCAAACCAATGCACAAATTCTTGACTATGCATCTTTTCTTTAGCCCATTTACTCAATCCACGTCTACTATCAATCAAATTTTTATGCTCTCTGCATTTACATGAAATAAAGTTAAGATGAATAATCTGATGATATTGAATAAAAGTAAAACATGTGTATTAATTGGAAAAAGAGTCAAAGTAATTATTATCTTACGTTATGTATTTCTCAACTGTTTCGTCTCCACAATTGAAGATAGCATATCGATGGGCTAGTGTTAAAGTATGATTATCTAGCATAATAGCCACACCCTTCATCTTTTTCTTCCCTTTTCCTCTTTTCTTCTTCCCCCCTAGCGGATAACCCTTTTGTACAAAGGGAAGAATGGAATGTGTTTCACCTGAGTTTTGACACCCAGAATACCTATTCAATCTTGTTTTCACCCCATCATTCATATACCTTGAACAAAATGTTAAACATTCATCAGCCAAGTATACTTCTGCAATAGATCCTTCTGGACGACTCCGATTACGAACATATGATTTCAATCTACAAAGATATCTTTCCATCCAATACATCCATTGGAAATGTACTGGTCCACCCAGTCTAATTTGATGAATGAGATGAATAGGCAAGTGTACCATTATGTCAAAAAAACTTGGAGGAAAAATCTTTTCAAGTTGACAGAGTATTTCAACAATTTCTCTCTGCAATTGATCAAGGTCGTGAACTTTGATAACTTTACTGCATATGGACTTGAAAAAAACTCCTAGTCTCATTAAAGTAAGTGCAACCTGTTTAGATAATGTCTTCCTAACAACAACTTGAAGCAAGTACTGCATTAAAATATGTGCATCATGACTCTTATATCCTCCAGAAAGCTTTTTGTCTTGCACAAAGCGGGATATATTGGATGAGCAAGCATATGGCAACTTAGCATCCTTTAAGACACTACAAAAGGTTCTCTTTTCAGCATCTGTCATAGAGAAAGTTGTTGCCCTGAAGATGGTTTTTTTACGTTTCTTACAAAAAAAGGTTGAAGTTCCTTTCTGATACTCATCTCTTTAAGGTCATAGCGAGCATTTGCATGATCTTTTGTCTTTCCTGGAATGTCTAGCAAAGTTCCAAGCACATTCTCACATATATTATTTTCAATGCGCATAACGTCAAGGCAATGACGACAAGGATTATGCTCCCAATAGGGCAACTGGAAAAATATTGATCTTTTCTTCCATGGGGTGTCGCTGACTGACTTCCTCTTCTATTTTTTCCAAACACTGTTTTAAAATTCATCAACTCCATCACTTCTTGTCCTGATAAGGGGGTAGGAGTGGTCCTTACTTCCACTTTCCCATTGAATGGTCTTGTATCGAATCTCCAAGGGTGGTATTCCTCTAAGAACAACCTATAGGACAGATAACAAAACTTCCTACTATGCTTTAGGTATTGAGAAGATGTTTCATAATTGCAGGAAGGGCATGCAAATTTTCCTTTGGTGCTCCACCCTAATAACATGGCATATGCTGGGAAGTCGATGATTATCCACAATAAAGTTGCACGCATTTGAAATGTTTGATTCTTTGAAGCATCATATACTTCCAAACCGAACTCCCACAACTCCTTTAATTCCTGAACCCATGGTTGCAGATAAACATCAATATTATTTCCAGGAGATTGGGGTCCTTGAATTAGAAGAGACAATATCAGAAACTCTGGCTTTATTATTAGCCATGGTGGTAAATTATAATTGATCAACGCCACGGGCCATGTGCTGTAGACACTACTCATTGTTCGAAATGGATTGAATCCGTCACTAGAAAGGCCAAACCTTACATTCCTTGGGTCCATAGCAAAATCAAGATCTAAGGCATCAAGAGTCTTCCAAGCTTCACCATCAGCTGGTTGCCTTAAATTTCCATCCTTTGGCAATTTATTAGCATGCCAAGTCATCAAATCAGTTGTTTTTTAGCATGTCAAATATTATACCCTCTATAAGAACATTAGTGTTCTGAGTTTGTAGGGCATTGTGCCTGAGTTGTAGGGTTATTGAGCCTGAGTGGTAAGGTTGTTAAGCCTGAGTGTGTAGGGGTGTTGAGCCTGAGCTAGTAGAGTTGTACTCCCAGCTTGAGGTCTAGGATCTCTGTGGAAATCTAAGGTAGGGCTTCTTGATAGGCCTGAGGTAGGAAATCAGTAGATTTCTGAGGTGTAGGAGTTGGAGCACTCTGAGAGGTAGGACTGGTTGAGCCTGAGGTAGGGTTTGGAGCAAACTTGAGAGATCCTGAGGGATCTGTGTTATAATCTCTTGGAGCTGAGTTTGGAGGAGGTTACCTTGTCTAACACACTGTTAGAAAGGTGTAAAGGGAGAGTGGACTACCCATAGCACACTATAAAAGGTTGTGTGCTTTCTGTGTTTGCTTATGCTTTACATATTATTTAACAACAACTAGCTGCAGTCAAGAAAAAATCAAAGAGACCTATTCACCCCACCCCACCCCACCCCACCCCCCCTCTAGGTGAATTAGACTACTACCTTATAAACTACCATCCTTCACTACCATGTTTCGTTTCTTGGTTCGGGATGAACCATGCAACGGAAGCTTGGTGGACCCTTAGGATAGAAATTTAAGGATTCTAGAATGCACGATAGCACACCTACACACACTTCGCTTTCATTTCAGTCAGTCTTTTGCAAATTCCCTTACGCTTGCAAATTGCTGATCCTTTTTATTACTTATCCATATACTCGAGTGTACAACCCTGTATTCGCCGAGTGTGCTCCCGGGACCCAGGGGGTCTTTTAAGACAATATGTTTCAGCACGGTCCGGGGGGGGGGGGGGAGATGTGTACAACCCTATATTCGCCGAGTGTGCTCGCGGGACCCAGGAGGTCTTTTAAGACAATATGTTTCAGCACGGTCCGGGGGAGAAGAGAGGGGAGGCGAACGGTTGAGGCGGAGGCCTCCCGCTCGCCCAGCTTGTGTAGGAGGCATGGGGGCGAGCCGGGGGAGCAGCCCTGCGGTCTCTCCTCCGCCCCAGCAGGGGGGCGAGCCCAGGGAGCAGCCCTGCGGTCTCGCCACCGCCCCAGCGGGGACAAGCCAGGGAGCAGCCCCGCGGTCTCGCCCCCGACCCAGTAGGGGGCGAGCCAGGGAGCATCACTGCAGTCTCGCCCCCGCCCCAGCAGGGGGCGAGCTAGGGAGCAGCCATGCGATCTCGCCCACGCCCCAGCAGTGGGGAGAGCCAGGGAGTAGCCCTGTGGTCTAGCCCCCGCCCCAGCATGGGGGGAGAGCCAGGGAGCAGCCCTGCGGTCTCTCCCCCGCCCCAGCAAGGGGGCGAGCCAGGGAGCAGTCCTACGGTCTCGCCCCCGCCCCAGTAGGGGGAAAGCCAGGGAGCAGCCCTGCGGTCTCCCCCCCCCCCCCCCGCCCCAGCAGGGGGGAAAGCCAGGGAGCAGCCCTGCGGTCTCGCCCCCGCCCCAGCAGGGGGCGAGCCAGGGAGCAGCCCTGCGGTCTCGCCCCCGCCCCAGCATGGGGAGCGAGCTAGGGAGCAGCCCTGCGGTCTTGCCCCTGCCCCAGCAGGGGAATGAGCCAGGGAGCAGCCATGCAGTCTCGCCACCGCCCCAGCAGGGGGGCGAGCCAGGGAGCAGCCCTGCGGTCTCGCCCTCGCCCCAGCATGGGGGGCGAGCCGGGGGAGCAGCCATGCGGCCTCGCACCCGCCCCAGCAGGGGGGCGAGCCCAGGGAGCAGCCCTGCGGTATCGCCCCTGCCCATGCAGGGGGGCGAGCCAGGGAAAAGCCCTGCGGTCTCGCCCCCGCCTGTAATGTCCCTGATTTTTGTTAATTATTTACGTGGCCGCTGTGGCATAAGGGCGTTACGTCAGCTCGTCAGGTTTAATTTTGAGCCTTAGCTTGGTTAAAGTATGTAATTTAGATCGAGCGTGCTAGTTTTTGCGTTGTTTCGAGTTGAAGAGAAGATTTTGTGTAATTGTCAAGACTTAAGCTTCGAGAAGGTTTATCGCGAGTTTGGGCTCGTCGGAATTGAATTCTGACTTCGCCGTTGGATTTGTAGCGCCGATTTTCAGGTTAGGTGCGATTTTCGTGAAAATCCGAGGTGTTTTGCTCGTCCTCGCTGTTTGAGTAAAGAGGGGAGAATTATTTAATTATTTAAATATGGAATTTAGGGTTATATAAATACCTAAAATTCTCTCCCTATTCTTCTTCTTCCTTTGTCGAACCAAACCAGCCGCCGAGCGAGAGAGGCGAGAGCGGAGTGTCTTGGAGCTTCCGGTCGGTGATTCGAAGGTCGTAGTGGTCGGAATCGCGTTTGTTGTATAGATTTGGAAAGCTCTCGGCGAGATCTTCGTTCTAGTGGTAAGTGATGAGTCTCAATTATATACACATATATGGACTCATCTGGCCCGTTTTTCTAGTCTTTCCACTGCACTTTAGCCTTGTTTTAGCTCATATTTGTCATTCTATGCTAGGTTCACTTCTTGGCCTAATTTGGTGTGTTTTATGTTTATTTTCTTTTGATAGCCTTATCGTGTTGTTGAGTGCCACCTTCAGTGGCCTGATTAGCATTTCTGTTGGAACAGGAGTCGTGCAGGTGTTCCCGATACAATTTTGTACAGGAACACTGCGCACGATCACTAGTTCTATTGCGCACGACCACTGGTCGTGCGCCACTGGTCGTGCACACTCAACCCCCGAAATTTGAGTTCTGTCTTGACCGAATGCACGACCATTTACGATAGTGCGCACGACCACTGGTCGTGCGCCACTGGTCGTGCGAACATGTTATTTTATAAATTTCTTACATTGCAGGCTCCGCCCAGGCAGGCGCACGATCACAGGATTCTAGTGCGCACGACCATTGGTCGTGCGCCACTGATCGTGCGCACTGTTTATTCCAGCGCCTATAAATTGACATGCTCGCGAATTAGGTCGGGATCGCGCATTTCTTCCGCCCAGCCCCGCCGTTTTCGCCCCTTCCGCAGGTTCTCCGCCCCCTAGGCCTCCTCCATCATCCAAGAGATTCAAGGAGAGGTTTCTAGCCCAAAGATCGCCAACGTCGAGCAAGGAGATCGTGTATCGGAGTAGATTGGATCGTGACACGAAGAAGACGAGCCATTGGGAGGAAGTGACAGCCCTCCTCTACCTCGGACGCAGTTGAAGACCGAGCTTGGACGCGGATTGACAACCCAGCAATTCCAACCGTGAATCTTCGGCAAGGCTTCGGATGTGGTCGACTCCTTTACCCTCATTTTCCTTCTTTATGTTGATGATTGTTTAGGTTAGACTCTTATATATTTTGATGATGTGCACAATGAATCTTGTTATGTAATGTCTATTTCATTTATTTGAGATTATATTATTCATATGTGTTTATGAGGTGCGCCCCCATCTAATTTCCATTCCGCCTTCGTGTTCGGCGCCGCACTAGAAATTGTTAGTGGCGTGCTTGTCGAAGAGGTGCTTGCGACCCTCATTCCGTAAGACTACTCGTCCATCCGCCTAGCGAAGCGTGGCATAGCGGCCCGTGTAATCCACTCGCCCTACGAAGCAGCGCGCTGAAGGCCTGCATAGTTCGATTCCGCTTGCCTACTCGCCCATCCGCCCAACGAAGTAGTGCGCTCAAGGCCTACGTAGTCTTCCATCCCGCCGAGCGAAGCTTTGCATAGCGGCATTGCATAGGAGTAGTTTAAGTTGTTTTCTTTTATTTTCCACAAACCAAATCCCCCATTTCCGCATCCATCCGCTCGAAAGGACTTCAATCTCAAGTCCTTCCTCGATAATAAACTCCACCTTACTGTGTTCCTTTGAGATCGATACTTGGGGATTCATTCCCATTTTATATTACTTGAACGATCGGTACACTGCCGTTTCGTGCCGCAGTCTTACTACCGCCTATAGCAGTGTGCTAAGATTTGCGCCATCAAGTTTTTGGTGCCGTTGCCGGGGAACACAGTCGTGTGAGTTTTCTGGAGAGGGAAAACCTGAGAGAGAAGCCCTTCCATTTGTAATTGCATTTCTTTGTTTTATTTCTTTTTATTCCATTTTCCTGTTTTAATTAGGTTGCTTTAGTAATTTTTGTTAGGTGTGGTATTTCGCACAATAGTGTTTTTCTATTTGAATCGTTTTATCTTCGCACTATGTGGACACATCTTAATATCCGTTGCCGTTGGTGTGGAGCTACCTCCCACTCTAGTGATGAATGCCCTACGAAGAATGGTGGGCATAATTCTTCTCGCCCAGCATATAGAGCATCGACTTCGTCTGATACTCCATATGGTGTGCGTAAGTCTTATGACTACTCTGCTGAGCCTTTACCATCTTACTTCTTTTCGGCTTCAGCACCCGCTGTGCCAAAGAAGCCCGCTAGGCAGTGCCAGTTTTGTCGGAGCACAGATCATGCCCTGAAGGATTGTGCTGTTTTTCGTCGCCAATTGGATGAGGATGACGAGCTGGATATCCGGATCATCCCGAATCCTAACTCTGGCGGCACACCTTCAACATCCGGTTTTGTGTCTTTGCCACCTTCACATCTTGAAGGGTATGGCGTTGACACAGTCACCAGATGTGTGGCTGATCTGGGCACCGACAATGCTGAGCCTATTCTCCCAGTGCATCCACCACCCCTAGTGGATTCGATTCTTTGTGAGGAATCGGTGCTCGACTTTTATCCGAGCACTATTCCTCTCCCTGTTGTGCATACTACACTCGTCTCTGATGACATTGTTGATGATGCGTTGCAATAGGAGGCTGGTGACTTTAGTGTCATGCCTGTTCCTATGGAGGAGGACAACCTTCCAGGTGAAGAGGAATTTTCCTCAGCACCGGGGGAGGAAGTCCAAATCTCTAGCTTGTCCACTGTTGATCCCGCCGAACCTTGTAGCATTGATGACAATGCAAACATTATTTTACTTACCCAACCTGATGGGAGTGAGACTGGGACCACTCCCTCGATTTTTGATTATTTATGTTCTTCGTCTTGTTTATTTCTCGATCCCCCCTCTTCATCCGAGCATGTGCAGGTTGAGTCTTCACAGGTACCCCAGGAGGATTTAGTGCATATTGCCCAAGTCAATGATGAGAGCATCCTCTTATGTGAGGAGGTTGATTCCCCCTCCATAGAGGAAGCTCCACTCATTGCCTTTTCCTCCCGCCACCTCCCTATTGACGACACCTTGCTAGGCAAGGATGTGTTTGGTGAGTTGAGTGAGGATATCTCTTCCTCTTCTTGCTTTCTGTTTCCTCTACCTGCGTTATGTAGGTATTATTATTTGGGTAGAGGAGTAACTGTTCTGTCGCCGTATCGGTACCCGCTACCGACACGCGTATTAGAATAGTTACCTGTTCATTTCCTTTTTCATACGCCCATTAGCTAGAACCTTTAGTTTTTGAATAAGTCGTGCTGGGATGACAATAACCCCAGTAGTTATCTTACCTTTTCCTGCATTTCTTATTTCATCCTGTTTAGTTTAGTTAGTTGTATTCATTTTACTTTGTCTATTTTCTTTTGTTTTTGCGGAGCTGACCCCTGCAGGTATCTTTTCTGGATGGCGGATGCTGCGGCTCATTTTAGCTTACACGCCAATCTTCTGGTGTGCTCATTTCTGAGCACTGGGTACTCTCTTTCCCTACCATTATTCTGAATTTCATAGCTATATTTTGCGCATTTTGTTTAGTTTAAGTCTGGGGGAGAGTAGTTCCGTTTACCCGCTCACGTGCACCATTGCACAGCATATTAGGAGGTGTTATTTATTTTTGTTTTGTTCAGTTTCATTGCACACCACATCACCCACATGAGCGCGCACTTAGCTGTTGGCACGTCTTGAGCCGAACTCATTTCTTTTCGTGTGATTTGGAAAATCATTGGGCTGGCTTAGGATTATGAGGCGGAGTAAAATGTTGACTCCTGTAGTGCTCCTAGTCGAGTGCTCATGTCTCGCTTTGAAATTCGTGTAGATTCAATTTCTTTTTAGGCTTTTAGATTATATTTTTCTATTAGCGTAAATATTGTTTACTACACTAAAAAATTGGTGAATTCGGTGTGAATCAAACGGTAGCATAGGGATGTGTGTAGACGTTCGTTAGCCTCGTATTGACCGAGTCGGGAGAAAGGATTATCTTTCTCGGTGGCTAAGAACTTGCCCCAAGCGATTCTTGAAGCATGGGTATACGGTTAGTCAATTGCGTGAATGTGATATAGGCCATCATTTTGGCCCGGCTGAGCCTTTGTGCCATTCCTATCATCATTTCCTCGCTAGCCAGTTGTGCCTACCCCATTCTTTTGGTTCAACTCCACTATTGTTCACCAAAGCCTAAACTCCAATCCTAGCCGCACACCCAAAATGCAAGCATTTTGTTTAAATTTTAAATTGGTGGTGTTGATTGTGTAAGTACAATGTGAAAATGTGGATGTGCATCTTTGAAAATTTGCTGAAATTGCTAAAGAAAGAAAAAGAAAAGAAGAAGAAGATTTGAAAAGAAAAGAAGAATGAAAAGTTTAATTGAAAAAATCTGTTTGAGATTTATATTTGGGAGTAGGCGGTGCACACACCCATGCATCTAAGTCTAAGTCTGGGGGTGTGGTGCATCCGCGTGTTTTATGGCTACTTGGATAGTGTTATGCATTTGCTCATTTGGGTTTTTGTGTTCTAAGCCTTCATGCTTATATTTGTTTACCTCACCTAAACCCAAGCCTCATCTAAAACCTTAAGTCCTATTGATTCACGCATTTGAGTCAAACCAGTGCTGTGGAGAGAGTGCGAACGGGCAAGCTTATGGTCACCGACATTGATGGATTTCAATGGAGGTTGTCTCGAGCCCCGATCTTTGGCAATGCTCGCCTTAGCGTTCAGTTTACTTTCTTCCTATGTACGACCTTATGATTCACCGTGATTCACTTTTTGAGTAAATGTAATATATAAATACGCCCCTAGAAAAGTATAAACTAATATGTACAATTAGAAATTTTGTCTACTGTATTTCTACGCGCATGAGCATGCGACTTCGCATGATACTCCGCTTTACAATTTCTATGCCAGCTATGTATTTTTCTCAGCCGCTTGGGGAATTTGTTTGCTCGGGATGCGCAAACAGTTAAGTCTGGGGGTGTGATGAGTCCCAATTATATACACATATATGGACTCATCTGGGCCATTTTTCTAGTCTTTCCACTGCACTTTAGCCTTGTTTTAGCTCATATTTGTCATTCTATGCTAAGTGCACTTCTTGGCCTAATTTGGTGTGTTTTATGTTTCTTTTCTTTTGATAGCCTTATCGTATTGTTGAGTGCCACCATCAGTGGCCTGATTAGCATTTCTGTTGGAACAGGAGTCGTGCAGATGTTCCCGGTACAATTCTGTACAGGAACAATGCGCACGATCACTGGTTCTAATGTGCACGACCACTGGTCGTGCGCCACTGATCGTGCACACTCAACCCCCGAAATTTGAGTTCTGTCTTGACCGAACGCACGACCATTTACGATAGTGCGCACGACCACTGGTCGTGCGCCACTAGTCGTGCGAACATGTTATTTTATAAATTTCTTACATTGCAGGCTCTGCCCAGGCAGGCGCACGATCACAGGATTCTAGTGCGCACGACCACTGGTCGTGCGCCACTGATCGTGCGCACTGTTTATTCCAGCGCCTATAAATTGACTTGCTCGCGAATTAGGTCGGGATCGCGCATTTCTTAAGCCCAGCTCCGCCGTTTTCGCCCCTTCCGCAGGTTCTCCGTCCCCTAGGCCTCCTCCATCATCCAAGAGCTTCAAGGAGAGGTTTCTAGCCCAAAGATCGCCAACGTCGAGCAAGGAGATCGTGTATCGGAGTAGATTGGATCGTGACACGAAGAAGACGAGCCATTGGGAGGAAGTGACAGCCCTCCTCTACCTCGGACGCAGTTGAAGACCGAGCTTGGACGCGGATTAACAACCCAGCAATTCCAACCGTGAATCTTCAGCAAGGCTTCAGATGTGGTCGACTCCTTTACCCTCTTTTTCCTTCTTTATGTTGATGATTGTTTAGGTTAGACTCTTATATATTTTGATGATGTGCACAATGAATCTTGTTATGTAATGTCTATTTCATTTATTTGAGATTATATTATTCATATGTGTTTATGAGGTGCGCCCCCATCTAATTTCCATTCCGCCTTCGTGTTCGGTGCTGCACTAGCAATTGTTAGTGGCGTGCTTGTTGAAGAGTTGCTTGCGACCCTCATTCCATAAGACTACTCGTCCATCCGCCTAGCGAAGCGTGGCATAGCGGCCCGTGTAATCCACTCGCCCTACGAAGCAGCGCGCTCAAGGCCTGCATAGTTCGATTCCGCTTGCCTACTCGCCCATCCGCCCAACGAAGTAGTGCGCTCAAGGCCTACGTAGTCTTCCATCCCGCCGAGCGAAGCTTTGCATAGCGGCATTGCATAGGAGTAGTTTAAGTTGTTTTCTTTTATTTTCCACAAACCAAATCCCCCATTTCCGCATCCATCCGCTCGAAAGGGCTTCAATCTCAAGTCCTTCCTCGATAATAAACTTCACCTTACTGTGTTCCTTTGAGATCGATACTTGGGGATTCATTCCCATTTTATATTACTTGAACGATCGGTACACTGCCGTTTCATGCCGCAGTCTTACTACCGCCTATAGCGGTGTGCTAAGATTTGCGCCATCAGTAAGCTTTTCCCATTTCGTGGAATTTTTGGAGTTACGGTAGTGACCTAATTCCTCTTTTCGACCCGAAAAGTTTCAGGATTTCGTACTCGGGAGAGTTCTTGGCCGATCCATAACTTTTGGAGCAGTGATCTTCGAGTTTGCAAGGTTTAAGGCAAGTGGCTTTTCTTTTCCTCCTTCCTTCTTGTCTGTTGAAGCACCCGTCTTTTCCTTGGATTTAAGTTCTAGAGTTGCACTGATTTCTTTTCTTCTGTTGTAGCCTTTAATTTCTCGAGAAGTCGGTCTTATTTATTTCTTTTGTAGTAGCCTTTAAGTTCTCGAGAGTTCAGCCTTGTCTACCTTTCCCTTGCTGTACCATTTAATTTCTCGGGAAATGAGCTTTTAAATTCTCGAGAAATCAGTCTTCAAGTTCCTCTTTGCCTGCAGCCTTTTTCCTTTGTTTCCTGCGTTCGACGAACGTTCCTGCATTCGACGAACGATCTTGTGTTCGTCGAACGAGCGTTCGACGAACGGCCTTGTGTTCGTCGAACGTTCCTGCGTTCGACGAATGTTCTTGTGTTCGTCGAACAGCGTTCGACGAACGGTCTTGCGTCCGTCGAACGGTGTTCGACGATCGGCCTGGTTTTTGTTTCCTTCTTTCTTTTCTCGAGAAGTCTGCTTTCCTTTAGATTCTCGAGAAGTGCTTGTGTTGTTTCCCTTTTAATTCTCGAGGAATCATTGTTCAGACCCTTATTTATTTCTCGAGAGCTCCTATGCAGTCTCCTATTTAATTCTCGTGAACTCCTGTGAAGCCCTATAGTTCTCGAGAAATCCCTAATGTCTACTCCTATTTTCTCGAGAAACCTGTGCTGCTCCTTTATTTCTCAAGAATTGCCCAAGTTTCAACCCATGTGGTTGTGGTATTCCGTATATTGATTCTCCCTTACTTATTTATTTATGCTCTTGTGTTGTGTGAGAACCCTGGACCCTTATGAATCGTTGCGTAGTGTTTATTTCATTGTGGCCCTATTCTTAGGGCGTTATGGTGTTGTTATCTCGGGTTGCGTCCCGTGCCTTGACTAAATCTTAATTTAATTATATTTTGGTGGCAGTGGATAAAGTATCACCACCTGGTTTTGGCTTTTTGGGTGGCAGTGGATAAAGTATCACCACCCATGTATTTTTGGCCTTTTGGGTTGGCAGAGGATAAATGACCGCCACCCGTTTAATTGGAGCTGATCAGTCTCTTTAAATACTGTAACAAGATAAATGAACCTTGTTTGTTCCTCCTTATGACATTTTTGGTGCACCTGGTGCTTTGTTTAGTTCTTTGTTTGGAGCTTTTCTTTCAGTAAATCTGGCTTGGGTTGGTACCCCTTATGCCTTATTTACTTTCCTGCTTGTTTTTCTGCTACTTGTAATCCCTTGCTGAGGCGTTCTTTATTTTATTGAATGCCTCGGGTTCAGAGCCTTAGCTGCTAGTGGTGTAGCCCAGAGTCTCCGGGAGTTTTAGTTTCCGTTTTACCCCGCTGCTGCGAGGTAGTTGTGGTTAGTTTTCTCCTTGTGTTCAGACATGCTAGTTGGAGCCAACGGGTTAGTGTCAGGTTGTTGACGCCCGTTGTGCCCTTTTTGATACTTTATAGCTTACTTGACAGTTAATTGCTACTAATTTTTGGATCTTGAGTATCTTGCTCTCTGAGAATGATTTATGTCTAGGGGCACTGTAGTTATAAAAATGGTTTTTCTTTCATCCACATTGCATATCTTTTTTTACTGAAATCCTTATCTTTAAAGTCGCCAAAAAGATATTTTCTGTACTTATACTACGCCTAGATATGTGCATATCATTTACTTATGTCCTGTCATCACGTGCATTTAGGACCTTAAGTGAATTAAATCAAGTATTTTCGGCTGCTATTATATATACTTTCTCGGTGGACTAGTTGATCCTCGAACTGAGAGACACAGTTCTTACCCCCCAAACTCAAATAAATGATTTCAAATTATGATCTATCATGTAAGCATGTTTTGATTAAGTAATAGGTTTCCGCCTGAGCTTCTGCAGTTGTCTCCTGCATGACGTGACATCATGACGCGTATTTTCTCTTACTCTGATATTCCTAAATTTGGAGAAAATGCGGGTTGTGACAGTTGGTATCAGAGGGAGGTTGTTCGACAAATCGCTCGAGCAACAAATTTTGATATAGTAGTTGTTTTGGTTTCATTGCATACACACACCGATGTGTCATCAGTACGTCTTAGCCAAAGCATGAGCACTACACCCATAACATGATAAGAAGTATACAAGGCATATTATGTAGTATGGGATGCATAATATGTGTTTGTATATGGATCCACCATAGGTGGCAACATGTGACGGTTATGTAGTATGGGATGCATAACCATCATCACATGGATGCCGATTAGCACATTTTCTCTTTCGTTATATGCAATATTATGTAGTATGAGATGCATAATATTTCATGTGTACGCCGCTCATAACATGCATTAAGGCCTTTATTAGAATGCATAGCACAACATACAATACATAGCATTGCATAAGCACACGTGCAAAGCTAAAGACTTATATGATGACACATGTACACCCATGATTTCAAAATGAACAAAAAATTCATGCATTCATGACCCTTGCACATGAGTCAAGAGGGACGATTTAGTATCGTTCCCAAATTTAGCATATCATCATGAAAATCCCAGAGCAAGGTGGTAGCAATGGCAAGTATTTGTACATGTATGTTCTGAACCAAGCAGTGTAGTTCTAGTGTAAGGTTAAGTTTTAATTCTAGGTCCTTGCGTACTAGCAGAGATGGTGCGTTAGCGAGTCGCGACTAGGTCGACTCCCCAGTCGGAGGGTGAGTCATCCGGAGCGCAGAGAGAAGCTTTGATCGAGAGTCTTCGCCAGAGCACTGAGGCTCTGACTAGGCAGATTGCGATGCAATCGCAGGTTGAGGCGTTGTTGTCTGTCGGTGCTAGGTAGCAACCCATAGTGCAGCCCCCGTAGTAGGACAGACAGCACCTACTCCTCCTGCTCCCTTGGTACCCCCCTATAGCGATACCTCCAGAAGTGAATTTCATATCACACTTTCAGCGATTAGGACCCCCTACGTTTGGCGGAAGAGCTGATTTCATGGCTTTGGATGACTGGTGAAAGTATCTAGTTGCGACCTAAATCACCTAGAGGGGGGTGAATAGGTGGTTTCTATATCTTTTTGCGGAATTAAAAATGTATGAATAAAAGCACACAGAAAACCAAATAGCACGGTACGCACAAGGATTTATAGTGGTTCCCCGTACTTGGGTAGTCCACTTTGCACCTCACCTATCTAGCACAACCGGCTAGACTAGGCTACTTCACTAACTCGGATTATCAACAATCCTACAACTCGGAGTCAAACTCCTACAACTCGGAGAACAAACTCTCCTACAAAAACTCGGAGCAAAACAACTCCTACAATAACTCGGAGCAAAACAACTCCTACAATAACTCGGAGCAAAACAACTCCTACAAGAACTCGGAGCAAAACAACTCCTACAAAAATTATAAAATGTTTTTACAAAACTTTAGATTGAACAACAATCTTCTTGAAATCTCAAAGAGATTTGACTTCAGATCTGAGAAAATCGGTCCTCTTCTTTCTTGCTTGAGAAATAAAGTCTTGCACCAGAAGATTGAAGAAGAAGAAAAACCTTGCTTGAAAAACCTTGATCTGAATACTTGAGTCGACTTGATCAGGAAGATAGTAGAGAGATTCCGAATAGCTTGATCTTGTCGGCTGGTCTTGGCGATGAAGGATCGCAAACCACTTTCTTGTTGGAGACGAAGAACTTGCGTGAGAAATAAAATCATCCAACATAACAAGAGAAAGAAATAATCTGTATAATATTTGCACTCCCTTTTTCATGATTAACTTTGATTAAAAGAATCAGATGGAATATATATTGATAGCTCCTCTTCAATCGGCTAAATAAAATAAATAAGGAACATTTTATTTCCAACGGCTATCTCCAAAAAAATTAAGGAATTAAATTAATTCCAACGGCTATAATCAAGAATTAATTAGGAATAATATATTCCAACGGCAAATAATCTTCTAACAGCTGTCTGCATGAATTAAGGAAGAAAATCCGTGAAGCAATAATGAGGATTTAATGGCAATTTGAATTTTGAAACAGCGCAAACGAAAATCTGAATTCTGTCAAAATTTCGTCGAACGAAATTGAGATCGACGAAATACTTCCTTTTCGTCGAACGGAGCTCGACGAGCGTGATCGATGAAATATGTATAAACAGCGGGCGTTGAAATGTATATATATAAACGGCGTTCGACGAAAATCTTCATTTCGTCGAACGGCGTTCGACGAAAATCTTCATTTCGTCGAACGGCGTTCGACGAAAATCTTTTCCGATATCATCAAACTTTGTCCGACTAAAATATTTGCTTCGACTAAAAACGATCGACGAATAATCTGATCGACGAATTGAGTTCGACGAAATAAATTCTGTTCGTCGACCTGAGCTCGACGAAATCCAGGAAACTTAGAAAAATGATTTTTTTCAAATCAGCAACAATTTTCCTTGGCTCTCCTTGGCTGTTCCTATGTGTTTGAATATGAAGTACATCCCAATAGAGAAATTACTCATGAATCAACACTTGGTCTTACACAATTAAGAGTTACATTGTCTAGGACTGCATTTGATGATCCATAGTAATTTGACATTGGTTTGCACTTATCAATTTAGAACCTGCAAACACATAACTAGAAAACAACATCAAGTACAACTCAATTCAACTTAGTTCAAAGGAACACTTCTTCAAATCAAGGTAATTGTGGCTACAATACCCAACAATCTCCCCCTATTTGAAGAAGTCAGAACCTATGTACTGAGTTGAATTGCACTTAGATAAATATATATCAAATAGATAAGGAGAGTTATAAACTTAGCTTTTTTCAACTTTATCTCCCTTTCAACTTTCTCTTTCAACTCTGCCAAAATTTCTTCAAATCAAGGTAACACTTCTTCAATACCCAACAATCAAATACAACTCAATTCAACTTAGTTCAAAGGAACACTTCTTCAAATCAAGGTAATTGTGGCTACAATACCCAACAGTCTCCCCCTATTTGAAGAAGTCAGAACCTATGTACTGATTTGAATTGCACTTAGATAAATATATATCAAATAGATAAGGAGAGTTATAAACTTAGCTTTTTTCAACTTTCTCTCCCTTTCAACTTTCTCTTTCAACTCCGCCAATTCTAACTTTGTCAATTCCTCCCAACTTCAAATTCTCTTCCAATTTCAATTTCTCTCCCCCTTTCTGATAACTTCAGATAGGGAAGAAAAAGCATGAGAGCTCAAAGCTCCCCCTCAGCAACTGCATAGGAGTTCATATTTGGGAGTATATTTTGAATATGTAGAATCAGCTCCCCCTCAATCTTTTGTCCCCTTTAGTCTTATCTCCCCCTTAGAATTTCAGTGCCTCGACTGATTTCCTAAGCTTTTCAACAACCTTACTATATTTCTTTGTTCTGGTCATGTACCATGAACATCCACTGTCCAAATGCCTGATTAGAGTTTTGGTTGGCCTTTGGACATACCTGCAAACACAGATTACTTTCCCTTAGGAACCCAAACCGATTTGGGTCCTAGGTTCCGGTTAGCATAACAATAAATATTTCTACTGACTGCAACTCCAGTAGAAAAGCTCTTCTTTGCATTAGACACACATGGGTTGTGCCAACAGTCGATGGCAAAGTGTCCCACTTTACCACATCACCAACATTCATGGATGTTGTACCTTCTCTTCCGAGCATTTTTTGATTTGCAAGTGCCATCATAATGCTTGATTTTAGTTGAGAAGGCAGCAACATTCTTCCTATTTTTCATAGCGAGTAGCTGAATGGGTACAATAGCATACCCATTTTCACTTGGTTTTATCTGTTTGACAGCAATAGATGAAAGCTTGGAAGCTCTTATGGTGTTGATGGCATCAGATATATTCAAGTGAGGGTTGGCTATGGTGTTGCACCCAGTTTGCTTCCTTGCTGAAAAAGATTGGGAGGATGATGCTTCCTTGCCCTTGAATGTAGGGGCTGGTGCATTGAACACAAATGGTCCAGGTTGGGCCATTTGGATTTCTTCATGGGGAGCTTTCCGAGCACTCACCACCATTCCCTTTCTTTTACTATAGTTAGGAGTATTTTCCCTGCCATAGCAACTTCCAGTCTTCCAGTGATCACAGATGTTATCCTGATCATACCTGTTAGAGGGAGTCCGCACCTTTTGAAAGGTGGTGTGAGGCCTAGCTTTAGCTGTGCTCTTTCCTCTATTCCCGGAGTCAATTGATTCAGGTTTAGAAAATTGAGCCACTGACTTTCTTTCCATATAAAGCTTTTTCTCTAAAGATCTGATAGTTCTTTCTTGAGCCTCATATTTCATTCGAAGTAAAATGAGTTCATTGAACAAACTAATTACCTCTTTGGTCGTTTCATTTACCTGAGATTCGAAAGGCTTAAGGATTCTGATTTCCTCAGCCTGAGACTCAATCAACTTCTTGCTCTTTTCAAGATCTACTAAGAGAGCATCATACTGGTTTGCCAAATTAGGTGTGTCATCATTTTCTGATGAGCTTGTCTCGGCTTCAGAGTCTGTAACAGACAGAGGTGCCCTTATGCATACTTGTTTGGGATAGGTTTCATCTTGGATTTCCTCTTCTGACTCAGATAGCACAGTCAGAGCAAGAAGTGTTTCTTCTTCTAGTTCTGAACAGCTTGAATCACTGTCACTTAAGGCCCTGAAATTTTTCTCATTTATGGTGTCGTGTTCTTCCTTTGATCATTCCATAAGAGCTGTTAGATCTAAGTCTTCCTTCCCTTCATGAGGCGTGTCGTAGTTATTCGAATTTGAATTTGCCGTAAGCCCAAAATAAGCTTCATCATTCGAGCTTGACTTAACTGAGTCATTGTCGCTAAGAGTCTTGGTCTTCTTTGCCAAGAAGCTCTTTTCCTCTTTTCTTTTACTCTTGAAGGATTTCTTTTCTTCCTTCTTTTTGTGTGGGCATTCCGTACTTAAATGTCCTGGCTTATTACAGCAATAACAAATAATATCAGTCGAAATATGATTATTCGGTTTAGTTTTATACCTGTCGTTGTTGCGTTCCTTCTTGTGATGTTCATCATCACGCCTTGATCTTCTATGATCTGATGAGGAGGACTGACCTTTCCTTTGCTTCCTTTTATTTAACAATCTCTTGAATTTCTTTGATATTGAAGAGAATTCTCCATCAGACATATCAGAGCTTGAGGGGCAAGCATCTGATTCATCATCTTCATTTGAGGATTGTCTCCTGACAGATGATGTAGCTTTATATCTTCTTGACCCTTCGGCTCTGAATGCTACAGACTTCTCCCTTCCAGAAGTGGAGCATTCTTCTTCTTCAGCTTTTCTAATACTCAGCTTTAGCTCATGTGATAAGAGCTTGCCAAACAATATTTGTTGCTCCATCGTAGCCAACTTTCCAAATTCCCGGATAGCAATTGCCTTGGTATCCCATTCTTTCGTTAGGGATCTCAAGAATTTGTCATTCAGTTCTCCAACGGTGAATTCCCGATCATAGTTCTTAAGACCATTGATGATCTTAAAGAACTTCTCATAAGTATCAGAAATGGAGTCTCTTGGATCTTGCTTGAATGCTTCGTATTCTTGTTTTAGCAATGATCTTCGATCATCCCTCACTTCTTCTGTTCCTTCCATAAGGACAACTATGGAATCCCACATCTCCTTGGTAGACTTGCAGTGTATAAGATTTTGTAGAATTGAATCGTCCACTGCACCAGCAATAATGTTCTTTGCCTTCTTGTCTAAGATGAAGAGGGCAATCTCATCTTTGTCTAGCTCCAACATTTTCTTGGGAATCATAATAGCAGAATTAATTGAAGATGGCTTCATAGGAACATGGGGACCTTCCTCAACTATCTGAAAAATTCTTGGATCTGCAGCTTCCATGTAGAACTTCATTCTTTCCTTCCACATGGGGAAGTTCTCCTTAGAACAGACGAGCATCTTAGCAGAATCCTTGGATTTTTCCATACCAAACAAACTTGCTCTTGCAACTAGAATTAAGGATCTTGTTCAAGGTGTTAACCTTTTAACGAACAACCTGGCTCTAATACCAATTGAAAGTATCTAGTTGCGACCTAAATCACCTAGAGGGGGGTGAATAGGTGGTTTCTATAGCTTTTTGCGGAATTAAAAATGTATGAATAAAAGAACACAGAAAACCAAAGAGCGCAGTACGCACAAGGATTTATAGTGTCTCCCCGTACTTGGGTAGTCCACTTTGCACCTCACCTATCTAGCACAACCGGCTAGACTAGGCTACTTCACTAACTCGGATTATCAACAATCCTACAACTCGGAGTCAAACTCCTACAACTCGGAGAACAAACTCTCCTACAAAAACTCGGAGCAAAACAACTCCTACAATAACTCGGAGCAAAACAACTCCTACAATAACTCGGAGCAAAACAACTCCTACAAGAACTCGGAGCAAAACAACTCCTACAAAAATTATAAAATGTTTTTTACAAAACTTTATATTGAACAACAATCTTCTTGAAATCTCAAAGAGATTTGACTTCAGATCTGAGAAAATCGGTCCTCTTCTTTCTTGCTTGAGAAATAAAGTCTTGCACCAGAAGATTGAAGAAGAAGAGAAACCTTGCTTGAAAAACCTTGATCTGAATACTTGAGTCGACTTGATCAGGAAGATAGTAGAGAGATTCCGAATAGCTTGATCTTGTCGACTGCTTTTGGCGATGAAGGATCGCAAACCACTTTCTTGTTGGAGATGAAGAACTTGCGTGAGAAATAAAATCATCCAACAGAACAAGAGAAAGGAATAATCTATATAATATTTGCACTCCCTTTTTTATGATTAACTTTGATTAAAAGAATCAGATGGAATATATATTGATAGCTCCTCTTCAATCGGCTAAATAAAATAAATAAGGAACATTTTATTTCCAACGGCTATCTCTAAAGAAATTAAGGAATTAAATTAATTTCAACGGCCATAATCAAGAATTAATTAGGAATAATATATTCCAACGGCTCTCTCCAAATAATAAGGCAAATAATCTTCTAACAGGTGTCTGCATGAATTAAGGAAGAAAATCTGTGAAGCAATAATGAGGATTTAATGGCAATTTGAATTTTGAAACAGCGCAAACGAAAATCTGAATTCTGTCAAAATTTCGTCGAACGAAATTGAGATCGACGAAATACTTCCTTTTCGTCGAACGGAGCTCGACGAGCGTGATCGACGAAATATGTATAAACAGCGGGCGATGAAATGTATATATATAAACGGCGTTCGACGAAAATCTTCATTTCGTCGAACGGCGTTCGACGAAAATCTTTTCCGATATCATCAAACTTTGTCCGACTAAAATATTTGCTTCGACTAAAAACGATCGACGAATAATCTGATCGACGAATTGAGTTCGGCGAAATAAATTCTGTTCGTCGACCTGAGCTCGACGAAATCCAGGAAACTTAGAAAAATGATTTTCTTCAAATCAGCAGCAATTTTCCTTGGCTCTCCTTGGCTCTTCCTTTGTGTTTGAATATGAAGTACATCCCAATAGAGAAATTACTCATGAATCAACACTTGGTCTTACACAATGAAGAGTTACATTGTCTAGGACTGCATTTGATGATCCATAGTAATTTGACATTGGTTTGCACTTATCAATTTAGAACCTGCAAACACATAACTAGAAAACAATATCAAATACAACTCAATTCAACTTAGTTCAAAGGAACACTTCTTCAAATCAAGGTAATTGTGGCTACAATACCCAACAACTGGTTAATTGTCATTGAAGATATTTTTAAGTACTCGGGAATCTCTGCGGGCCAAAAGGTGATGTTCGTCGCTTACCAGCTGAAGGGACTTGCTAAGAGCTGGTGGATCAGGGAAAGGGAGAACCTCGTAGAAGGGTGTTCGTGGGAGTCGTTTAAGGCGGTGTTGTTAAGAAAGTTTCTGGCGTCGGTAGAGCAAGACCGATTGACGAAGAAGGGAAAGAGAAAGGCTGGAGAAGAAGAAAATTCTGGTGCGCCTGCCTTGGTCTTGAAGAAAGGAGGTGGTGAGGTCTGCAGTTTCTGTGGCCGCTCTAGCCATCCAGTTGAGAGGTGTTTCAAGAGGAAAGGAGTTCAAAAGCAGCAGCGAGTGCTGGCAATTCAGGGTGCTCCGAAGGGAGAGGTGCTCTGCCCATTGTGCAAGCGAAAGGGGCATGATGTGACCCAGTGTTGGACCAAGGAGAAAGTCTGCTTCCTGTGCGGACAAAAAGGGCACATGAAGTTTCAATGCCCACAAGTTTAAGCCCTGTTGCAGCCAGTTTCGCTTCGAACCTTGCCGCCGCCGCAGCATCAGGATAAAGGAAGAGGAAAGCTGAATGTGTTAACCGAGGAGCAAGCGCAGTCTTCGACCCAAGTTATTTCAGGAGAATTTAAGGTAAAGAACCGTTGGGCGTGTGTCCTTTTAGATTCTGATGCTATCCACTCGTTCGTGGCTAGGACTTTTGTAGAGCGTCATCATTTGATCCTCGATCAGATTGGCGATGCGTTTCGTGTTAAGTTTCCTTCTAGTGACTCCGTGGTGTCGGACCAGGGTATCCAGAATTGTCCTATCCTCTAAGGTGACTTCTTAGCTTTTGCGGATTTAAAAGTGCTAGACCTGGAAGATTTCGTTGTGATTATGGGTATGGACTGGTTGTCCAGATATGATGCGGTTATCCAATGTAAGGCTAAACATTTGGACTTCAAGATGGATAACGGTCAACCCATGAGTGTGTATAGTTTTTCACGCCAGGATTCCTCAATTATTTCTGCGGTATGTGATCGGAAACTTTTAGATTCTGGTTATTTTGCTTACCTTGTTTCTGTGTTGGAAACTGTTAGCGGTTTGCCGTATATCGAGGGTGTTCCGGTAGTATGTGATTTTCCTGATGTTTTCCCAGTTAGTCTTTCTAGTCTCCCGCCTGAGAGAGATGCGGATTTTGTTATTGATCTGGAGCCTGGTACTCGTCCTATTGCTAAGGCACCGTACCGTATAACCCCGCGCGAGCTGGAAGAGTTGCGTACTCAGTTAGATGAATTGTTGCAGTGTGGATTCGTTAGGCCAAGTTCTTCGCCCTGGGGTGCTCCAATGTTGTTCGTGAAAAAGAAGGATGGTTCTATGAGGTTGTGCATAGACTATAGGGAGTTGAATAAGGTAACCATAAAGAACAGATATCCGTGGCCGCAAATCGATGATTTGTTTGATCAGTTGCGTGGTAGTTCAGTGTTTTCAAAGATCGATCTTCGTTTAGGTTACCATCAGTTGAGGATCCGTGAGTTAGATGTCCCTCAGACTGCATTTCGTTCCCGATATGGTCATTTTGAATTTCTCGTGATGTCTTTTGGTTTGACTAATGTACCCTCTGCATTTATGGTTATGATGAACCGCGTGTTCAAGGATTTTCTGGATCATTTCGTTGTGGTATTCATCGATGATGTGTTGGTTCATTCTAGAAGTGCTGAGGAGCATGCTACGCATTTGCGCTTTGTATTGTTTACTCTTAGAGAGCACAAGTTGTATGCGAAGCTGAGTAAGTGCGGGTTCTGGCTTCCTCAAGTATCCTTTCTGGGTCATGTGGTGAACAAGGACGGAATTTCTGTAGACCCGACAAAGATCTCTGCTGTCTTGGATTGGAAGACGCCTGCAATGCCTAAGGAGGTAAGGAGTTTCTTAGGGTTGGCTGGGTACTACAGGAGATTTGTTCAAGGATTCTCAGTGTTGTCGACACCTTTAACTAAGCTTACCCAGAAGAATACCGCTTTTATTTGGAGCGAAAATTGCGAAGAGGCCTTTCAGGAATTAAAGAGGCGTTTGTGCAGTGCTCCTGTGTTGGCCTTGCCGATCGAAGGAATAGAGTATGCAGTTGGTGTGAATGCATCTCACATTGGAGTAGGGTGTGTTTTGATGTAAGAAGGAAAGGTAATTGCTTATGGGTCTAGACAATTGAAAGTTCATGAAAGGAATTACCCTACACATGACTTAGAATTTGCTGCAGTGATTTATGCCTTAAAGCTTTGGAGACATCTATTATATGGAGTGTCATGCAAGATTTATACGGATCACAAGAGTCTGAAGTATGTCTTTACCCAGAAAGAGCTAAATTTGTGCCAGCGAAGGTGGTTGGAGTATATGGCGGATTACGAAGTTGATATCCTGTATTATCCGGGTAAGGCTATTGTGGTGGTCGGTGCCCTGAGTAGAAAGACCGCGCATATCTTCAATCTTTTCATGCAGTCCTTAGTGGATGAGTTTATGTTGATGGATATTTCAATCGGTAGTTGTACCGCGCCTTCGAGCTTAGAGGCTGAAGAGCCTTCTTGGATTACCCTTACGAGATTGCACCAGAAGGAAGACCCTGACCTGCAGCATCTCCGGAGTGGAACCGAGAGAGGAGAATTACCAGATTTTTTAACCGATGATAAAGATACTTTGAAGTACCGAGGTATATATTGTGTCCCTGCGTTGGATGATATTCGGGCAAGGATCTATAGTGAAGCGCATGACTCAAGTGTTTCCTATCATCCTGGTTCCACGAAATTGTACAAAGACCTGAAGCAGATCGTTTGATGGTCAGACAGAAAGAGTAAATCAAATTTTGGAAGATATGATAAGGTGCTATATTTTAGATCATGGTGGAGCATGTGATAAGTGTCTTGGATTGATGGAATTTGCCTACAATAACAGTTATCAGGAAAGCTTGCAAATGGCCCCCTTTGAGGCTTTGTATGGGAGGCGTTGCCGGACTCCCTTGTTTTGGGCAGAGGTTGGTGAGAGCTCGTTGTTAGGACCATAAGCTTTGGAAGAGGTGAGCGTTGTTGTGACTCATATCCGCGAGAAGCTTCGTATTGCTCAGGAGTGGTATGAGAAGTATGCCAATTGGAGGAGGTTGGATCTTGAGTTTGTCGTTGGAGACTTAGTGTTCTTGAAAGTTTCTCCGATGTCGGGCGTTAAGAGATTTGGAAGGAACCACAAGTTGGACCCCCGGTATGTGGGACCTTTCCAGGTTGTAGAGAGCGTCGGAGTGTCCGCTTATATATTGGATTTGCCCGCTTCCTTCCCTAATGTTCACGATGTGTTTCATGTGAGCCAGTTGAGGAAGTGTTTGCATAGTGATCGGCTCGTTCTTGATTCAGTGCCCGTTTTGCAGCCCAATCTTTTGTATGTTGAAGAGCCTGTCCGAATCTTGGAGACTCAGGAGCGTGTGTTGCGGAGTAAGACGATCCCGATGGTTAAGGTTCTTTGGAAGAATCAGGGTGTCGAAAGCGCAACATGGGAGCTGGAGTCGGCCATGAGAGAGACTCATCCTAGCCTCTTCTCTTAAATTTTGGGTAAATCTTCTGTCTGGTAACCTTTGGATTTGATTCAGTATCTTTCTTAATCTTTGGATTTCAAGTTTCGGGACGAAACTTCTTTTTAGGGGGAGTGACTGTAACGTCCTTGATTTTCGTTAATTATTTACGTGGCCGCTATGGCGTAAGGGCGTTACGTCAGCTCGTCGGGTTTAGTTTTGAGCCTTAGCTTGGTTAAAGTATGTAATTTAGATCGAGCGTGCGAGTTTTTGCGTCGTTTAGAGTTGAAGAGAAGATTTTGTGTAGTTGTCAAGACTTAAGCTTCGGGAAGCTTTATCCCGAGTTTGGGCTCGTCGGAATTGAATTCTGACTTCGCTGTGGGATTCGTAGCGCCGATTTTCAGGTTATGTACGATTTTCGTGAAAATCCGAGGTGTTTTGCTCGTCCTCACTGTTTGAGTAAAGAGGGGAGAATTATTTAATTATTTAAATATGGAATTTAGAGTTATATAAATACCTAAAATTCTCTCCCTATTCTTCTTCTTCCTTTGTCGAACCAAACCAGCCGCCGAGCGGGAGAGGCGAGAGCGGAGTGTCTTGGAGCTTTTGGTCGGCGATTCGAAGGCCGTAGTGGTCGGAATCGCGTTTGGTGTATAGATTTGGAAAGCTCTCGGCGAGATCTTTGTTCTAGTGGTAAGCTTTTCCCGTTTTGTGGAATTTTTGGAGTTACGGTAGTGACCTAATTCCTCTTTTCGACCCGAAAAGTTTCAGTATTTCGTACTCGGGAGAGTTCTTGGCCGATCCATAGCTTTTGGAGCGGCGATCTTCGAGTTTGCAAGGTTTATGGCAAGTGGCTTTTCTTTTCCTCCTTCCTTCTTGTCTGTTGAAGCACCCGTCTTTTCCTTGGATTTAAGTTCTAGAGTTGCACTGATTTCTTTTCTTCTGCTGTAGCCTTTAATTTCTCGAGAAGTCAGTCTTATTTATTTCTTTTGCTGTAGCCTTTAAGTTCTCGAGAGTTCAGCCTTGTCTACCTTTCCCTTGCTGTAGCATTTAATTTCTCGGGAAATGAGCTTTTAAATTCTCGAGAAATCGGTCTTCAAGTTCCTCTTTGCCTACAACCTTTTTCATTTGTTTCCTGCGTTCGACGAACGGTCTTGTGTTCGTCGAACGAGCGTTCGACGAACGGCCTTGTGTTCGTCGAACGTTCCTGTGTTCGACGAATGTTCTTGTGTTCGTCAAACAACGTTCGACGAACGGTCTTGCGTCCGTCGAACGACGTTCGATGATCGGCCTGGTTTTTGTTTCCTTCTTTCTTTTTTCGAGAAGTCTGCTTTCCTTTAGATTCTCGAGAAGTGCTTGTGTTGTTTCCCTTTTAATTCTCGAGAAATCATTGTTCAGACCCTTATTTATTTCTCGAGAGCTCCTGTGCAGTCTCCTCTTTAATTCTCGAGAACTCCTGTGTAGCCCTATAGTTCTCGAGAAATCCCTAATGTCTACTCCTATTTTCTCGAGAAACCTGTGCTGCTCCTTTATTTCTCAAGAATTGCCCAAGTTTCAACCCATGTGGTTGTGGTATTCCGTATCTTGATTCTCCCTTACTTATTTATTTATGCTCTTGTGTTGTGTGAGAACCCTGGACCCTTATGAATCGTTGCGTAGTGTTTATTTCATTGTGGCCCTATTCTTAGGGCGTTATGGTGCTGTTATCTCGGGTTGCGTCCCGTGCCTTAACTAAATCTTAATTTAATTATATTTGGGTGACAGTGGATAAAGTACCACCACCTGGTTTTGGCTTTTTGGGTGGTAATGGATAAAGTACCACCACCCGTGTATTTTTGGCCTTTTGGGTTGGCAGAGGATAAATGACCGCCACCCGTTTAATTGGAGCTGATCAATCTCTTTAAATAATGTAACAAGATAAATGAACCTTGCTTGTTCCTCCTTATGGCATTTTTGGTGCACTTGGTGCTTTGTTTAGTTCTTTGTTTGGAGCTTTTCTTTCAGTAAATCTGGCTTGGGTTGGTACCCCTTATGCCTTATTTACTTTCCTTCTTGTTTTTCTGCCACTTGTAATCCCTTGCTGAGGCATTCTTTGTTTTATTGAATGCCTCAGGTTCAGAGCCTTAGCTGCTAGTGGTGTAGCCCGGAGTCTCCGGGAGTTGTAGTTGCCATTTTACCCCGCTGATGCGAGGTAGTTGTGGTTAGTTTTCTCCTTGTGTTCAGACATGCTAGTTGGAGCCAACGGGTTAGTGTCAGGTTGTTGACGCCCGTTGTGCCCCTTTTGATACTTTATAACTTACTTGTCAGTTAATTGCTACTACTTTTTGGATTTTGAGTATCTTGCTCTCTGGGAATGATTTATGTCTAGGTGCATTATAGTTATAAAAATGGCTTTTCTTTCATCCACATTGCATATCTTTTTTTACTGAAATCCTTATCTTTAAAGTCGCCTAAAAGATATTTTCTGTACTTATATTATGCCTATATATGTGCATATCATTTACTTATGTCATGTCATCACGTGCATTTAGGACCTTAAGTGAATTAAATCAAGTATTTTCCGCTGCTATTACATATACTTTCTTGGTGGACTATTTGATTCACGAACTGAGAGACACGATTCTTACCCCCCAAACTCAAATAAATGATTTCAAATGATGATCTATCATGTAAGCATATTTTTATTAAGTAAGTAATAGGTTTCCGCCTGAGCGTCTGCAGTTGTCTCCTGCATGAAGTGGCATCATGACGCGTATTTTCTCTTACTCTGATATTCCTAAATTCGGAGAAAATGCGGGTTGTGACAGTTGGCCGACTTTTTTGTAACGACCCGCTTGCATTGCTATACAAGGCCATTAACAAGGACTGCAGTCCGGTCTCCCTCAACGCCTCTCTGGCCCTATTTTTCAGGCACAGTGCGTTGCAGCTCAGTTAGTGATGAGGACTGTTGAATGAGTCTCTTATCAAGGGCGCGGGATCGAATCCCGTCGTCAGCAACGCACTATGATTGAAAAATAGGGCCAGTGAGGCGTGGGGGAGACCGGACTGCAATCCTTGTTAACGGCCTTGTATAGCAATGCAAGCGGGTCGTTACACTGCCCCAGCAGGGGGGCGAGCCGGGGGAGCAGTTCTACAGTCTCGCCCCCACCCCAGCATGGTGGGCAAGCCGGGGGAGCAGCCCTGCGGTCTCGCCCCCGCCCTAGCCGGGGGTCAAGCCGGGGGAGCAGCCCTGCAGTCTCGCCCCCGCTCCAGCAGGGGGCAAGCCCAGGGAGCAGCCCTGCGGTCTCTCCCCCGCCCCAGCAAGGGGACGAGACCCGAGGCGGGCGGCCTCCTGGTCTCGCCCCCGTCCCAGCAGGGGTGAGCCTAGGAGGGGCGACCTCCCAGCTTGCCCCGCCCCAGTAGGGGGCGAGCCCAGGAGGGGTGACCTCCCAGCTCGCCCAGCCCAGTGAGGGGGGCGAGCAGGGGAGGAGGTCAGCCCCCTCTCGCCCGACCCTGGGAAGGAATTCTAGACTGCATTTAGCGCCTCCGAACAACGGGATTTGGCTATTCGCAGGCCAAATCCGGGGGTATTTTCGTAATCTCGTAGGCCAGAATCTGGTTATTTGCAGACCAGGTTCAGAAATCTATAAATAAGCTCATAGGGGCACCATTTGGAGGGACTTCTCTTTTGGCCTCCTCTCCCCCTAAGTTCCTTTATTGGGTGGAGAGAGCCTCTAAGGGTTCCCAAGCTTAGCATTGGATTGGGAGGGGAAGCACTCTAAGATCTTCCGGGTGTGTGGTGGGACCTCCTCGCTAAGCCCTTGGCCTTGTTCCTAGTTCCTTAGCCTCTTAGCCTAGAGCTCTCCCTTGGGAGGAGTAAGTGTTGGTCACCCCTCAATTTTTTGAGGGCCCGAACTCCTCGAGAGACCAATTTATTAGTTTCAATATTATGGTGCGGTGAGCGTGGAGAGTGACCAACACAAAAAAGTCTCAAGCTGAGCTCCATGTCTGGAGGTGGAGGAGGATCCGACCCAGGCCACTCGCAGCCCCCGGTGGTTGGAGTGACGTTGGAGATGTTTGAAAATTTCAAGTGGGAGGTCATGCAGACCTTGCAGGTAGCTTTCGTCTTGACAGGTGAAGGCAGGAGAGGAAGTGGTGCGGAGGTCTCGCCTCAGCAAGTGGGCGAGAGCACTCTCGGCCAGTAATCCAGGAAGGAGGTGACAGCGGGGGGGGGGGGGGGGGGGGGGGGGGGGGGGGGGGGGGGGGAGAGTGGGGAGGCATTCGACCCCCACTCGCCCGGACCCCTAGGAGGGGGCGAGTGGGGAGGTGTCAGGCCCCCACTCGCCCAGCCCCAAGGGGGCGAGTGGGGAGTGTTGGACATGTGTGTCACATCCCTTTGTTTGAGAATAACAAATCCCAAATTGTATTTGATCTTGTATTTTGTGTGTTTATAGTGTGCAGGAACTATAGGTGCAATACTCCACAGGTAGAAAGCAGCTGAATTCAAACATCTGAAGAATGCACTACCGCTAGCGTTAGAGCTACCGCCAGGCGCTAGTTCAGGTTCCGTTCGACAAATTTGCCTGCGTTCGACGAAAATTTCGGTCGACGAAACTTTCGTTCGACGAAAATTTCGTTCGACAAAAATTTCATTCGACGAATTTAAGGTCGTTCAACGAATTTGAAGCTCCGTTCGACAAAGGTGTTTCCGTTCGACGAAATTGCTCCGTTCGACAAATTTGAGGCCGTTCGACGAAATATTGTTCTGTCACGCAGTCGACGGTTTTGCAACCACTCCACACGAACGCTACCGCCTGGCGCTATCTCAAGTTCGTGCACAGCGCCACGCCACTGACGGTTTCACAACCGCTCCACACGAACGCTACCGCAGGCGCTAGGAGATACCGCAGGCGCTAGGAGATACCGCAGGCGCTATCTTCAAGATCTATAAATTGATGGGCTCTTTCTCGTTTTGGCCATCCATCCAAGAGAGGTTGCAAGTGCCACAATTCTATTGCTGTTATGCTGCCAAAGATGGATCTCCCACTAAAAGCTTAAGGAGAATTCTGGAGGAGGACTACGTCACGCTACATCCGAAGGACGATCGCTTCGACCTCGCTTATACTACAACGATCCTTCATCCTCATCTTCAGAAATCTCATATAGGGAGTTTTTATTATTGTTATCTTTATTTTTCATTCCATGCTTTCTTTGTAACCGTTTAGAGAATTCGCCCTGTGTTGGCGAATAGGTCTGGGTATGACTTAGGGAGTAATTCGCCTTGTGTCGGCGACTAGTTCTAGGTGATTAGATCTAGGGGGCTCGAGACCATATCCGGGGAAGGATTGGCTAGAGCGGCTTGAGGCCTTATCCGGGGAAGGATAGACTAAAGCCAACCGGTTTGTGGGGATACAAGTCGGTATAGAAAAGGAAAAGATATTTACTTTTGTACGCCTCCGATTTCTAGCGATATTGAAATCAAATTTATGTAAACACCTTTCTTTTATATAAATACAATCATGTCTCTATTTGTGTTTACTTGATTTCTCTCCTTTGGCGTTATCTCTAAAATATTGGTTACAAAGTTTTCAATTCAAATTACTTTATCTAAATTGTTTATTTCAATGTCTTTAATCATAACACAATTTAGCAATTATTTTTTAAACTTAAAAATTATGATATTCTCACAAATTAGCTAAATGGTTATTTTGCCTTTCTCATATTATAAAACAATTTAGTCATTTTCTTAAAATTATAAGGAAGAATTTTATTCCCTTATTCACCCCCCTCTAAGGGCGCCTATCGATCCAACAGGGAGGTCCCAGGCCCCCACTCGCCCAACCCCAAGGGGGCGAGTGGGGAGGTCCCAGACCCCCACTCGCCCAACCCCAAGGGGGCGAGTGGGGAGGTCCCAGACCCCTACTCGCCCAGCCCCAAGGGGGCGAGTGGGGAAGTGTCATACCCCACTTCGCCCAGCCCCAACGGGGGGGGGGGGGGGGGGGGGGGGGGGGCGAGCAAGGGAAGCCCTTTGTGTGAGCTGATCCTCTCGGCCCCGGTTCTAGAGGGGTTCGGAGGGCTGGAGATGTCTCACTACTCCAGCAAGAATGACCCCGTCCTGCACCTGCAGTGGTTTGAGGACATGGTCTCCATCAGGCCCATGTCGTACGCTTTCAAGTGTCGACTCTTCGCGATCACTCTGAAGGGGAAGGCTAGGGATTGGTTCCACCAGCTCCCTGCGGGATCTATCTATGCCTTCGAAGACTTGCGTCGAGGTTTCCTACTGCGCTTCTCGACATCAAGGAAGAAGAAGAAAGATGTCGAAGCACTTTTCAAGATCAAGCAAGAGTCAGGGGAGTCACTGGCTCACTATGTTGACAGGTTCCAGGAAGAGGTCCTGCTCATCCAAGAGGTTTCGGGATATACCCTCCAGCTCGCTTTCATCGTGGGGCTGCATGGGGGATTCTTTAAGATGGACCTCAAGAGGAGAGCTCCTTTATCTTTTGAGGAGTTGATGGAAAGGGTGGCAGAAGAAGTTGAGAGTGAGGAGGCCAACTCGGAGTTCGCAAGAAGGTTGGCCAAGCTGAGTGAGTTGGAGGCAAGGCAGCAGGGGGGGAAGGTAGAGGCTTCCAAGAGGAAGTTCGACCAAGAAGAGGGCAACTTCCAGGGAGAGAGGCCCGACCCCCCAGGGTGGAGGCAGGGGTCGAAAGCACCCTCTCCACCACCTCAATAAGTCATGACAATTGGCGGAGGAAGAAGGAGGAGAGCCAAGAAAGCAGAAAGGAGAGGAAGAAGATGGGGTATGGTTGAGCTACCCTCTATGACTTCCACGATGAGGAAGGTCACGTGACGTCTGCCTGCCCTGAGTTCTTGGAATTAAGGGAGGCGAGGGGTCCGAGGCAGCAACAACAACAACAACCAGAAGAGGTCGAGGAAGATCAGACTTGGGAGTAGGAGACCAATTTTTAGTTTTCATACTTAGTTTTTTCTCTAAGTCCATGTAGTATGATGATTTACTTTCAGACTTAGTTTTTCTTACATGTAATATGATAATCAAAGTTATGAAAATTTTCCAGGTACTTAGCCCCGATATTGGCCCGCTGACCAGGCTCCCATCAAGCTGGCAGGGCCGAGAACCGCTCGGTGGACGGATGTTTCGGAAGTACTTAGCCCCGATGCTGGCCCGCTGACCAGGCTCCCATCAAGCTGGCAGGCCGGGAACCGCTCGGTGGCCGGATGTTTCATAGGTACTTAGCCCCGATGCAGGCCCGCTGACCAGGTTCCCACCTAGCTGGCAGGGCCGGGAACCGCTCGGTGGCCGGATGTTTCAGAGGTACTTAGCCCTGATGATGGCCCGCTGACCTGGCTCCCACCTAGCTGGCAGGGCCGGGAACCGCTCGGTGGCTGGATGTCTCAAGGTACTTAGCCCCGATGCTAGCCCGCTGACCAGGCTCCCACCTAGCTGGCAGGGCCGGGAACCGCTCGATGGCCGGATGTTTCAGAAGTACTTAGCCCCGATGCTGGCCCGCTGACCAGGCTCCCATCAAGCTGGCAGGGCCGGGAACCGCTCGGTGGCCGGATGTTTCAAAGAACTTAGCCCCGATGCTAGCCCGCTGACCAGGCTCCCATCTAGCTGACAGGGCCGAGAACCACTCGGTGGCCGAATGTTTCAGAAGTACTTAGCCCCGATGCTGGCCCGCTGACTAGGCTCCCACATAGCTCGGTGGCTGGATGTTTCAGCACTTGTTGTTGCTGTAGGAGTTGGAGGTCCTGTCAAAATAACATCAAAAATTTCCTCATCAATAGAATTCATGTACAATCTAATCCCTGCCTTCCATAGTGCAAACTTACTTAGATTGCACATAGGAGGTCTTGTGCTAGAATATTCTTTGTTCTGTGCCATGAGTTTTTAAGAAAATAAAACTCTAAAATAAATTAAGTTCTAATTGATCTTTATGATTCAGTTGTTAGCCTGTAAATAAAAATCAACCAACCTCTGATACCAATTGAAAGTGGAGGTTAGATCTTATTGTTACTCTAGGGGGGTGAATAGAGTATTAAAACTTCTTACTTAATTTTATAGCGGAATTAAATTAGTGATACTTATATGTGTATTGAGTGAGTAATAAAAACAAACACAAAGAGAGCACACAGCACAACACACAGAAAATCAAAACATAGAGGACACAAAGAATTTTATAGTAGTTCCCCAATAAATCTGGGTACGTCTACTCTTCTACCACACTTGGTAGGATCCACTAGGTTCTTGATCAGGTGCCCTATCACCAAGGGGTTTTTGTTCAGGTGTCCACACACCAAGTGAGCTTTTGATCAGGTGCTCTAACCCAACCACAGGTTTTTGTTCAGGTGCCCTGCCACCAAGGGGTTAACTTTTGAAGGGAGTTATAACCTTGTACAAGAGGGGATAAGAAGGGTTATAAAGTTCTTCTCTGTCACAAATCTAAGAGAAGACTCTAGTGGATTGATGATGATGTAAAGCTCCTCTGCCTGATTGAAAATGTTTGACAGTATATGGCTGGAGCTTTCTCTTGAAAATATTGATCTTCCTGTAGCTGATGAATCTGAGAGAATAAATTCTTCAGATTATTGTTGCTCTTTTGGAGATCTGTACTTGCAGCAGAGACTGGGAGAATGATTTGTGTTGAAGTTGTTCTCAGTGAGTGAGGGTGCTGCTTGAGGAAGAAGATGAAGCTCTGTTAGCTTTTGTTCTTGTTTTTCTTCCTGTAGCTTTCCCGACTGTATATCTCTTCCTCTTTCTTTTTCCTGTACAACTATATGTGATGTTGTACTGTAATAATCTATCGTGAAAACTGTGTGTGTATTGATACTGTATATCTTCTTCCTTATTCTTTTGAAATCTCTGACAGATTTTAAATCAAATCCTTTAATTAAGGAATATAATATTCTGAAAAGATCTATCCTGTACTGCAAATCTGATGCGTTGATTACCCTTTTTCCTTTTTCATGAACATGTCCTTTTCAGCTAGATATCAACGGCCTCTTTTCGAAATAAGAGAATAAAATAAAAGGAAATATATTATCCTTACTTATCTGGAAGAATAAAGCTGTTGCTGATGAGAGATCTGAGTTCAGAGAATGAAATAAGAATAATCTCTCTGAAATTTTGAACTGAAATAAGAAATCGTCGATCTCAAGAATTTCATCGACCGCTGAGACGCTGAGAGAGCGAGTTCGTCGAACGCAGGAGCATGCCATTCGTCGAACACAGATAGCAAGCCGTTCGTCGAACGCAGGATGTAAGCCGTTCGTCGAACGTAGAACCTGAATACTTTCTTGAGTTCTAACATCCTAAACCCTTGACCCATAGACTATACATTGGGGTCAAATTGATCCTAGTCAGCAGATAGTGATCCTAGCCCAAATCAGTAATAGGGTTGTTCCAATAAGGGGGCGAGACAGGGAGCAGCCCTGCGGTCTCGCCCCCGCCACAGCAGGGGGCGAGCCGGGGGAGCAGTCATGTGGTCTCGCCCCCGCCCCAGCATGGGGGGCGAGCCGGGGGAGCAGCCCTGCGGTCTCGCCCCCGCCCCAGCAGGGGTCGAGCCAGGGAGCAGCCCTGCGGTCTCGCCCCCGCTCCAGCCGGGGGGCGAGCCGGGGGAGTAGCCCTGCAGTCTCGTCCCCGCTCCAGCAGGGGGGCGAGCCCAGGGAGCAGCCCTGCGGTCTCGCCCCCGCCCAGCAAGGGGGGCGAGACCCGAGGCGGGCGGCCTCCTGGTCTTGCCCCCGTCCCAGCAGGGGGCGAGCCCAGGAAGGGCGACCTCCCAGCTCGCCCCGCCCCAGCAGGGGGCGAGCCCAGGAGGGGTGACCTCCCGGCTTGCCCAGCCTAGTGAGGGGGACAAGCAGGGGAGGAGGTCAGCCCCCTCTCGCCCGGCCCTGGAAAGGCATTCTAGACTGCGTTTAGCGTCTCTGAACAACGGGATTTGGCTATTCGCAGGCCAAATCCGGGGGTATTTTCGTAATCTCGTTGGCCAGAATCTGATATTTGCAAACCAAGTCCAGAAATCTATAAATAAGCCCAAGGGGGCACCATTTGGAGGGACTTCTCTTTTGGCCTCCTCTCCCCCTAAGTTCCTTTGTTGGGTGGAGAGAGCCTCCAAAGGTGCCCAAGCTTAGCATTGGCTTGGGAGGGGAAGTGCTCTAAGATCTTCCGGGTGTGTGGTGGGACCTCCTCGCTAAGCCCTTGGCCTTGTTCCTAGTTCCTTAGCCTCTTAGCTTAGATCTCTCCCTTGGGAGGAGTAAGTGTTGGTCACCCCTCAACTTGTTGAGGGCCCGAACTCCTTGAGAGACCAATTTATTGGTTTCAACACCGAGTCTAGTAATGGGAGATCATCCTCTAGGGACCAATACCACCCTACTACCCCACCACCAGACCTGGTTGCTCCAGCTACAGTTCTGTTTACTGAGACCGACCTGGGGAGGATACTGACAACACTGCTTACCACCTTCTAGACTGCTATCTTACGGCCACCCCAGCAACTTACCATGCCCACTGACCTTCTGACGACTTTTCGGAGGCTAAGGCCTCCTATCTTCCGAGGAATTGAATTTGCTATGTAGGCAAAAAAGTGGGTGGAGAGGGTTGAGGTGTTACTAGTGGACATGATGTGCCTCGCTATTGCCATATTATCCATAGTAGTGGCATTGCTTGAGGGTTATGCTCGAGACTGGTGGAGGGCAGCTTGCCGCTCCACATTAGAGGGCGACTGAAAGTGCACAATATTCCTCCGAGTATTCTCTAGAGGGGAGGGGGTGAATAGAGATTTAAATATTTTCTACCCTAATTATGCACACACAATAAGAACTCTAAGTATTATGCAATCAGCAATCCAAAGATAGAATAAAGTAAACACAGATTACTGGAAAATAAACAGAGAAAACTAAAAGTAGGGACAACACAGAAAATCAACACATAGATGACACATGAATTTTTATAGAGGTTCCCCAAAATATGGGTACTCCTCTCTTCTACCTCCCTAGTGAGATTGCACAACCTGTGTCTGAGTCTTTTGATAAAGAGACTCTTAGAACCACTGAGTCTTTTGATAAGGAGACTCTTCGAACCATTGAGTCTTTTGATAAGGAGACTCTTAGAACCACTGAATCCTTTGAAAGAGGTATTAATAAAACTTTTACTGTATGGAGGATTAGGGGGAAGAAAGTAAGAAGAGGGAGAAAAGAATTATGTTCTCAGAATTCTTCAGAAGTTATTTCTCAAGAACTGCAACTTCTGATTTTCATTGGATCTGTATATGATGAACCCTTGCTTATGATTGTGATTACTTGCAAGGGTTATTTGCTTGATCCTTTTATCTGAGCACTTCTTGTAATATAGATGATGTGAGATGAAGAAGAAGCAGCTATGTATTTTTCCTGTGCAGAGAGAGCTCTTGTGTTTTTGTCTTAGGGTTGAAGGAGGAAGAGAAAGAGGAACCTTATTTGACAGAATACTAATAATAATCAATACTCAATCTCCTTCTCCTCTTGAGCATACTTATTCTATATAATAGGTATTTGAATTTCTTTCCCTTTTAGGCTGTCCTGAAAAGGAATCCTTATTAGACATTTGATTTGCCTTTTTTCTTTTGGTCCCGACCCGTCCATTTGTTTTGAATACCTTCCAAGAATGTTTTAGCTGTGTCCTCGAATACTCCATTCCATTCTTGGCAATAAACGAGTCATTGGAGAACTGTCTCTAGCCTTGTGGTCCTTCTGAAAAGATGTTAAAAGGACATCAGAAGAAAGCTTCCTTTTCAGACTGTATTCGACGCTGCGTCGAATTGAACTTCTTTCTTATCGACGCACCTTTGAGTTCTTATAGGGGTAGCTTCGAAATCTTTCTTAGCTCTAACTGAACTCAGATGTCGACGTAGCGTCGAATTGACTTCCTTCTTATCGACACACCTCTGAGTTCTTATTGATGTGGCTTCGAATTAGTTCTCAGCTCTGAATGAACTTAGAAGTCAACGTTACGTCGAATACTTCTCGATGTATCCGTCGAGTTGAAGGCTTGAACTTGAACTTCATCTTCTACGTCGAGTTGAAATGGAAGTTGCGTCGACTTCACTGATGACTTCGACAAGCTCTTCCTTCTACGTCGAGTCCCTTTCGACGTTGCGTTGACTTGACTTAAACTTCGACAGGCTGATTAAGTTGCTTGGACTTTTAGTCAGAGTTGCGCGACATCAAGTCGAAGTTGCGTCAACTTTCATTTGACGCAAGTCTTAACTTAACTGACTTTGTGATTCTCTTGACTTGACCATGACACTCTAAGATGAGTGTGACACCCTAAGACATCTAATGACCAATTTATCCTTTATATACAATGAGGGTAATATAACCTAAGTGATGAAATCACTTTAAATAATTTGTTAGATAAATCACAAGGGTTTTTCCCAACAGCGACCACTTAGTGTTATTCTCTGGGGAGAATTTTCTGAGTCTTTCCTCAGCCTAGGAGCTGGTGGGATGGGGCATGCTGTTGTCGAAATTGCCACCAGCCCTACAGGCAGACACCTCAGCCTCAACATGCACCTCCACCGCCCCGATCAGCTCCAACACCCCAGCCCACACCAGCAGCACGACGGGATGTTCCCTTTGCAGGGAACTATTTTCTTTGCCAGCAGCTCATACATATTAGAGCCTTCTGCCCCCAGGCCATAGGGAGGCCAGGCTTAGAAGCAGTACAAGGAGCAGTTGAGAGGGGTCGAGGACGAGGAGGCCGCAGAGGTCGGCCTGCAGGCAAGAGGGACCAGCCCAGGCAAGTCAGAGCAGCACCACTCGGGCTTATGCACTGGATCTACAGCATGGACCTGCATCAGACGTAGTCATAGATATATATTTTCCGCGCCAGTGATGATATATCTTGGCGATAATATCTAGTAGGGGACATGTGATATAGTTTTTAGACATATGTGTGTATCTCATCTATATATCTTTAATGTTATTTGATCATAGTATATATGTATGTCACCAGGTTTACTTTTGGTAGGACACCCTGCTAGAACATTATTCGACACCAGAGCACACACTCATTCGTCTTCCGGGACTTCATCGCAACCAAGGAAAATACCGTCCAATCGTCTGGAATGTCGATACGGATTCAACTCCCAGGCGGATCAGATATGACATCCACGGAAAAATGCTCATTCCAGTCTATGCTGGGAGGCATGGAGTTCTAGATCTATGCGACTATTCTGGCAATAATCGGGTTCGACGACATCCTACGGATGGAGTGGCTAGCCGAGCACAAGGCCCAAATAAACTGCTCGACCAGAGAAATCAATCTCCAAAACCCGAATAGGCAGTCTATCACTATAACATGTATACCATCCGTCACTCGCAAAATTCTGACATCCGCTCAAACTGTCAAATCATCCGACAAAAGGACAAAATGAACCTAATTTACTTCGAGATGGAGGACAAAACTCAAGTGCTCACCAAGTTGCCCGTAGTCCGAGGCTTTCCAGATGTCTTTCCCGAGTCCCTCTCAAGATTGCCCCCGCAACAAGAGGTAGACTTCCAGATCGAGCTTACACCTGGAGCTCGACCAATGTCACGAGCACCTTACCGAATGGCCCCAAAAAGAACTAGCAGAGCTAAAGATACAACTTCAAGAACTAATCAATGCAGGTTTCGTCCGTCCAAGTACCTCACCCTGGGGAGTCACTGTGTTGTTTGTCAAGAAGAAGGACGGATCACTGCATCTATGCATCGATTATAGAGAACTCAATAAGCTTACCATTCGAAATACTTACCCTTTACCAAGGATAGATGGGCTGTTCGATCAGCTGCAAGGTGCATCCGTCTTTTTTAAAATGGACCTAAGATCTGGATATTATCAGCTCCTTGTACGGAGGGAAGACATTTCCAAAATAGCCTTTAGCTCCCGATACGGCCTTTACGAGTTTTTGGTGATGCCTTTTGGGCTAACCAACGCACCATCCGCATTCATGGCGTTAATGAATAAAGTATTTGAACCATTTCTAGACCACTTCATAATCGTCTTCATAGACGACATCCTCATCTACTCAAAGAGCAAGACAGACCATTCCAGACATCTTTAGATGGTACTACTCAAACTACGAGAACATTCCCTCTTCGCAAAGTTCAGCAAGTGCGGGTTTTGGTTAGAGGAAGTCGAATTCTTAAGACACACGATCAAAAAGAATGGAGTGGCAGTGGACCAGGCCAAAGTACAAGCAATACAAAATTGGTCGTTACTCAAGTCAGCAGCAGATATCAGAAGCTTCCTTGGACTCGCCGGGTACTACCGTAAGTTCATAGAATGTTTTTCAACGATTTTCTTACTCCTCACTAACCTCACCAAAAAGGATTCGATGTTCCGATGGACGCCTGAATGTGAGATAGCGTTCGTCGAATTAATGAACCGCCTGACTTCTGCTTCGATTCTTACAATTCCCTCAGGAACCGAGGGTTTTTAGGTCTACACTGATGCGTCTCTGAAGGGATTAAGAGCCGTACCGATGCAGTACAGCAGGGTAGTCACTTACGCATCGTGGAAGTTAAAACCATATGAGCTTAACTAATCCACCCATGACTTAGAATTGGGCACGAGGGTATTCTCTCTCAAGATCTGGAGGCATTACTTATATGGAGTATGATGCGAGATCTTCTCCGACCACAAAAGCCTCAAGTACATATTCACTCAGAAGGAGTTGAACCTTCGACAGTGTCGATGGTTAGAATTTCTATGCGACTATGACTACGCCCTCCAATACCACCCCAGAAAAGCCAATAAAGTTGTGGATGCCTTAAGTCGTCAACCTTTAGTAGTCAGGTGCTGGATAGAGCCGATACGAACAAAGTTGATCTGATCCTTAACATACTTAAACATCACTCTCATCGCTTACAGGGATTCGGTGGAATACCAAGCCCAGTTATATTGGATGGAGATCCAGTGTGACATTCAGGATATAATACGTGAGGCCCAAAAGATCAATCCAGAAGCAACCCCGGTCATCTAAGCACTGCAGGATGGTGCGCAAGATGATTATAACTTACATGATGACATTTTACAATACAAACACCACGTATTCATCCCCTCCATTGGGGGAATCCGAGAGGAGATACTTCGCGAGGCACACCGGTCAAGGTACTCCTATCCACCCAGGTGTGGTAAAAATGTATACTGATTTAAGAAGAACACTGTATTGGACGGGTATGAAGAAAGACGTCACCAATTATGTGGCACATTGACAGACTTATCAGATGGTCAAGGCTGAGTGTCGCAACCCAGGGGGCTTATTGCAACCCTTGTCAATACCAGAGTGGAAGTTTGAAGACATCTCTATGGATTTTGTCCACGGCCTATCACGATCTCGTACAGGAAACGACTCCATATGAGTCGTGGTGGATCACCTCACAAAGGTATCTCTCTTATTTCAAACCGACAAAGCGATGGTGTCAATGTTCTGGGTAGACTTTTTATAGAACAGGTAGTTCGATTTCATGGAGTAACCAAGTCCATCATATCTGACCGCGATGGACGCTTCACTTCAAAGGAATGGAGGAGGGTGCAGGCCTATCTAGGTACCAAGTTAGCTTTCAGCACCACTTTCCACCCCTAGACAGACGGGTGGACCGAATGGACAAATCGGACAATGGAGGACCTCCTCCAACTATGCATAGTGGAACACAGTGAGCCTTGTGAGCAGTTGTTACCATTGGTGGAATTTTCATATAACAATAGCTTCCAGGCAAGCATCAAGATGGCACCATACGAGGCTCTATATGGAAGAAGTTGTCGGACCCCATTGTCATGGGAACCGGATGAGGACCCAAAAGCTTTGGGGGTTACATACATAGATGACACCACAACGACAATAAGGTTAATCCGAGATCGAATGCTGGAATCATAGAGCTGTCAAGCAAAGTATCACGATGCACAACATCGACTAGTGGAATTTAGCGTAGGAGATATGATGTTCATGAAGATCAAACTTATGCACGAAATATCTCGGATAAGGAAACAGAAAAAGCTAGATCCTCGCTATTTAGGTTCATACCATATCATATCACGAATTGGCCCCGTCGCATACCGATTAGCTTTGCCCCCAGAATTGGGAAATCTTCATGACGTCTTTCACTTCTCTTCACTAAGACGTGTCCTTAGACAACCGGATCAACATCTACCCACACCGCGAACACTGATACAGTCCAACAGATCTATCCATCTTAAGCCAGTAAAGATAATAGACTCCAAAGTCAAGGACCTGAGGAACAAAACCATCACAATAGTTAAGATTATATGGTCAAATTGCGGACGTGATGATTACACATGCGAACCGAAAACTCTCGTCCGAGAAAAATACCCAGCACTCTTTCCTCAGGTATGTCACATCTGCAAAACCCCCAACCTTAAGCAATTTTCGAGGACAAAAATCCTTTTTATTTTTATTGGATTGTAACATCCCGGCTTTTATTGGGCCACTAGACCCTAGTGGACCCAATAAATGTACCTCAATCCCCCACCCCAGACCTTAGAAAGTAGGAGGTAACCACCTTAGAAAGTAGGAGGTAACCCGAAATCAGAATATTGGGCTAGAGAACTCTGATTTGAGTTCTGTCAGTTCCTATAACTTTTTATAGTCAATATGAGTGCGATGAAATTTGTTTCGTTTCAATCTGGGGTCATATGGAAAATATGACTGTTCCTCGTAGAATGCCACGATTAAGAGAAAATTGAATATTGGGCTAGAGAACTTCGATTTGAGTTCTGTCAGTTCCTAAAGCTTCGTATACTCAATATGAGTGCGATGGAACTTGTTTCGTTTCAATCCGAGCTCATATGGAAAATATGACCGTTTCTTGTAGAACGTTACGATTACGAGAAAAATGAATATTGGGCTAGAGAACTCCGATTTGAGTTCTGTCAGTTCCTATGGATTCGTATAGCCAATACAGTTGTGTTGGGACTCATTACATCGAAAATCCAAAGTCATATGATGAATATGAGCATTTTGAGTCTCATATTGCACCGTGACACACAATTTTCAAATATTTAGCAATTAAAATCTGATTTAACCCCAGTAAATGACATTTGTTTCATATGATCAATACAAAGTCAATGTAGTTCGTCCCGATCAATTTTGATAATGGGTGGTCAAACAATGGTCAAACTGAACTTTATTGTGCACCGAAAAAATGTACGCACACCAATCCTACCACCTTAGCCCAGCATTGACCCATTACCGGTGACTTGGACCCACTTTGAATTTGACCAACATGGGGGACTACCCTAGGGTTGACTTTGGTCAAACCCCCCTAAGGACTCAATTTTTTAGAATGGTTCATGAGGGGCTTCACCTCCCCATCACCCAATCACTTAAACCCCACCCCTCCATTCCTTGGGGCTATGCCACAACCAAGAAGGCCAAAATTAATGGGCCTTGGTAAAGTCCCATCAAACTTCTTCCCTATTCTTTCCCCAAGACCACACCCAACTAAGGAGTTGACACCTTCCCCCTTATACCACCAGGGAGGTGTGCCACCATCCCAAGGGAGTGGCCAGCTGTCCAGGACAGCTGGAAGAGGAGAAAAATCCTCCCCTCCCTCTCCCTTAGTCCCACACCGGGGAGGAGAAAGGGAGTCCCTATTCACGGGCTCACACCACCCAGCCGACATCCCCCTGCCAACCCTCTATCCTAGGATTGACTTTGCTCAAACCCCCCTAAGGACTCAATTTTTTAGAATGGTTCAAGAGGGGCTTCACCTCCCCATCACCCAATCACTTAAACCCCACCCCTCCATTCCTTGGGGCTATGCCACAACCAAGAAGGCCAAAATTAATGGGCCTTGGTAAAGTCCCATCAAACTTCTTCCCTATTCTTTCCCCAAGACCACACCCAACGAAGGAGTTGACACCTTCCCCCTTATACCACCAGGGAGGTGTGCCACCATCCCAAGGGAGTGGCCAGCTGTCCAGGACAGCTGGAAGAGGAGAAAAATCCTCCCCTCCCTCTCCCTTAGTCCCACACCGGGGAGGAGAAAGGGAGGCCCTATTCACGGGCTCACACCACCCAGCCGACATCCCCATGCCCACCCTCTACCTTGCCGGAAAACCTCCCACCGCCATCCTTCCTCCTCTACCACCTTCCATGGCAAGTTAGCCCAGCTCCTCATGATTCCTCCCACGACAGGTGGATCCACTTCCCCTCCTCCTCCCTCATCCTACCAACAAGCCGCACTCGCCTCCCGGCCGCTGGAGTGCTGCCAGCCCCACCAGAGCAAAGTTCTAGGCCCGGGTGATGGCCGCGCGTGGTAATCTCCGCCCAGCGCCGGTGCTGGTGCTGGGAGGACGGTACCCCTCTAGAGGGACCCTTCCCTATTGGTGGAAGGCGGTGGTGCCACCAAAATTTCCGCCTCCAGTGGCACCCGTTTCTTTGCTTTATTTTTTTGCCTTTTTCATGCGACGCCAGGCCGCCGGACCCTTGCTGGAGGAAAGGCCGACCCCAGACACGTCGTCCAGGGGTGGCAGTGCGGTGAGGTGAGTGGCACAAGAGAAGTAGGATGACACGACATCGCCGTGAGCAGGGCCTATCGCGCCACCCTGCATGCGCTCAGGTTCTCAATTCCCGGCGGTGGCCGGTGGCACCTGGCCGCCGGACCACCACAAGATGGGTCGCCAGCCCCTGGCGAGTCGAACGGGGGCGGAGCCGGTGCCCGACGACTGCTGGCCGGTGGTGACAGAGGTCATCACCTTCTGCACCGTCGGGGAGCAGCAGCTGCCGTCCGATCTCTACGATGAAATCAGACGGCCAGGGGATTCTTAATCCCCACCCCGCCTCAGCATCCGCGCCTCCCCGTAGCGGATCAACTCCAGATCCGCTATGGGGATGGAGGATCAATGCGCCCCCTCCCCAGCATTCAGGAATCGTCTATCCACAGACCTTTTCTCACCAGAAGATTGAGGATTTTTTGGGGGAAATCTAGGCTCCCAGGCAAAAATATTTGAACATGAAAGTTGTTCCTCAGTATAATGGCTAGCTCCACAAATTTTTTTGGATTTTTGTAAATTAATTAGGCATTTTAGAAGCCTAAATAAATTTGGTTTGGCCAAAATAAACACCCCAAAGAGGTTGGAAAATTTTGGAAAAATTCATATGCTCATAATAGGCCCTCTTGGGTGTACTATCAAAATATGAGAATCTTTGGATGAAAATTTGTGACCCCCCGAGTTTTTGGAATAATGGGTCACACTTGAAATTTTGGATTCTTCAAGGGTTGGGAGAATGGATTGTAATACGCGCTCGCGATATAATTGATGAATTATTTTACAAAAAAATAGTGACCAGATTTATAAAGGTGAAACCACAAGCTCGAAGCGATGCAGGATTTTTACAAATCATCGAGCTCTACATTTAGAATAATTCTCGAATGTTTTGAGGACATCGGGAAAGCGAATAATACGAGTGATAAGTGTGCTGACTCCCAACCTTGATTTGGATATTTGAAGTTTCATATATCAAGGAACTCATAACAATGCTCCTCAGGTCCGCTTAAGCCATGATTAAAAGACGCAATTGAACATATTACCGGACCTTGTTAATGGTCAGAAATCAAAAGAGCCTCATATGAACGGAGATGGAACTTAAGCCTCCTAAAATATGGGGTGAAGGACTACTAACTCATTTATTCTATTGCATTTCCTTTTACTCCAATCTCAACTGGTCCAGTTACTTTCAGTATTTCAGTTACAATACCTTTCTTTCAGTTACAGTACCTTTCTTTTAGTTTTCTCTTCAGTACTACTCCAGTCTCGTACTGTCCAGATTATTTTAGCGCTTTATTTCGGTTCGTTCAGTTCAATACTTTTTACAATTCAGCGTTTCATTTCTGCATCTTATTTTACATCACTATTCCTTACTGCACTCAATTACTACAATTTACTATCTATGCAAATTCCAGCCTGGGTCTTGCTCCGATGAACGGTTGATTTTCTAGTAGAGTGTTAATTGGGTATAGCCGAGAGTTGAGTTATTCCTCCGGGGTTAGCCCCAAGTAACGTGCTCTCACGCTCGTTGTGCTTCTTGACTAAAATTTGAACAACCTATTGATTCAAGAAGGTCATCGCAGACCCGAAGGGTACTAACTATTAATTAATTAAAATGTTTGTAGATTGCTTGCGGTAAAAGTGGCGGGTCAGTCATGCCCGCAGACCATTCGTACCCGTGCGGGACGGTTGACGACTCATGGCGACAGGGAGATGTGTACTCGGGTGATCACCATTTTATACCCCATTGGATTGCCTCCACTGGTCGAACTAAAATTTTGGACATCGCCGGATGTCGCTTACATCCAAGGAGTACACTGGGTTGTATGGCGGGGCCTGGGTAGTTAGGTACGACCACACCCAGAAGTGGCAGGACTGACCACTATCACCGATGGCCACATCAGTGAGGCCCGCAAGGTTCGCTACCCTACTGGTAGAGAAGCGGTCTAAACTGTGTCGATACAGGGCGTGTTGGTAGGTTATGAACACTTGCGTCATAGGTACGAGAGGTGAGAACTAGTTGATATTACAGTTACTAGTTGAGCTCTTCCATTAAATAACTATGGTTACTACTATTGCTTCCAGATATTTATATGATGCTAACACTCTTGCTTCAGCCATCTAATTATTGTTTATGTACTTAGGCTTGTCCCCATGATATAGATCTGGGGAGGAGTTATGTTTCCACTTAGTTCTGTGACTAATGGTTGTTTATATAACAATTCACAGGAGATGGAACAATGTGAAGCCCCCACACCGCGCGACAGCGTACTGGCTTTAGAGGCCACCAGAGCAGATACACCATTCTCCCCTCCCATCTTCAGAGATGTGATCCCTAGGGTATAGGACTATGTAAGGAATGTATGGTTATAGTAGTTTCTCTTAGCCCACATGGCCACATATGTAAACAGTTGGCTATAGCCTTTTGGCTTATATATATACGAGTGACAGGCACGGGCCTCCAACCCTATGTGAGGTCAATCGGCGGGCTTCGCCCGCCCCTCAGCCGCCACTTTTATTTTTACTAATTATATATATATTAAGTAATTAAATTTTTTTAAACCCTAACAAAAGTAATTATATATATAGTAAGTAATTATATTCATGTAATTATATTAAAGTAATTATATAAATTTTTTTAAACCCTAACAAAAGTAATTATATATATATATTAAGTAATTATATTCAAGTAATTATATTAAAGTAATTATATTAAAGTAATTATATAAATTTTTTTAAACCCTAACAAAAGTAATTATATTAAAGTAATTATATATATATAAAGTAATTATATTCAGTCGCCCGCCTCTCAGCCCGCCCCTCAGCGCACCTGCGTTCGACGAACAAAAGTAATTACTTTAATATACAAATGTCGCCTCGGAGTTCAGCCTGCGTTTGACGAACGCATGAGCTCCTGCGTTCGACGAATGGTCAGGGCCACCGTTCGTCGATCGCTGGAGGTTCGCCGTTCGTCGAACGACGAACTTGCGTTCGACGAATGGCGGAACTCCGCGTTCGTCGAACGCAGGCGCACCTGCGTTCGTCGAACGCAGGCGCACCTGCGTTCGTCGAACGCAGGCGCACCTGCGTTCGTCGAACGCAGGGGCCCCTGCGTTCGTCGAACGCAGGGGCTCCTGCGTTCGACGAACACAGGGGCTACTGCGTTCGACGAACCCAGGTGCGCCTGCGTTCGACGAACGCAGGGGCTCCTGCGTTCGACGAACGGTCAGGGCGACCGTTCGTCGATCGCTGGAGGTTCGCCGTTCATCGAACGGCGAACCTGCGTTCGACGAATGGCGGAACTCCGCGTTTGACGAATGGCGGCGCCACCGCCGTCGTTGGCAGTGTCGGAGCCCCGTCGAAGTACCACCGTTCGCCGGAGACCGGCGAACCTGCCGGCGGCCTCACGCCGGCCAGCCGGCTGCTCCACCGCCGGCGGCAGAACAAAACGGGGCGGGAAGGACGGGAGGGAGGGGGCACGGGATTTCGCTGGGTTGGAGAGTTTGGTTTTTTGGAAAATTGGCTATTCGCAGGCCTTTTTTCTGATTTGATTTTAGATCCAACGGCTGTGGTTTGATTTTGTCTCAATTTCTTTGCCATGAAGTGCCTATTTACCTTGCCATGGACACAAAAACGATATTTCTTTATAATATAGTATATGTATACATATATATATCTGGTTGGGTTCCCATATGATTGCTTCCGTACTGTGATTTGATGTGATGTGTTGATTCTTTGCCACTTGAAGAGCGTTGGGTGGTCGTCTTGGGCTGTAAGACCCTCCTCCTCCAACACATGTTTTGTGTTGGGGGGGGGGGGACTTTACACATTACAACTCTTATAGTACTGCATGTAAATATCATCGAACAAAAAACCCAGTATAATCAAATTAAGATAATATAGAAATTATGAGAAGATTAATATGAAGAAATGTTACCGCATGTGTAGGTGACACATACAGAAATGTTTTCCAAGATTTAGGGGATGTACTCCTAGTGCGGTTTAGAAGAATGACGAAGGCATCTAAGTGAGTATCCATGAGCTATCCCTCCCGTAATAGATCCTCCATCCCTGATCTTGTCATAGTAATATTGTCACTCTCAAATATACAATAACTACATCACATAACAATTCCATGTAGACAGAAAACAATATATATGCTACTGAGACAAATTTGAGTTTAATTTAAAATCAAACAAATTAATTTACCCAGGGGCATAACGACTCAATGTAGAACCTATCAGTTCTCTTGCATCTACGGTAAGATATAGCCTTCCTGGGAATTGAATCTCTTCTCTAGATTCCCATGCTACATGAAGCTAAGCAGAGGTCCTTTTACAACCTATGAAATATGGGGTACAATGGCTACTAGAAATAATTTCAGGGTCCTTCGAAGAATGAATCTGTGTGGTGGGGACTAGAGTAACATGAATTGAAGATGGTGTGGCGGCTGATGGATTGGGTTCATGCACATGCGACATGGATTGAATATGGGTAACAAGAGAATCAAATCTCCCATAACTGTAGTTTTGCACATCACCAATTTCTCTAAGTAGTTTTCCCTCCAATTGATTAATCTCTTTTTTGATTATTTTTTTAATTCCTTCTTTTTTTTCCTTTTCTCCTTCTCTTTCTAAGTCTTCTCCTTCAATCTCTAAGCTTTCTCCTTATCAAGCGACTGCTCAATCACTTTCTCCCCTCTGTCCATCTTCTTCTTCTAAAACTTTAATTTCGGCACCTCCACAAAAGAGGACTTTGACTCCCCAGAACCCAAAACCTCTTGCTCTTCCGTTCTTAGGTAAACAAAGCTAGTCATTACCTGCACATAAGATATTAGTAATCAACAATATGACATAACTAATGGAATGCACTTTTATAAATTATTTACCTGGTTTTTTTGGGGAAAATTTTTGCAGTTAACTCAGAATAAAACTTGAAACTGAAACCACATTTGGCAGCCCATCGACACAAACATGGCCGAGCTAGCTCATCGACTGGAATCTGGATACTAGTATGTTCGAATAACCAAACCTAAAAGGTAATAAATAGTAACAAATCAGTTAGTGACATTTTCAACAACATAACAATATTATACATATTAAGCCCTTACCACAAGAACGATATAGCACCATTCCAGGTAACCCAGGCTGGCTGATTCTTTCCGGGATCAGCTGAGAGTATGTTGCACCTCGAACTGCTTATGTAAAAACGCGTGGACCGCTTTAGGCCAGTTATATCATCAAAACTCAAATCTTTTAGGCAGTCTGGGATTCTAAGAGACTCGAGGAGAAATAAAAATCCATAAGTATGTACTTCACAAGTGCATCTACTTACTGCATTTCAACTACATAGGAAACTGCCTCTATAGTTACTAATTGATTCAACTGGTTCAGAAGGTTAGCTTGTGTAACGTTCGAGGTTGGAGATCTTTTGAAATTAGAATCCTCTCCTCTATTGGGAAGGCCGAGTATTAAAGCCACCTCATTGACAGTCATCTTAAAATAATATTGCCCTAACAAGAAGGCATGTTTATATGGTCTCTAAAGTCTGATTAGCCGATACAATAGAGGAATGTTTTGTGGTATCAGGAAATGTGAAAAGGTGAAAAATTGAAGAGTTTCTTACTAACTGCTTTGCTGGTTCTGAAATCACTGCCAATAAGGGTTCGTCCAACTTCTTAAACGTAGAAACAGCGCATCGGGTGTTCAAGTATGTTTCAGTGGATTGCCCTTCCATCTGCATTATTTGAAATAAAAAAACACACAAAAAAATGAATAGGTAAACATATATAAACTCAGGGGCAAGCGTGTTTATAAGTAAACAGATATATGTTTGTATATACTATACATTATACCAATTTTTACATGACTGGGTTACATGATAGTTATTACATGATTAATCTAGTCGGCAATACAAAAATTTGAGCCAAAAAAATAGAGTTACATTACAACTGATTCTGGGAGAGGTAAATAACAAACCATTGTGCTATATTCTAAACAAGTAAGCTAATACATTGCAGTGAGAGAAAAATATGCTTACAACTAAGGCCAGAAGAAATACCCTTCAAACTCTTCGACGCCGAAAAAAATGCCCTTCAAGCTCTACAACGCTGGACAAAGCAGAACAAGGAGGAACTGGTGAGCGCAAGTATGCGGTCTTCGCAGTGTGGGCGAGTTCTCAAACCTCTAGCCCACAAGCAACCGTGCTTTCTCTACTGGTAGGTGTGGATTTGGCGTCGCCGTCTAGTTAGGGCGAGAAAACCTGAGAGGTTCTGAATTTTAGGAAAGAGTTTGTTTGGCGCGACATATTTGCTCCGGTGAGTTTGGACAAAAAAGTTATTGCCATACCAAACATTTTATTAAAACTAGTTTCTTTTCTTGGTAACGGTAGTAACATTTGTCATACCAAACATACATCCTGACAATGACGTTTTTGTCCAAACTCACCGGAACAAATAAGCCGAGCCAAACGAAGTCTGAGGTTGCGTTTGATGTATGTTTGCTATGACAAATGTTACTACCGTTACCAAGAAAAGAAACTAATTTTAATAAAATATTTGATATGACAATAACATTTTTATCCAAACTCACCGAAGCAAATACGTCGCGCCAAATGAACCCTGAGAAGCGAAATGGTAGACCAATTCACAGACCAAATTTTTTTCCAACTGGGCAGCACTTAACATACATGCCTTACAAATAAATAGATATATAAATAAATAAATAAATTACATTTAATATAATAATAAATAATAATAATATAGTGGGCAATTTAACTTGAAATTCACCCGTCTATCGGTGACTCTATTAGTCCAAAGCGGTAGGAGCTAGGTAAGCATAGCGTGCAGCAATGGGGTTCACCAATGAAGAGCAGCGTCGTCTCCTCACGCCACCGGAATCTGGTGTTGCCGATGAGGAGGTCCCGGCGGCAATAAGGGCGTCGGTGGTAATCGCAGCTGCTCCCAAGGATCGATTCCACATCGCCTACATAGTCTACTTCACCCTCGGAATGGGTTTCCTTCTTCCGTGGAATGCCTTTATCACGGCAGTTGACTATTTCAGCTATCTCTATCCTGCAGTGCCGGTTGATCGTGTCTTCTCGGTGGCCTATACGGTCTCCTGCCTACTACCCCTTCTCCTCATTGTTGGCTGGGTGCATCTTTCTTCTTCCTTCGTTCGGATAAACGTCGGCTTAGCCATCTTCACGGCTTCCCTGGTCGTCGTCCCCGTTATCGACGCATTCTATGTTCGCAATTCCAGGGAGATTTACGGAGCCTTCTATGTCACGGTTGGTGCTGTCATCGTTTCTGGAGTTGGGGATGCGCTTGTCCAGGGAGGTGTTATCGGGTCCGCCGGAGAACTTCCCGAGATCTACACGCAGGCCGTTTTTTCTGGGACTGCGGCTTCAGGTCCAAATTCAACCTCACCCTTCTCTGAATCTGGCGAGCATTTTTTTTCTGAGGTCTTATCAATGAATGCCAAGAATTATTTGGTGCTTGAAGAAGATGAAAATGGAGATTTGATAAAGAGCGTATTTCAAAAGCTGCGTATTAAAAATTGGGATCTACTTTGCTAGTGTTGTGTTGTGATCTACTGGTTCAGGTAGTAGGAGCGGATGGAAGTTCCATCATGAAGGCTGATTTATTTCAGCTGGGAACTGATCAGTAATTACACATTTTACCCATCATTAGTTAATTTATTTGATCATCATCATTCCAATATCGTATTCTTATGTAGCTGTTTATTCAGCTGTGTGAGCTAATTTTTGTAAGGTTAATACAATGGAAATGTGCTAAATACTCATCAAGGATGACAGCGGAAAGCGTGATATTGTAGGAACTGTAAAGCTACCTAAAGCTGCTAACATAGGATAACTGGATGATGACCAGGGTGGCCACAAAGAAGGTGGAACTGTCAGTGATTTGGATTGAGGCGGAAGAAAAATGCGGCTTAACAACTATAATGAGAGGTAGGAGAACATATAGGGACCAGAAGACGCGATGAACCTACACTGTTGAATAGGGATAACTAAAATAGTTGACAATGGTGATAAAGGTATTTCACAAAGGTGAAGTACACCATGTTGGCGATGCAGAATCGATCCTTGGGAGCAGATGGAAGTTCTATCATGAAGGCTGATTTATTTCAGTTGGGAACTGATCAGTACTTACACAAAGGATCATGTGAGCTGCCTCTAATTGACGTGTTTTTGGTGAGTGCATGAACTGACTGATGACACCAACGGCGTAAGAAATATCCGGGCGATTATGAGATAAATAGATATGGGCGACCAACCAGTCGTTGGAATCCAGTGATATATGTTATCGCTTCCCATCATCTCTTCCCAATCTATGGTTGACTTCAATTGGGGTGTCGGCAGGTCTACACCCACTCATCCCAGATGATTGAAGCAAGTCTAGGATGTACTTCCTTTGAGATATGAATATCCCATGCTTTGATCGAGCGACCTCAATGCCCAGGAAGTATCTGAGATTTCTCAGGTCCTTTACTTCAAATTTCCTTGCCATTCTTTGTTTTAGTGTTTTGATTTCTTCTGTGTCATCTCCCGTGATAATGATACCATCTACATAGACAATGAGAGCAGTTAATCTCCCAAGCTTGTGCTTTACAAATAAAGTATGATCAACATTGCTCTGTGAGTATCCAAAAGGCACCATAGCTCTATGGAATCTCCCAAACCAGGACCGAGGGGACTGTTTTAGGCTATACAAGACCTTCTTCAACCTGCACACCTTTCCTCCAGATCCTTCTGGGATAAGACCCGGTGGTAAGGACCTGTATATTTCTTCTTCCAAGTCCCCATGAAGGAAGACATTCTTCATATCCAACTGGGTCAAGGTCCACTCTTTGCAAGCAGCACACGAGAGCAAAACTCTTATAAAATTATGTTACGGATCCACATTGGGGATCACGTACAAGCGCCGCACTTCGGCACATGCCACTTAGTTATTCTATTTTTATTTCCGCATTGCAGCTTTTATTTGGTTTTGTACTTATAATTGAACCCTTGGTTTGTTTTGGGCTCAACCGGTTATAGGGTTGGGTGTGCTTGTGGGAAAGAAAAGAAAAAAATCATTTATCAACTTTCTCTCTCTCTCTCTCTCTAATTCTCTCTCTCTGTCTAACTCACGAGTTACGTCTAATGGACGCCCTAGCCGCTCGACGATTCCGCGCTTCCGCGATCTGCCGCTACCACCGCTGCTCCTCCTCCTCTCCTCCCTCAACATCGATTCTTCCGGCGCCATAGGACCTCACAAGAGTTCCTCCGATCCTCTACGGGACTTCCGCCTCCTTCCCCCGTGGACGAGATCTCAAACAAAGGCCCGTAACATCTTGGTATCAGAGCTACTCCCCTCCATCGCACCTCCGCTGCACTTGCCGCCGCTCGTTGCTGCTCTCCGACCGTTGTATGCCCATCGCAGCCCCGTTCCGCGTGGTCCGCACCTTGTTCTCCTCTTCCTCCACTCCGTGTGAGCTCGCCGGTACTCTTGGGAGCTTCTACTACAGGTCTTCTGCTGTTATCAGACAACATGGGTATCTTGCCCACTCCCTCTATACAGTCGACCTTCGTTTGAACTGCCACCATGGATGACAACACCGCAGGAGGGCTCACGTTGGCCCAAGTCTTGGATTCCTTTCAGAATATGATGGTAGCCAACAATAAGGCCCTCATCGAGGCCCTTCGGCCGGACGCCTCACCACCGGCCCGACGCGTCATTTTGAATTCGTCTCAAATGGTACATGAGTCTCCGACACCGCGAGAAGGAGGTGGGTTTCCCCGTTTCGTGAAGCTGGATTTCCCATGTTTTGAAGGATGGGAGGACCCTCTCATATGTCTCACCCGCTGCGAACAGTTCTTTGAAACCCAACGCACACTGGAAGAGGATTGACTTGGTATTGCCTCTTTTCATCTCATGGGTTCTGTGCATCTGTGATTCTCACAGCTCTGTCGGGAGCATCCCCTCCTGGTGTGGGACGACTTCAAGACGCAGTGCACCCTCCGCTTCGGACCCCCTTCGCGGGAATCCCCTTGGAGATCTCATCTCTCACAGACAGTCAGGGTCCATTGATGACTACATCGAACAGTTTCAGGTGCTTTTGTCTCGCGTCCCATCCGTTCCCACGTCTCAGCAGGTGCCTTTCTTTACGGCAGGCCTCCACGAGATACTTCTCCTAGACATTGAGTTACAATCTCCTAGGGACCTTTCAACCGCCATGAGCTTATCTCGCTTGTTTGAGAAACACTTGTTGATGGACCGCCAATTTGTTGGTCTTCGATCTGGCGAGGGACCCTCCAGGGGTTTTGGCCCTTCTCTTTCTCTGGGTGGCACGGGAGCGGGCAAAGGTAGGGAGGGAGATCAACCGTCCACCATTAGGCGGCTCACCCCTCAGGAGATGGCAGACCGCCGGGCCAAGGGCCTATGCTTCAATTGCGATGAGGCCTTCACTCGTGGACATCGGTGCAAGCACCTCTTTTGGCTTGAGGTGGAGGACCCCTCAGATGAGGACATCGGGGAAGAGGACCCAGGAGATCCCGAGATTTCGATTCATGCCATGTCGAGACCTCATTCGGGAGATACGATTCAGTTTTAGATATCAGTGGCTGGCCAGCCGCTGGTCGCTCTCATGGACTCAGGAAGTACTCACAACTTTCTTAGTGACCTCACAACCCAACAACTTCATTTGTCGGTTATGAACCGTCCGAGCCTCTGAGTCTCCGTTGACAATGGCATGGACATGAAGTGCACGGGAGTTTGTCATGCTGTGCCGATTGTGGTGGAGGGATACCATTCCCACGTGGATTTCTATCGCTCTGCGGGGTTTCGAGGTCGTGTTGGGAGTCTGCTGTCTCCGCACCTTGGGGCCGCTTCTGTGGGATTTTGACTTGCTGACGATGACATGGGGACGTCACCCCCACTAGGCGGTGTGGCAAAGCCGCTCGACGCCTGCCGCCCGACAGGTTTTTCTTGCCTGTGCTGACCAGACAACCGTCTGACCTTGAGGCTCTCTTACAAGAGTACAACGACACCACCCCCACCCCGACGGGTCTTCCTCCCTTGCGGCGCCGGGATCACCGCATTTGCCTTCTGCCAGGAATGACCCCTATAGTGGTTCGTCCCTACCGCTACCTCTTTCGGCAGAAGGACGAGATTGAGCGACAGCGTGATGCTATGCTGTAGTTGGGCATCATCCGCCACAGCGTGTCCCCCTTCTAATCCCCGGTCTTGTTGGTCAACAAGAAGGATGACCCATGACGTTTCTGTGTTGATTACCGTGAGCTGAATGCACAGACGGTGAAGGACAAGTTCCCCATTCTGGTTGTGGAGGAGCTCCTGGATGAATTGCATGGCGCCCGCTTCTTCTCCAAGCTAGATCTTTGTTTCGGCTACCACCAGGTGCGCATGGCCCCCGAGGATGTAGAGAAGACGATCTTCCGCACCTACCATGTCCACTTCGAGTTCCTCGTGATGCCATTTGAGCTTACCAACGCCCCTTCCACCTTCCAGGCCTTCATAAACGTGATATTTCACGGCTTGTTGCGTCGCTGCGTACTTATTTTCTTTGACGACATTTTGGTCTACAACGCTACTTGGGAGTCCCACCTGGGCCATCTTCGAGCTGTTTTTCAGTTAGTCCTCACTCATAGACTATTCTTGAAGCGAGCCAAGTGTTTTTTTTGGGATGGATCGAGTCTCCTACTCTGGCCATGTTATTGACAACACAGGGGTGTCGGCTGACCCCCTCAAAATTCAGGGCGTGATCGATTGGCCCGTTCCCCAGTCCTAGCGGGAGCTACGAGGCTTTCTTGGTCTTGCAGGCTATTATCAACGCTTTATACAAGGGTACAACATCATTGCAGCACCATTGTTTGCTCTCTTGAAGAGACATTCCTTTGAGTGGGGCGACTCCGTGATGACCGCTTTTCGTGTCCTTCAACATGCCTTGGTGTCGGCTCCAGTGCTGACTCTACCATATTTTGACCAGGAGTTCCAAGTAGAGTGTGACGCATCCGGACAAGGGTGCTGTGCTGTGCTGCAGTAGGGGAGCCACCCGATCACATATTTTAGCCGACGGACCGCCATTCATCATCAGAAGCTCCAGGCTTACGAGCAAGAGCTAATTGGATTAGCCAAAGCCGTCCAACATTGGAGACTGTACTTATGGGGACGCCCTTTCCTTATTTGCACCGATCACTTCAGTCTCAAGTACTTACTGGAGCAGCGCGGCAGCGCCTCATCACTACCCCGCAGCAACGTCAGATCAGTAAACTGCTGGGCTTTGACTTTCGTGTGGAATATAAGGCGGGGGTCTTGAACCGGGCCGCCGCCGCCCTCTCCCGCCGCGATCATCAGGAGGGATCCCTGCTGGCCATTTCTTACCCGACCTCGACCATTCACCACCGCCTGCAGAGTGAGATTCAAGACACCGATTCTATGCGTGCCGCTTCACCGCATTGAGGAGGGGAAAATGCCCTCTGAATGGACGGCCCGGGACGACCTCATCTTGTACAAGGATCGCCTCTATCTGTTAGCCACGTCACCTTTGATCCAGGATATCCTGACTGGGATCCACGACACCACCCATGAAGGGTTCCGTAAGACTTCAGCGAATCCAGACGGAGTTCTTTTGGAAGGGACTCAAACGGGGAGTCCAAGATTTCATTGCCCTTTGCCCCGCCGCCCTCTCCCGCCGCGATCATCAGGAGGGATCCCTGCTGGCCATTTCTTACCCGACCTCGACCATTCACCACCGCCTGCAGAGTGAGATTCAAGACACCGATTCTATGCGTGCCGCTTCACCGCATTGAGGAGGGGAAAATGCCCTCTGAATGGACGGCCCGGGACGACCTCATCTTGTACAAGGATCGCCTCTATCTGTTAGCCACGTCACCTTTGATCCAGGATATCCTGACTGGGATCCACGACACCACCCATGAAGGGTTCCGTAAGACTTCAGCGAATCCAGACGGAGTTCTTTTGGAAGGGACTCAAACGGGGAGTCCAAGATTTCATTGCCCTTTGTCTCGCCTGCCAGCGTAGCACGGCCGACAACCTCCTACCAGTCGGGTTGCTCCAGCCTCTTCCCGTCCCTACGCAGATTTGGGCCGATATATCGATGGATTTCATTGAGGGGTCTACTTCGAAGGGCCGCTCCATCATCTTCGTGGTGGTCGATCGCTTGTCAAAGGGCGCGCACTTCATAGCGATGAGTCACCCTATTGAGGGGAACGTGGTGGCCCGCATATTCTTCGATCAGGTGTTCCGTTTACACGACATCCCAGAGAGTATAGTGCCCGACATGGACATGATTTTTACCTCCTTATTCTGACAGGAGCTATTCGCATTATGTGGCACCAAATTAGCTCTCTCCTCAGCTTAACACCCACAGTCGGACGGGCAGACGGAGATGGTCAATCGGACACTCGAGATGTACCTGCGTTGTATTACCGGAGACCACCCCAAGGATTGGGCACGGTGGCTTCCATGGGTGGAGTATTGTTACAATACTTCCTACCATTCTTCCCTGCATACCATGCCTTTCCGGCTAGTCTATGGATGGGATTTGCCGTGCTTCCTTACATATGCCAACGCCTCCTCCCGCTCACCCACGATCGACACCGAGCTATCCACTCTTGACTAGGTCCTCGCATTAGCCCGGGAGCGGCTGCTTCAGGCTCAGGCCCTCATGGAGACTGCCTACAACAGGGGGCACCGTGAGCTGTTCTTCGCTCCAGGAGATTGGGTGTGGCTTAAACACCGCCCTTAACGCCAAGCGACCATCGCGCAGAGCTCCTACAACAAGTTCTACAGGCCCTTCATGATCTCGGAGCGCATTGGAGAGGTGGCGTACCGTCTCGAACTCCCTTCCGAGGCCCAAATTCACGACGTGTTCCACATCTCGCAGTTGAAGCCGTTCGTGGGGGTGCCACCTCTTGAACCCTTGGTCCGTTTATCCCCCCAGCTCCAGGACAAGCTTGATGACGACGCGGGCAGAGATGTTACGGATCCACGTTGGGGGATCACGTACAAGCGACGTACCTCGACACACGCCACTTAGTTATTATATTTTTATTTCCGCATTGCAGCTTTTATTTGGTTTTGTACTTGTAATTGAACCCTTGGTTTGTTTAGGGCTCAACCGGTTATAGGGTTGGGTGTGCTTGTTGGAAAGAAAAAAAAAGAAATCTTTATCAACTTTCTCTCTCTCTCTAATTCTCTCTCTAATTTTCTCTCTCTCTCTCTAACTCACGAGTTACGCCCAACGGATGCCCTAGCCGCTCGACGATTCCGTGCTTCCGCGATCTGCCGTTACCTCCACCGCTCCTCCTCCTCTCCTCCCTCAACAACGGTTCCTCCGACGCCATAGGACCTCACAATAGTTCCTCTGATCCTTTACGGGACTTCCCCCTCCTTCCCCCGTGGACGAGATCTCAAACGAAGGCCCGTAACAAATTCATCTTTTCCACATGAGCAAAGGTTTCTTGATAGTTGATCCTCATGGTCTGGGTATAGCCCCTAGCCACCAATCGAGCCTTGTATCGTTCAACAACACCTTGAGAGTTTTGCTTGACGAAAACACCCACTTATATCCAACCACGGTCTTTACTGGAGGTAGAGGAACGAAGTCCCATGTGCAATTCTTTTCCAGCGCCAACATTTCCTCACGCATGACATCCTACCACTTTTGGTGCTCAATAGCTTCTTGCTAGGTTTAGGTGATAGAAATGGAGGAGAGAGAGACACTAAAAGTTTTATGTGAGGGGGGATAATAAGTCATAGGACACAAAGTGTGACAACGGATGTTGGGTCGAGATACGATTACCTTGAGTCCCCGAAGATGGATCTGATGTTGTAGCGGGTATCCTGAGCGAAGCCGATGTGCCTGGACCCTATTAATCCGAGTATACACCTGTAAAGGAGGAGCGAGCAAAGGAGTAGGAGTAGCGGGCATAAGCAAAGAGATAAGAGGAGGATATGAAGGAGAAATGGGTAGAGGAAGAAAAGGAGAGCTCACTTCCATAGGATAAGACTCCCCCTGAAGTGAGGGCTCATAGTATGACTCAGACTCCCAAAACGTGACATCCATAGTAATAAAGGTCTTTTTGGAAGCAGGGTGAAAGCATTTGTACCCTTTCTGGGTAGGTGAATACCCAATAAAGATACACTTAAGGGCACGATGATCAATCTTAGACTTAGGGTGCACATGGACAAAACACACGCACCCAAAGATCCGAGGGAGAAGTTGAGTGAGAGAAACATGAAGAGCATCGAGAAGGGATTTGTTGCCAAGAACACGTGTAGGCATCGATTAATAAGGTAAGCAGCAGTAAGAACCGCATCTCCTCAATAATGCTTAGGAAGGTGCATCTCAAGGAGGAGGCAACGAGCTACTTCAAGGATGTGACGATTCTTACGCTTGGCTACCCCATTCTCAGCGGGGGTATAGACACAAGAGGTCTAATGTATAATGCCCTGGTCACTGAGGTAGCGATCAAAGTGAGAATCAATGTACCCGCGGCCGTTGTCACTGCGTAGGACCTTAATTGCAGTGTTAAACTGGGTAGCCACCATCTTATAAAATTGTTGAAATAAGGTAAAAACATTATTTTTGTTTTTCATTAAGTACACCCAAGTACAATGAGAAAACAATCGATAAAAGTAACAAACCAGTGTAAACCAGAAATAGAAGCAATAAGACAAGAATCTCAAACATCAGTATGGACAACAACAAAAGGAGAATCACTAGGTTGCGACACATGATTAAGAGAGGCACGATGATGTTTACTGAGGGCACACACATCACATTTAAACTCATTCGAAGATACTGTTGACATAAAAGTCGCATAGTAGAGATATAGGGATGACCCAGGCGACAGTGCCAGGAGTCCACGGTAGAAGTCTGATATGCAGAAAGAGCACGCGGAGAAGAGACAAAGCTGGAGGGGTCAAACAGGTAGAGGCCATCGCACAGTCTACCAGAGCCAAACACCGTCCCCGTCTTCAAATCCTGAAAGATACAAGAGGAGAGAAAAAAGTTACCGAGCAGTTCATGGAATTAGTCAGGTGACTAATGGAAAGCAGGTGTGAGTAAACTTAGGAACATGAAGAACAGAGCAAAGAGTGAGGGAGGAGCAAGGTATGGATCCTTTCCCATAGACTTGGATCTGGTTTCACGGGTAGAGCGGCCATCGGAGTTGAACCGAGCAGCCAGAGCAAAGCCCTCTGCAGCTGTGTCTGGTAGAAGAGTCTGTCTGCGATCATATTCTTGCTGCACCAAGCTGTACACCTCAAGTAAGGAAGGAAGATGAGAATGCCTAAGAATCTGAACACTACTGAGATCGAAGTCATGATGGAGACCGTGAAGGAACTCAAATATCTGGTTGCGCTCCTCCCTTGCACAGACCAACAATTCATCCTCCAGGGAGACAAGAGTAAGCGAGTCGAAGTGGTCATACTCTTGGTAAAGCTGGGTAAATTCAACGTAGTAGGCCGCAGGGGGACGGTCCCCTTGGCACAAAAGGAATATCTGTCACCAGCATTAATTTGATCGGCGTTCCCACGACAGGAATAGGTGACCTCTGCCCTTTGCCAAATGACGATTGCAGTTTCCAGAAATAGATAGTTGCATGGAATCGATTCATGCATGGAGTTGATCAACCACGACATCACTAGGGAGTTCTCAGACTCCCATTGAGACCAATCCGAGGACGTTGGTGCCGGTGCTCTGGTGGTACCACTAACGTATCCGAACATACGATGACTCTTTAGAGCAAGAGTGATGGAACGAGCCCAAGGGAGATAATTGGTTCCATCCAATTTAATGATAGTGATTTGAGAAGTCCCGTGATCATGTGAGGTACGGATAGAGCCAGTAGAATGCATATGATTAGGAGGGGCACTCCCACCGGTGGAGACATTCAGAGAGTCAACACTCCCTGACATAGCAACCCTAGAATAAAAATCACGGGGCAGCTGAAAAAAGGGTCTTACTCATAGAAAGGAGAGAAACCGGGACCTAGCCTGACAGTGGAACCATCCGGAGATCGCAATCACGCATGAAAATGAGAGGGAGAAAACATCCCCGCAAGAGAAAGGAAGAATGGACGCTGGAAGAGCAACCACAGACTCAAGCCTGCATAGATCCGGCGTCGGAAGAGAGAGGCGGTAAACCGTGGCAGTGGAGAGACCTTCGGCTGCGGAAAGACGAGGGAGGCTGAGGGAGAGGCGGTGGAGGACGGAAGCAGACAGGCGGACACGGGCGAGCTCGCTGGCAAACGAGCGAGGAAGGGTGGTGGTCGCGCAAGCGAGAAGAGGAGGCGGGATCGGGATCGAGTGGTGCGAGCGAGAAGATGAGGCGGCTATGGCACGCCCGACTCTGATACCATGTTGGAGAGTAGAGAAATGATCGTTCATTTTCACAAGGAGTCTCTCTCCTAAATATAGGAGGGAGAAATTACAAAGGACAAGAGCAAAAAAATTAAATACGGAAATATAAAAATACAAATTACATCACAATTCCAACGTATACATATTTCGAAAAAAGGAAGATGATGACTATTATAGATCATGATGTTAAAAAAAAGAAAAAAAGGATTAGTAAGAAAAAGATAGACTGGGGGAAGGAGAGGGTGAGGAGGAATTATCCATTTTTACAGCTTTTCGCATACCTCCTATGTGTTCTTGGGGGCCGAGAGTAGATAAAATGTTGAAGGTGGTGATGGCAAGGTTGATCGTGAAGACACCTAAAGAGACGCCCTGGGTGAAGTCTTGGCTACCGTTAACGAGATTCTTCCTACCCACCTTCATCTTTCCTTCTCTTTCACCAGCCCTAACTAATAGGGTGTAAGGGGAAAGGAAACTTAAATCCTTGAATCGTAACCGCACAAAAACAGGTACCTAGCATCGATAGTTAGAGAAGAGATGAGAACAATGTGATTGTGTGAGTGAGAAGAGATGAGAATGGAGAAAAGCAAATTAAACATAAGTAACAATGCAACTGAAGCATCAATACCCTACTTACCCATTGCACACTGAATTATGAGTAAAATTGAGTTCCTTTTCCTTGTGCTAATACAAAAATGGGTCTTTTCCTTTAATAATGCATGCACTAAAAGTTGTTAAATACAAAGAAGAGATACAAAATGCAAAGAAACATTCATCATGAAATAAGCAATTGATATGATGAGCATCATGAGTAAATATCATAAATATCACAAGCACATTTCTTGACACGATTTTTTGTTTAACAAGTCAATGCTAGCTCATTGGGTTATTTATTTACCCTTCCAGGAATATGTTAGAATTATGCATGTTGGAAAGTTCATTTGCATCATCACTTAGCTTATCCCTCAGCTAGGTTTGGTTGGGGTGGTGCTCCATCAACTTCATGCACACAAATCTATTGGTTTGGGGAGCATTTTAGTCTTTTTGGGTTTGCCCTAATTTCCCCTATAAATAAGAGGGGTTAGGGCTCTTATTTGTGTGGGGTTGTAATTGTGTTGGTCTCTTTTCTTTCTCCCCACCGTTGATAGTGAATAGCCTCTCCCCTTGGACGTAGGCGCTCCTCGCCAAATCACGTAAATAGCAGCGTGTTCAATTGGTTTGTGGTTGTGTGATTTTGTTTTCCGCATCATTCACACAAGTGGTAACAGAGGGAGGTTACGGTGCGATTTTTGTTTTGGAGGCGGTTGTATGTGAGGGGGCTGATATCAAACGAAAAAAAAATTAAGTTTTTCGTTCGCAGTGGCGGCGCCGATCAAATCCAAAAAGTTTTTCGTTTTTCCTCAGCACAGACGGCACTGATCGAACACAAAAAAGGTGTTCCTCTTCCTTGTTTGCAAGAAGAGGCGTTCCTCTTGCTGAAAAGAGGCGTTCTTCTTCCCTGTTTGCAAGAAGAGGCGTTCTTCTTCCCTGTTTGCAAGAAGAGGCGTTCTTCTTCCCTGTTTGCAAGAAGAGGCGTTCCTCTTGCTTGACCAGAGGTCTTGGAAAAATGTGGAGGTTTCCCCGTTTTTTTCAAATCGGCAGAGTAGCCCAGAAAACAAAATTAAAAAAAGGAAGTTTTTTGGGGGCCTTTCTGTTACGCACTCGAAGCGACGGATCCATATTGGGGGCGCACCTACCGACGTCGCCAACCAACCGAAGCCACCTGACGTTGCTATGTTAATTTCTTAGTACTTTTTATTTCAGATGTTTGTTCTCACTTGTAGTAAGCCCAGGTGAGGGGCGCGAACTTTATGTTTGGTTTTTAATGTCGGACCGAGCCGGTTCGTCTTGGTGGATTTTGGACCTATTTGGTCCGGTTGGGTATGATGGAAAAGCCAAGCAAGAAATTATCCTCAAATCCCTCTCTCTCTCTAAACCTCTCTCTCTCTCTCTCTTCCTTTCCCTCGCCCAGCCGACGCCCTAACTAGCGCCGCGCCTAGCGCCCCGTGCAGCGCCGCTGTCGCCCGTCCGCTAGGAGCTAGCCGTCCGCCGCCTCTCTTCTTCTCAACCTCTCGGTTCCTTCTCTGCCTTCCTCCCTCTTCCGCAGGTTTTCACCACGGATTCCTCCCAAACGGGAAGTTCTTCCTCCTCTTCGGGTCCTCTCACACGGTCTAGATCTGCAACGATCCGAGCCCACAACAACTTGGTATCAGAGCCAAACACCGGGATCTCCCTTCCCCGAACCTACCGCGCCGCTCTAACGGGTTCTCGCCGACTGCCCCTCCCGATTCCGCCCGCCCGAGCCACAACAGGGCTGCTGCCCTCGCCGGACACTCCTCTTCCAATGTCTGATGGTGGTCCTTCCCTTGCTCAACTCATGGAGATGTTTCAGTCCATGTATGCCACGCAAAACGAGAAAATAGAGGCCCTTAATGTGCGCTTGGACGCAGCCAGCGGCGTTCCGCCGTCCCCGCCATACCCCGCCGCAGCCCCGTCCGAGAGTCGGATGGATTCCACACCGCCGTCGCGCGGCGACCCTTACACCAACCATCGTTTCGTCCGGATGGATTTTCACCTATACGAAGGGCGCGAAGACCCCCTTCCATGGCTAACTCGCTGCGAGTTCTTCTTTACTAACCAACACACTCCCGACGCGGAGCGTGTGGGCGTGGCTTCGTTCCACTTACTCGGGCCGGCGCAACTATGGGTCACACAACTTCTCTTGGAGCATCCTGCCATTTCATGGACTGATTTTAGAGCCGCATGCTCCCTCCGCTTTGGGCCGGCGATGCCGGGTAACCCTCTCGGCGATTTAATTGCTCTAAAGTGCACGGGCTCCATCGACACCTACCTCGAGCAATTTCAACTGCTGCTCTCACGTGCCACGACCGTGTTGCCAACCCAACAGATATCATTCTTTACCGCCGGGTTGCCGGAACGCCTCCGTTGGGATGTGGAATTTCAAAAGCCCCCGGATCTCCTAACTGCTATGAGCTTTGCCCGCGCTTTTGACCGCCGCCTCGCCTTGGATGCACCGCCGTCGGGCCGTCCACGGCCAACCACAAGTTTCCAGCGCCCACCACCGTCGGACGGGGATCAGCCCCCACGACCGGCTTTCCGCCCCGCCTCACCCGTCCAGAGATGACGACCCGCCGTGAGAAGGGCTTATGCTTCAATTGCGACGAGTTATACACTCCCTCGCATAGGTGCAAACGCCTCTTTTGGTTAGAGGTTGACGACCCAGCCGAGGACGACGACGACGGCTATGTCGAGACCGGTACCCCTCACCTATCCCTCCATGCTGTCGAAGGGCCCCAGGAGGGCTGCACCATTCAGCTTTTCGTGACCATCATGGGCACCGCACTCCTCGCTCTCTTGGACACAGGCAGTACCCACAGCTTCATCCACAAGGACCACGCCCTCCAACTTCAACTCCCTTTCATAACGCGCAGCCACGTTACGGTCGCCGTGGCCAACGGGCAACAAATGCCGTGCCCGGGAGTATGTCGCCGCGTAGCGTTTGACGTGGACGGCTCTTCGTACCAGACGGACCTTTTTCTCGTTGATCTTCGGGGGTTCGACATCGTACTGGGCGTGCGTTGGCTGCGCACCTTGGGTCCACTCATGTGGGATTTCGACCGCATGACAATTTCCTGGAGCACGGGCTCTCGGGTAGTCCAATGGCAGGGACAATCTCCAGGACAACCCCCCTCTTCCTTCCTAGTGCATACCGAGCCATCAGTGCCTTCCCCGCCTGCGGCGGAGGAACATTCCACAGCCCTGGCGGCTCTTCTTCAGTCCATGCCGGCTCTTTTTAGCCCGCGTTTGGGCCTTCCTCCGAGGCGACCACAGGACCATCGCATTTGCCTTCTTCCGGGAGCGGCCCCGGTGGTGGTACGACCGTAGCGGTACCCCTACCTCCAGAAAGACGAGATTGAACGACAGTGCGATCTCCTCCTCCAGCAGGGTCTCATCCGCCGCAGCATTTCTCCGTTCTCCTCCCCGGTGCTGCTGGTACACAAAAAGAATAGCACGTGGCGCATGTGTGTGGACTACCGCGCCCTCAACGCTATCACCGTCAAGGACAAATTTCCGATTCCGGTGGTTGACGAGCTCTTGGATGAGCTACATGGTGCATGTTATTTCTCCAAACTCGACTTATTCTCCGGGTACCATCAAGTCCGCATGGCGGAGCCGGACGTGGAGAAGACGGCCTTTCAAACGCATCACAGCCATTTCGAATTCCTCGTTATTCCTTTCGGCCTGACAAACGCGCCATCCACCTTCCAAGCGTTGATGAACGAGGTATTCCAACCCTTCCTCCGCAAGTCCGTTCTCGTTTTTTTTGACGATATTTTGGTGTATAGCAAATCATGGGAGGACCACCTACACCATCTCCGAGCTGTTCTGCAAATGGCCCACCGGCACCACTTCGTCTTGAAGCCGTCGAAGTGTTCATTCGGGCAACGTTCCATCACCTACTTGGGCCACGTGGTGGATCATTCCGGCGTGGCGGCCGATCCGGCCAAACTCGAAGGCGTAGCGGAGTGGCAGCAACCGCAAAACATTACCGACCTCCGCGGATTCCTCGGCCTCACGGGCTATTTTCGCCGTTTCATCCGCGATTACGGAGCCGTGGCCGCCCCTCTGATCAGTTTATTGCGGAAGAACGCATTTGCGTGGACGGACACCGCTACCGCGACATTCCATGCCCTCAAGGCTGCTTTATTGGCCGCCCCCGTCCTCCGCCTTCCGGATTTCACCGTCCCGTTCCTTGTCGAGTATGATGCCTCCGGGTTGGGCTACGGAGCAGTGCTGCAACAAGAGGGTCATCCCGTGGCATACTTCAGCCGTCAGACGGCCATCCACCATCGGAAGTTACCGGCCTACGAGCAAGAACTCATCGGGCTCGCTAAAGCAGTTCAGCATTGGAGGCCATACCTATGGGGTCGGCCCTTCATTGTGCGGACCGACCACTACAGTCTCAAGTATCTCTTGGAGCAGCGCCTCACTACCGTATCGCAACAACGATGGGTTAGCAAATTACTCGGGTTTGATTTTCAAGTGAAGCATAAGGCGGGCTCTCTCAACCGCGCCGCTGACGCACTTTCCCGCCGGGACGCCCCGACACCAACAGCCCTATGCGCCATTTCTTTTCCGACGGCTGACCTGCTCTCCTTGCTCCGTCAAGAGGTTCACGACTCCACCAGTCTCTCCGAACTACTGCGCCGGGCGGAGCTGGGTATCCTGGGTGCCACGTGGACAGCTCGCCAAGGCCTCATTTATTATCACGGACGACTTTATGTCGGCCCATCCTCGCCCCTCATTCGCAAGATCGTGGGAGACATCCACCTCCGCAGCCATGAAGGAGTTCACCGCACTCTTCAACGTCTCCGCTCGGAATTTTATTGGAAGGGGATGCGCCGTGACGTCCACGAATTCATTTCCACATGCGCCGTCTGCCAACAAAATAAGGCGGATCACCTATTGCCGGCAGCTCAATTGGTGATGAGAAGTTGAAGAACTCCATAGTTAAGCGTGCTTGGGCTGGAGTAGTACTGGGATGGGTGACCTCCTGGGAAGTCCCCGTGGTGCATGCTTGACTATCGAGTTTGCCTCATCGAAGGGAGGCTGTGGCCACCAACAACCCGCCAGTGGGCTGGAGAGGGGTTGGGGTGCTTGGGCTGCAGCCCGGTAGCGAGGCCAGTTGAGGCTAGATCGGTGGACGTTGTCCCGATCGGACGACGGCTTCTGGGTCGTTACAATAAAAAGTGCACTTTTTTATGTAACGACCCAGCTTTGGCGTTCGAGCGGGACCCAGTCCACGATCTGTCCTCAGCTGGCATCGCTACCGGGCTGCAGCCCAAGCACCCCAACCCTTCTCCGCCCACTGGCGGGTTGTTGGTGGCCACAGCCTCCCTTTTGATGAGCTAAACTCGATAGTCAAGCATGCACCACGGGGACTTCCCAGGAGGTCACCCATCCCAGTACTACTCCAACCCGAGCACGCTTAACTATGGAGTTCTTTCACTTCTCATCACCAATTGAGCTGACTCAAGTTTGGGCGGACCTCTCTTTGAATTTTGTGGAAGGACTTCCCCCGGTTCGCGGCAAATGTATTTTGATGGTAGTGGTGGACCGATTCTCTAAGGGAGCCCATTTCATTCCCCTCGCTCGGCCGCTCGTCGCGGAGCACGTGGCCCGCGTTTTCTTCCAGGAGATCTTTCGCCTACATGGCATGCCGGAGACGTTGGTGTCCGACAGGGACAAGGTTTTCACAAGTAATTTTTGGCGCGAACTCTTCGTCCTCAGCGGAACCAAGTTGGCGTTTTCGTCCGCCTACCATCCGCAGTCGGACGGGCAAACCGAGGTGGTCCACCGCACCTTGGAGATGTACCTAAGATGTGTGACCGGGGACAGGCCGCGGGAATGGCCGCGTTGGCTACCATGAGTGGAATATTGTTACAACACGGCATATCATACGGCCTTACGGACCACGCCGTTCCGCCTCATCTACGGTCGCGATCCACCACGCCTTTTGTCATACACAGGTGGTTCGGCTCGACTGACGGCCTTAGATCAAGAATTGGAGGACCGCGACGCGTTCTTACAAGCTGCCCGGGACTGCCTGCTTCAAGCCCAGCAACGTATGGAGATTTCCTACAACCGTGGGCATAGGGATCTCACCTTTACAGTGGGGGACTGGGTGTGGGTACGCCGCCGCCCCTTTCGCCAACTTACGGCGGCCCTCCCTCCCTCCAACAAGTTGGGTCCGAAGTTCTTTGGTCCCTTTACCATCACCGAGCGCATTGGCGACGTGGCTTACCGTCTCGCCTTGCCACCAGAGGCTCGCATTCATGATGTCTTCCACATTTCCCAGCTCAAGCAGTACGTGGGGCCCCTGCCTTCAGGCCCCTTGGTGCACATTCCATCACAGCTTGAGGACAAGCTGTCTTCGAACGAGGAGGGTGATGTTACGACACTCGAAGCGACGGATCCATATTGGGGGCGCACCTACCGACGTCGCCAACCAACCGAAGCCACCTGACGTTGCTATGTTAATTTCTTAGTACTTTTTATTTCAGATGTTTGTTCTCACTTGTAGTAAGCCCAGGTGAGGGGTGCGAACTTTATGTTTGGTTTTTAATGTCGGACCGAGCCGGTTCGTCTTGGTGGATTTTGGACCTATTTGGTCCGGTTGGGTATGATGGAAAAGGCAAGCAAGAAATTATCCTCAAATCCCTCTCTCTCTAAACCTCTCTCTCTCTCTCTCTCTCTCTCTCTTCCTTTCCCTCGCCCAGCCGACGCCCTAACTAGCGCCGCGCCTAGCGCCCCGTGCAGCGCCGCTGTCGCCCGTCCGCTAGGAGCTAGCCGTCCGCCGCCTCTCTTCTTCTCAACCTCTCGGTTCCTTCTCTGCCTTCCTCCCTCTTCCGCAGGTTTTCACCACGGATTCCTCCCAAACGGGAAGTTCCTCCTCTTTGGGTCCTCTCACACGGTCTAGATCTGCAACGATCCGAGCCCACAACACTTTCCTTCTTTGGCACTGGGGAGGCGTTGATCGAACAAAAAAAGGTCTCATTTTTTTTACCTCTCGGGTCAGGCAGCACAGTAAAACGAAAAAAAAATCAGGGACGACGCTAGAGAAAAACATAGCAGTCGACGTGATTCCAATTTGCAGAGGCGGAGTGGTCTCTGTTTTAGGGGTGACGGTGCTCGGTGGTGGTTCTCCCGTTTCCGAAGGTGGTGGCTCTCCCAGTTTTCTGAAGGTGTGCGGCGCTTGGCGCGTTGATCTCCCATTTCAGAGGAGGGGATTGTCTTTCTCCTTCCCTCGACACAAGCAACGAAAACTGAAAGAGGAAGAGGCGACAAGAAAGTGGATCTCTGTTTTTTTGCTCCTAAAGGGAGATCATATGTCTCTGATTGAGGAGGCAACAACGCAGGAAAAAACAACAAAAAAGGGAGGTTTTCTTCCCTTTCGTAGGAGGCGGTGAAGGTAATTTTATTGCTTTTGTTTGTTTATTTTTGAGTTTGTTATTTTTCCTAGCTTATGGTAACTAACAAAAAATAGGGAGGAATTTTGTGTTTGTTTCCTGTGTTATTTTTGCTTGAAATCAATCGAAAAAAATGGGAGACTCCGGTGTAGTTTCCTCATCTTTCGGGATAGTGGAAACAACGATCCATCATACGGGTTCACATCCGGTGAAAATTGATGTTACCAAGTTCGATGGGAAGGGTAACTTTGACATATGATGATGCGAGGTGATGGATGCACTTGCTCTCTAAATCTGGAGGACGTTTTTGATGGTGATGAATTTCCTAATGGGATGACCGAGAAAGCCTGGTTGAAGATGAATCAGAGTGCTTGCGTGTTGATCAGAAATTGTCTGACTCAAGAGATCAAATATGAGGTTATGTTGGACTTGTGCGGGAAACCTTTGGAGGACGCTGAAGAATAAGTATCTCACAAAGAGCGTGGAAAATCGTCTCCACATGAAGCGTTGATTGTACCGATTTCAGATGAGACATGGAGTCTCGATTAATGAGCATTTGAATGAATTCACGAAACTATTGACAGATCTGTTGAATTTGGACGAAGATGTTGGCGATGAAGACAAAACACTCCTTCTATTGAAATCGCTTTCAGATGAGTATGAGAACTTCCCTATGTCTCTCATTCATGCGAAGGTCTTAAATTACAGTGAGGTGTCTACGACATTGTTGAATCACGAGTTTCGTCGAAGGGATAAAGAGTCCTCGAAGGCAGAGTCAGTCGAAGCACTTGTGTCTCATTGGGGAAGATCTGAGAAAAAAAAATTTGACACAAGAAGGGAAACAACAGTACTCAGACGAGTGACAAATCACGTGGTCGTAGTCTTGGGCGCAATTAATGCGCATTCTGTTTGCAGACAGGTCACTAGAAGAAGGATTGCTCCAAGTTAAAAGAGAAAGCAAAGGGAGGTTCCTCGGAGGCGAATGCTCATATTACTCGGGAGATTATTAGCGGTGGTAAGTCTAATGTTTCTCTCTCTGTCACTTCTTAGTGTTTATTTACTGATGATTCATGTTGGATTCTGGACACGAGTGTTACCTATCACATTTATCCCACTTAGGAGTGGTTCTGTACTTACAAGTCTCTGGATACTGGTGATGTTATTATGGGCAATGATCAGACTTGTCGTACGATTGGTGTGCACAATATTCTGGTTCAGATGCATGACAGTGCAGTGAGAGAGTTGACCGAGGTCTGGCATGTTCCGAATATCAGGAAGAATCTTCTGTCTGTTGGTGCTCTTGAAGTCAAGGGCTACAAGGTAGTGGTCGGGGCAAGAATTCTGAAGATCAGTCGCGGAGCTTTGGTTTTTATGAGAGGAGTTCGATGCCACAATCTTTATTATCTTCAGTGGAGTACAGTTACCGGGACTATGGTCATTGCTGATGATTCTTTGGACGCCACTACTTTGTGGCATATGAGATCGTCTCATGCTGGAGAGGCTTCCCTCTAGGCTTTATCAAGGCAAGGATTAATTAAAGGAGCAGGAAGTTGCAAATTGGATTTCTGTGAGCATTGCGTGCTTGACAAGAAAACACGAGTATCTTTTGGGATTGTCGTCCACAGTACAAATGATATTTTAGAGTATGTTCACACAGATGTTTGGGGCCCGTTGAAGACGACATCTTTCAGCGGGCGATGATATTTTGTCTCCTTCATTGATGATTATTCCAAATATGTTTGGGTCTACACCATGAAGCATAAGTGTGAAGTTCTGGAGATATTTGTGACTTGGAAGAAGTGGATTGAGACTCAGACTGACAAATAGATTCAATGTATCAGATCAGACAAGGGAGACGAATACACATTGAATGGGTCTTGCAAGAGACAGAGTGCCAGAGATCAGGTATAGAGCATCACTTCACGGTCAGGGAGACACCGCAGCATAATGGGGTGGCAGAGCGCTTGAACCAGACTTTGGTGGAGAAGGTTCGATGTATATTGTCTAATGATGGGTTAGATAGGAATTTCTGGGCTGAAGCCCTTGAGTATGCTTGCCATTTTGTGAACCGTCTGCCTTCTGTTGCTATTGGAAAGAAGACACCAAAGGAGATGTGGTCGGGGCATCCTGCTAGAGATTATGTGCATATGAAAGTGTTCGGGTGTCCAGCTTATTATCACTTGAGAAATGATAAATTGGAACCACTGGCAAAGAGTGCGATCTTTATTGGCTTCAGGTGTGGAGTCAAGGGTTACAAACTGTATGATCAGGCAGAGAGGAAGATTGTCATTAACAGAGATACTACTTTTGATGAGGCGAGTTTGCTGAAGCCTCAGGACTTTGAGCAGGTGGAGAGTTCCAAGCCGATCACTACTACTGTTCAGAAGGAGTTTGATGTGACTCCATTTGTTCCACCAGTTCCCCACATTCCTGATGAGGTATATGATGAGACTGCTGACGAGGTACCAGGTGCTGATGATCAGGAGGTGGAGAAAATTGAGGCAGAGAGTCATGTTCAAGATTCTATTGCCAGGAGCCGGACCAGGAGGCAGAATGTCCCGAAGCCAACTTGGTTGAGGGACCACATTGCATTTGCACTTTCAGCATATGAGGTTGAAGTCCTTTGTCACTTCAAGGAGAATCTTGCAAACATGCTTACGAAGGTGCTTCCAGTCCAGAAGTTCACAACAACAACAACAACAGAACCCATATAGTCCCCAATCATTGGGGGTATGGGCGGGGGAAGATTGGAAACAGACCTAACCTTTGGCCCTATGCCCAAAGTGGCTTCTCTCAGAGGAGAAAGACCGAACCTTTGACAATAGATGCACAAAGTGGCTGCTCACAGATTACCACTGAAATAGTGGCCCCCTATACCGTCACGTTTGCTGCGGAATCATGCCCTCAAATCAAAGCCAAAGACATCAGAGAGGGCAGACTCAAGAATCCATTTTGATTTATGTGCACATAACCATGCTTCCTTCATTCAGCATCCAGAGCATTGGTCTTGCACTTTGTGCATCTATTGCAAAAATTTGGTGAAGGTTTGAGCTCAGAGGTGAGTGTCTTGAGAGACACTTTTGAAGAACTACGCTTGGCTTGATCCCATGGGATGGGGGGTACGTAGGCATCCACCTTGGTGCAGCCGATTTGATGTTGATGTTTATTTTTTCATCTCATATTTGTTTTGTTTCAAATAAGAGATGAGGTGGAGATTGTTGGTTTATGGGGGCATTTTAGTCTTTTTTGGGATTGACCTAATTTCTCCTATAAATAAGAGGGGTTAGGGCTCTTATTTGTGTGGAGTTGTAATTGTGTTGGCCTCTTTTCTTTCCCCCCACAGTTGATAGTGAATAGTCACTCCATGTGGACGTAGGCGCTCCTCGCCGAACCACGTAAATCGCATCGTGTTCAATTGGTTTGTGGTTGTGTGATTTTGTTTTCCACATCGTTCGCACAACAAAATCCATAATTCATGATAGTTGTCATGACGGTCATTCTCTTTTTCCGTGTCTCATCGTAAGGAAGTTCGTGTTCATATGCATAGCATATTCAGATCATCATGGTGCATCGTTTTGGTTCAACTTGTAAATTTGTATCACTTCATGGCATGTGAGAGCATATTTGCAAAAGGAGCAAGTTATGGGCACATTTATTTCACGATTATACCATTATTAAGAGCATGCCATATCTTTGACGATTTATTAGCAATAGAAAATCTATAGGTGCATGTTCAGAGCAAGTGGCATATCTGAGAAGAAGACATTTACTATTTACTTTAGCATTTAAGTTACCTAAATCTTCTAACGTCTTTGGACCTGGTCATCTATAACTTGGCTTCCTTTTCCTCAGCACATTCTCTAGGCGTGGCTCTAGGAAACCAGCACACACCCAAAACCTGGAATATAAATTTTTTCCTAACACTTAAGCCCTCTTTAAAAAGAAATCATATAAATGCCATGTTGTTGCAACGACAATAGAAGTGTCATCCCTCATGCATGAAGGGCTGATTTGGAGACAGGAATTCTCCAACTCATTGGGTTTATTCATCCACGACTTACACTAGGAGGAGGAGAGCAGAAGTAAAGGGGCCTACGGTTATAAATCTTTCTAGAAATGATTCTAGGTCTATTATGAGTAGAAAGGAGGAGGGAAAAATACTTGATTGATGCTTATTCATCCATATAGGGCTCAATATATAAGAAATATATTGACACATACAACCTGACTCACGATGTGTGACTAAACCCACCTACATCCAAATAGACTAAAAAAAGTACGAAATTAATAATCTCAACTCTCCCCATCAAGTTGGGAATATATATTGATCATTCCCAGTTTGTCAGTATTGTTCTGGAAGTTGTCACTGCTTAACCCCTTGGTAAAAACATCGGCTAGTTGATCATATGAGCTCACAAAAGGAGTACAGATATTCCCCTTGTCAAGATGATCTTTAATGAAATGTCTGTCAACTTCAGCATGTTTTGTTCTGTCATGTTGAACAGAATTGTGTGCGATACTAATGGCAACCTTGTTGTCGCAGTAGACAGTAACTGGTTTGTTCACCTGAAGGCCCATATCTTGAAGAATAGTCTTCAACCACAATCCCTCACACACTCCTTGTGCCATAGCCCTATATTCTGCTTCAGCACTTGAGCGAGCAACAACATTTTTCTTCTTGCTCTTCCATGAAACCAGGTTCCCTCCTACAAACGAGCAATATCCAGTGGTAAACTTTCTATCATCTTGACTACTGGCCCAATCAGCATCAGTAAACACCTCAATCTCCAATGCTTGGTTAGCTTTGAACAGAATCCCTCGTCCAGGAGTCTTCTTGAGGTATCGCAATACTCTGACTGCAACCTGCTGATGGCAAACAGAGGGAGAGTGCATAAATCTGTTGTTAGGAGTCGGGAAATTAGGGTTAGGAGGGAGAGAGGGGGGAGAAGGAAGGAGATTAGAGTTAGAGAGGAGGAGAGGGAAAACACAATTTCATTCCAGGATAATCAAAATACAGGGCTTACGCCTCCTCTTATAGTGATGAGGAGCAAATACAAAAGGAAACATTCAAAAAGGGGAAATACGAAATTACTTAAAATAAAGCACGCGAATTAAGCAACAAATAAAGCACACGAAGCAAACAAGGCAGCAAATAAATAAATAATTATCTTCCGCGGGAATGATGGGCCCATCCGATATACGCGCCCGACGCGTGTAAACTTTCCAAGGAGGCTCGTCGTCGTGCAGTTCCGTAACAATGCCGCCGTCTGGAAAATGTGCCTTGTTCTCGAGGCAGAAGTCGGCGAACTGGCGACGAAAATCATCCCGGGGAAGCCACGTTGCTTCAGAGTCGGGCCGCCCGGTCCAAGTCACGAGAACCTCTTCCGATGTAGTGTCCCCCGTGGTGCGGTGCCTGCGGTCGATGATCGAGGAGGGGTAGTAGGGCGCTTCCCCGGCGAGGTTGAGGTCATCCGGGATGTGGTCCGTAGTGGTGTGTTCCCCCACCACGCGCCGAAGCTGTGAGACATGGAAGACCGGATGAATGCGGCTCCCGGTTGGGAGGCGTAGGCGGTAAGCGACCGCCCTTATGCGGGCGATGATCTCGAAGGGCCTGAAGAACCGTGGCACCAATTTGGGGCATGGTCGGCGTGCCACTGAAAGCTGGCGGTTGGGATGGTGCTTGATGAAAACCTTCTCTCCCACTTCAAAGGAGAGGTCCCGACGCTTCTTGTTGGCGAAGGAAACCATCTTCTGTTTGACCCGTCGTAGGTGGTGCTTCAGATGATCCAGAATGGTGTCCCTATTGCGGAGAGCGGTGGCCAGGCTCTCCACCTGGCATTCCCCTGGGAGGTGGCGGACAATAGATGGTGGAGGGCGGCCATAGACGGCCTCAAAAGGAGTAGTGTCGGTCGCCTGGTGGTAGGCGGTGTTGTAAGAGTACTCAGCCCATCTGAGCCACTTGGCCCAACTACGAAGTTGCTCCCCCACGAAGCAGCGAAGGTACGTTTCCAGGCACCGGTTGAGGACCTCTGACTGGCCGTCGGTCTGTGGGTGGTATGCCGTGCTCATGCGAAGACGGGTACTCTGTAAACAGAACAGTGTAGTCCAAAAGGTACTTAGGAATAGTGGGTCGCGGTCGCTCACGATTAACCGGGGAAATCCGTGGAGGCGCACGATCCCCTGGATGAAGCTGTCGGCGACTGTAGCGGCGGTGTATGGATGATGGAGGGGAATGAAATGTGCATACTTCGAGATCCGGTCCACCCCGACCAGGATGCAATCGTGTCCCTGTGATCGGGGCAGTCGTGTGATAAAATCCATGGCGATGTCGTCCCACACGCGGTCGGGGATCGGAAGGGGCTGAAGTAGACCACCCGAAAATACTGCTTCGTACTTGGCTTTTTGGCAGATGAGGCAGGCGGCCACGAAGGCCTTGACCTGTCGGAACATGTGAGGCCAATAAAGAGAGGCTGCCAACCGTCGGTACGTTCGGTAAGCACCAGCATGTCCTCCCGCTGTGGATGTATGAAACTCTGCCATTAACAGGGGGATGCTCGGGGAGGAGGGCGCGAGTACGAGGCGGCCTTTGAAGAGAAGGCGGCCGTCCACCAAGGAGTACGGTGGGTGGGCTGCGGCGTCCGTGCTGAGTGCTGTTCGAATCCTGTTAAGTGTCGGGTCGGCTTCCACTTCCTGTTGGAGGGCCTCCGTACCCTCCCAGACGGGGCGGGAGTTGGCTGCCAGTATGGGGTTGCGGGAGAGGGCGTCAGCTGCGCGATTTGCCTTGCAGGCCAAAACTTGATCCTAAAGTCGTAGCCTAGTAGCTTGGCCACCCACACCTGTTGGGTGGGCGTAGCGATCTTCTGCTGCAGGAGGTACCGAAGGCTATGGTGGTCGGTGCAGACCACAAAATGTCGGCCCAGTAGATACGTCCGCCAGTGCTGGATTGCGAGAACGAGGCCCATGAGCTCATTCTCGTAAATGGAGCGGCTGCGGATAGCGTCTGAGAAGGCGCGGCTAAAGTAGGCCACAGGGTGGCCGACCTTCATAAGGACGGCTCCCATGCCGATGCCTGAAGCGTCGCACTTCACGAGGAAGGGCTGAGTAAAGTTTGGCATGGCTAACACCGGGGCGCGGACCAGGGCCTGCTGAAGAGCGACGAAAGCGTCGGAGGACGCCGTTGACCACTCGAAATTGCCCTTGGTTGACTTCTTCAGGAGCTGGGTGAGGGGACGGGCCAGAGTGCCGTACCCCTGTATGAACCTGCGGTAGTATCCTGTTAGGCCAAGGAACCCGCGAACATCGCGGATAGAAGATGGTGTTGGCCACTGGAGGAGCGCCTCGATCTTGTCGCTATCCATTGCGACCCCTGTGGCGGAGATGGTGTGTCCCAGGTAGCGCACCTCCGGAACCCCAAAAGAGCACTTGGTTGGGTGGAGCTTGAGGTGGTGGTGCCGTAGCGTGGCCAACGTCTGGCAGACGTGCTGGAGGTGCTCCTGCCAAGAAGAACTGTAGACCAAGATGTCATAAAAAAAACAAGTACATGCTGACGAAGTACCGGTCGAAAGATGTCGTTCATCGTGGCCTGGAAGGTGGCCGACGCGTTAGTCAGGTCGAATGACATGACCAGGAACTCGTAGTGGCCGTCATGGGTCCGGAAGGCCGTCTTGGCGACGTCGGCCGGACGAACGCGGATCTGGTGGTAGCCAGCACGGAGGTCCAGCTTGGTGAAGATGGTCGCGCCGTGGAGTTCGTCCAGAAGCTCCCGAATCACGGGAATTGGGTACTTGTCTGGGACGGTGGCTTTGTTGAGCTCACGATAGTCTACGCAAAAGCGCTAGCTGCCGTCCTTCTTTCTGACCAAGAGGACTGGGCTAGAGAAGGGGCTTGCACTGTGGCGGATGAGGCCCCCCATCAGCATGTCGCGTATGAGCCTCTCGATTTCATCCTTTTGTACGTGTCCATAACGGTATGGTCGGACCAAGACTGCGGTCACGCCAGGCTGTAGAGGGATAGCATGATCGTGCGCTCGGGCGGGTGACAACTCAGATGGTGCTGAGAAGAGGTCCGCAAACTCGGATAGAAGGGCCTGAAGGGCCGGAGGTGGAGATGGGGCTGGTGGTGCCGTGTCCGTGATGGACCAGAGCCATGCTGAGAAATCGACGTCTGAAGTCCTCTTAATAGTGCGAAAGGAGACGGGGGAGCGAAGTAGGGCGACATCTTCCGTAAGGCAGTGCTCCCGTCCGTCTTGTAGGAACTGCACGTCATAGACCTCCAATTTACTCGCACGTCACCTAGCGTGCACATCCATGCCACACCCAAGATGGCGTCGATCCCGCCAAGGCTGAAGACGTAGAAGTCTGTCGTCACGGAGTAAGGGCCCACGGAAAGCGAGACGCCCGGAAAATGCCCCTGGATCGAGTCCCGACGACCATCGCCCAAGATAACGGAGAAGCCCGGAGATGGCTCCATCGAAAGGCGTAGCTGCTTGGCCAGTTGATCTGAGAGAAAATTATGACTAGCCCTGCTGTCCACCATGATGATAATGCGACGATCGCCTAACTTGCCCGCCAACTTCATGGTTTGGGGGCTGGAGATGCCGCCCACCGAAAAACATGGGAGTTCCAGACGGTGAAGGTCGGCATCGGTGGCGGTCCCGGTGGTGTCCTCTGCTGCGATCTCGAGGTCCTCAAAGTCCTGCAAGGTGATCTCTGGTTCATAGTCGCCGATTATGGCGCGAAATTCTTTGACCGTGCATACGTGGGTAGGGGAGTAGGGTTGACGACAACGGAAACAGAGCCCCTTGCGACGGAGGTCGTCGAACTTGCTGTTGGAGATTCGTTGCGGGGGTCCTGGGCGGCCCGGCCGGCCGGCTGGAGGTGGTCGATGGTTCCGGGGCAGCGGTCCTCCATGGTCGGTCGCCCGGCGGAGGCCCGCCCGGAGTCGGTGGGGGTCGTGGAGACAGATCCGCCTCCACGAGGCGTGCCATGTCGAGGGCCTCGGAAACCGTCCTTGGGTGATGGGTGCGGAGTCGGGACCGAATGTTGGGCTTGAGGCCCTGCATGAAGAATCCGAGGTAATGATCCGATGGTAGGCCCAGAACATGGGTGACAAGTGCCACGAACTCATCGATGTAGTCATCGACTGTGCCGTTCTGGCGCACCCCACACAGTCGTTCGATGGCAGATCAGGAATAGCGGTTGTCGTAGCGGCGGATCATCTCCTGTTTGATCTCCGGCTAGAAGATAGCTGGGTTGGTTTGGCGGAGCCACTGGGCCCAATGAAGGGCGGAGCCGTCGAGTCCTACGACAGCGGTAGAGACCTTGTCCTGCTCGGGCGTATGGTGGAGATCGAAGTATTGTTCCGCCTTGGCAATCCACCCGATTGGGTCCACACCGACAAAGGTGGGAAGATCCAAGGTGATGGTTGGACGGCCTGGAGGTAAAGGTGCCGCGGGATCTCCGTTGTGCGGAAGTGGTGCCGCGCCGAGGATGGATGCGCCGGTGGATGGGCACGCCGATCCGTTGGCGGAGGAGGTGGCGGTGGGTTGGAGGGCATCAAACTTTCTGTGAAGTGCGACAAGGGAGGCATGCATGGCGGTCACGAGGGATTCCTGCGCGTCGACACGGCGAAGGAGTGCCTCATGGGAGTCCGCCGCGGGAGTTTCGGCCGAGGAACAGGTGTTGGGGGCCATCCCCCCGAGCGGTAAGGTGGACGGGGCTGCGACGCGGAAGGTTCACAGCGGCGGGTGCGGGCGGCGCGGACGACGGTGTGGGCGGCGGTGGGTGTGGGCGGCGGGCGCGGAAGGCGCGGTGGCGAGGGAGGTGACTGGTGCTGGCGGCGCGGACGGCCTGCGGCGTGTGAACTACGAACGGAAACGTGGCGGTGCATGCGTTGGCTGGAGTTATTGCAAACGGTGGTGGGGCTGGTTCTCTGGCGGCTGATTGCGGGCGGAGATGGCAGGTCAGACCAATTGTTAGGAGTCGGGAAATTAGGGTTAAGAGGGAGAAAGAAGGGAGAGGGAAGGAGATTAGAGTTAGAGAGGAGGAGAGGGAAAACACAATTTCATTCCAGGATAATCAAAATACAGGGCTTACGCCTCCTCTTATAGTGATGAGGAGCGAATACAAAAGAAAACATTTAAAAAGGGGAAATACGAAATTACTTAAAATAAAGCACGCGAATTAAGCAATAAATAAAGCACACGAAGCAAACAAGGCAGCAAATAAATAATTAATTATCTTCCGCGGGAATGGTGGGCCCATCCGATATACGCGCCCGACGCGTGTAAACTTTCCAAGGAGGCTCGTCGTCATGCAGTTCCGTAACATCTTCTTAGGACCCCTACATCATATGTAATATCAGTGCGAGTATGAGATAAATATATGAGTCTGCCAACCAACCGTTGGTATTTTGAAGCATCAACTTTCTCCCCACTAATATCCACATCAATCTTGTGATTAGATTCAATTGGAGTATCCACGGGAGCACACCCTAGCATCCCAGTCTCATCCAGAAGATCAAGGGTATACTTCCTCTGAGAGATGAAGATCCCTCGTTGAGACCTCACTACTTCAATTCCCAAGAAGTATTTCAGCCTCGCCAAATCCTTGACTTCAAATTCCTCACCCAGTTGTTTCTTCAAGAGCATAATCTCCTCCAGGTCATCACCAGTAATGATGATGTCATCCATATATACAATATGAATAGAAACCTGCACCCCTCTCCTCTTGATAAAGAGAGTATGATCAGCATGTCTTTGAGTGTAGCCCAGTTGAAGCATGGTCTTGTTAAAACGACCAAACCACGCTCTCGGAGACTGTTTCAGGCCATACAGGGATTTTTGCAGACGACAGACCTTCTCATTGGATCCTTCGGTAACAAAGCCTGGGGGAATATTCATGTAGACCTCTTCTTCCAGATCACCATGTAAGAATGCATTCTTGACATCGAGTTGCTGTAGCTCCCATCCACGACTGGCAGCACAAGAGAGAAGCACACGAATTGAGTTCATGTTAGCAACAGGGGCAAAGGTCTCTTGGTAGTCAATGCCTTGAGCCTGGGTATACCCTTGAGCCACCAAGCGAGCTTTGTACCACTCCACCATCCCATCTTGATTCTGTTTAACCGTGAAGATCCACCGGGACCCAACCGTTCGCTTCGCAGGAGGAAGACTAGCAAGCCTCCATGTTTCATTTTTTTCCAGGGCACACAGTTCCTCCTCCATTGCCTATTTCCACTCAGATATATGAACATCCTTCTGCCATGTCTTAGTAATCATAATAGATGAAAGGGTTGAGATAAAAAATTTATGGGCCTGAGAGAGGTGAGTATAACAAATGTAGTTGGCGATGGGGTGTTTGGTGCCACCCTTTTTACCAAGAAGACGAGCAAGAGGAACATGGAGGTCATCCTCTGAATCTGGAGCGGAGACAGTCACCGGTACTGGCGGAACATCCACAGTTTGCACTTGCTCAACAGTCCTGGGACGACGGGAGTATGGTATAATGTAGGAGGAGTAGAGATGGACGGGACTGGAGCACTAGACAGACTATGGGAAGGAGAAATAGGAGGGGTAACAACAATCGGAAGAGGAGAGGCGATGGTCTCGTCACCGTTACCACTCTTCTCCCCCTGACGAGGACCGAAGTATGACAACCCCTCACGAAATGTAACATCAACAGTGCAATAGTAGCGACGAGTCGGAGGGTGATAACACCGATATCCTTTGGTAGTAGGAGAGTACCCAACGAAAACACATCGGAGGGAACGCGCATCCAGTTTATCCCGATGCGGGGTATGGACGTGGACAAAACAGACAGATCCAAAGATACGAGGGTAAAGATGAGAGGTGTGGACGATGTGGTTCTTGGCAAGACAGAAGAGAGGTGTATCATAAGAGAGGGTGCGAGACGGAAGACGGTTGATGAGATGAGCAGCCGTGAGAACGACATCACCCCAGTAGGATTTGGGAAGGTGCATAGCAAGGAGTAAACACCGAGCCACCTCTAGCAAGTGCCTGTTTTTTCGTTCGGCGACCCCATTTTGAGTGGAAGTGTGGACGCATGTAGTTTGATGTATAATGCCATTATCGGCAAGATAGGCGCCAAACGCATCACGATCATCATATTCCCCACCATTATCGCTACGAAATACACGAATTGTATCGCCAAACTGTTGGGTTACCATTTTATGAAAGGACTGAAAAGAAGAAAGCACGTCACTTTTCTTTTTGAGAAGATACAGCCACGTAGTGCGAGAGTGACAATCGATAAACATAACAAACCATTTATAGCCAGATAAAGATACTATCGGGGAAGGACCCCATACATCAGAGTGAATAACATCAAAGGAAAATAAATTAGGAACCGACAGATGACTAATATTCTGACGAACATGTTTAGATTATGCACACGCATCACAAGAAAATGACTGAATTAAAGGACGAAAAATAGGAAACAATTTAGTAAGATATAAATCAGAAGGGTGGCCAAGGCGCTGATGCCAGCGCCGAATGTCATGGAGAGTCGGAGATCTGGTGGATGAAAGAGCTCTGGGAGAGGTCTGGTTCAGCAAGTACAGTCCGCCAACGTTCCTACCACTGCCAAGCGTCCGCCTCGTATCCAGATCCTGAAACACACAAGCATCCGGAAAAAAGTTACAGAGCAGTTTAACGAGGTAGTCGAATGACTAATGGAAAACAGATTGCGAGGAAAAGACGGGACATACAAAACCGACGAAATGATAGATCGGGAGAACAAACAACAGTCCCTTTACCAACAATGGCAGAGAGAGAGCCATTAGAAGCGTTACACATTGGATCCGTCATAACTCTACCACGGGCACTAGAACCCCGACCAGCAGGGGCAAGGTGCGGGTGGAGACGAAAGCAAGAGTCTTTGGTATGACCTTTCTTCCCACAATGACTGCAAACAGGAGGAGAACCGCGAGAAATCCCAGCTAGCGCAGAGTGATCAGTAGCGGAACCAAGAGTGCGACGACGATTCTCATCACTGAGGAGCATGCTGAAGGCCTCCCGAAGAGAGGGAAGAGGCTCGCGATGAAGGTTATGCAAGCGAACAACGTCAAACTCCATGTTGAGGCCCATAAGGAAGACGTGAACCCGGAATCGATCTCTCTTTCTGAAGGGCCTGTGCATCAACAGTACAAGCAGCAGTAAAGGCGTTGAAGAAATCCAGCTCCTGAGATAGACGCTCAAACTCAGAATAGTAGGCAGAAACAACCATAGTACTCTGCTTCAGTTCCAGAACACGGTGAGTGAGCTCATACACTTGCATCGAGTTGCCGGCCTGAGAGTAGGTATCCCGAGCCCGGGTCCAAATATCATGTGCTGAGTCCAACAACATATAACTGCGATACACTTGAGGGGACATCGAGTGAAGTAACCACGAGACCACCAAGGAATTGTCCGCATCCCATTTTCTCCACGAGGGATCGGTACGTGGTGGCTCAATAGTGGTACCATCAATATGTCTGTATAGCTGGTGACTGCGAATAGCATGTTGGGCTGCCCTAGACCATTCCAGATAGTTTGTGCCATCTAAGGCAACAATGGTACTCTTCAACGAGCCAGACTGGCCATGACTTCGAGGAGTATCGACAGAGGTACCAGAGAGAACACCGGAGCCAGACTAGTCATGGCTCCGAGGAGTATCGGCAGAGGTACCGGAGAAGTCGGATGGATCACCCATCGGAGAGACAATGATCTCAAATCAGACAAATCCTCATCAAGGAATTCCTGCGGTTAGGGAACAACAGAAAAAAAACGACATACAACAAGAAGCGGCGACATGCAACAGAAGGGAGTAGCATACACCGACAACACAGCGGCAGGGAGCGTCGGAGAAGGAGAACAACCTCACTTAGGGCCTGCGGCTGCAGCCGGAGAAGAAATTGCAGAGCGGCGACAGCGGGAGAAGGAACTGCAGCAGCGTCGACAGCGGGAGAAGAACTGCAGCAGCGGGAGGAGAAGAACTGCAGAGCGGTGGCAGCGGGAGAAGATCTGCAGCAGGGACTAACCGGGAACGATAGGGGCGGCGGCGTCACAGGAGAGTGGCGGCATCGCTCCCCTCAGCATCCGACGGCGGCGTCGTCTCCGCCGGACAGCCGCATCGACGGGACAGGGCCGAGGAGCCGCTCAGATCGGGTCGATGCCCACGCGCGCATGCACGGGAGGAAGTAGCTTTATGACCTCGACATAGTCCCTAGTTTGGGCCACAAAATTCATGGATAATTGGGACCCCGATAGATTAGTATTTGGACCTCCTCGAGAGTTGGTAATGGAGACTAGTCGCGTTACCCTCATAACTCATTTAGGGCTGTTTCTCGCTATGGACGGTTGTAAAATCGTCATCTGGATGATGGGAGACCGTAAAGGTGTAAGGACTACTCCGCTCGCGCAATTTAACCCATTGGATCCGTCCAATTGAAGTTGGGGACGTCGAAGGAGCGGGTCAGTGGTAAAGCGGTGAACGACGGTGGGGGAGGTTCGATGGTAGATCTCGTAGGAATGCTAAGAACGGAAGGGGAGTCGACATTGGAAGTTGACGAGGTACCCAACCGATTGGCGATGAAGGTATCAAACGTCTCATCCAACCACTGGATTTGGGCCTAGAAAGAGGCGCTGGACTCCTCATAATCATCGAGGCGGTGAGAGATGGCCAGGTCGGGGGGGGGGGGGGGGGGGGGGTGAGTCTTGGGAGTGTTTGGTTGCACTATGGAACATATCCGAGGCATACATGCTATGAGGTGGATTGGATGGGGTGGAAAAAATGGCGGTGAGCCGCAACGCAGGGAACAAGGGCGGCGGAAGCGACACTGGAAGTCAGGAGTAGTTGGCGCTGGGAGCAGTGGTAAACCCGAATTTTGTCATAGGCGGCGTCGTGGGCTATAGCAGGCGTGGACGAGCAGGTGGGGGCAAGGCAGGCATGGATGAGGTGCGGAGGGCATGGGTGTTGCAGGCGGGAGGCACGAGGTTCGTCACAGATGGACGAGCGTGGACGAGGTCTCTGAGTAGGCATGAAATCATGCTTTAGGTAGCGCAGACCATGACTTGAAGATGGTAGGTCATACCCAATGTTACAGAGGAGGGTTTAGAGGGGGGGGGGGGGCGAAGTCATTAGAGAAGATAATTTCATCTCCTAGGGCTCACTTCATTGATATTGCTTTCAAGATACACAATAGTAGGTCTCACATGGGATTATATAATGTCTTGCTCAAAGTACATGAAAGGGGGCAAACGGTAACTAACCAAACATGCCTGGAATACAAAATGCAATAATAAGATAGGGATGACGGAGTGCACGATGCTCCTCCGCACTACTGACCAATGACCGCCGTCTCATTAAGATCCGTGTCCTTGTCTCCTCGGTCCAACATCAATATATGCTCAACACACGATAGCGGGCCTCGCCCTCATCCGTAGCACATGACACAACATAAATTATTCACAATAACCATGGCACTAAAAGTAATAGCAGTGTAATCATTGGTAACTGGAAATCTATTCTGAAATACCTTGATGACCCATATTAACCATAACACCAACCCACTTCCGGGAAACAAAATCCTCCATGATTTTCTATCATCCTTCTTTCAACAATTCAACTATATTTTCTAGGGATTCATGTTTTTGTGATTAGTTTCCACTAAAGCGTACTTCTTGTTTGTATTCAATTGATGCGTTTCTACTGCAGGAGTGCTTGTTTCCGCAATGAGAGTCACATGCAAATCCATCTTCCCCCAAAACGCTGTTGGGTTGAGAAACAGTGCGAACCTGTACTTTGCAGTTACTATAGTGCTAATGATCATCTGCATCATATGCTACAATGTGGCGAACCATCTTCCTGTTGTCCAATACTATCAGAACATCAAACTGCAGGCCATGAAAGAAGAGAGAATGGGGACAGGCCCGTTAACTGGATCTGTCTGGAGATCAACTCTGTGGAGTATTGTTGGCAGGGTCAAATGGTATGGTTTTGGCATTGTTCTCATTTATGTCGTTACCCTTTCCATATTCCCCGGATATATCACAGAAGACGTGCACTCCGAGGCACTCAAGGACTGGTACCCCATAATACTAATTACTGGGTATAATGTCTTCGATCTTGTGGGCAAGGCTCTCCCCGCCGTTTACCGATTAGAGAGTGCAAATGTTGCCGTCGGCGCTTGCGTGGCGAGGCTACTGTTTTATCCACTGTTCCTGGGCTGCCTGCACGGGCCCCAGTTCTTCAGGACGGAAATCCCAGTGATGATTTTGACATGTCTTCTAGGTCTAACAAATGGGTATTTTACATCTATTATTATGATGCTCGGTCCCAAAACCGTGCCAATTCAGCACTCTGAGACTGCTGGAATTGTGCTTGTTTTATTCCTAGTTATTGGCCTGGCAGTTGGCTCAGTAGTTTCTTGGTTCTGGGTGATCTGATTACTTTCAGAGTTTCAGGTGAACCTAAATCTTCTCTATCTGATACTTTGTAAATTCTGTATCTAATTTACTTCCGAAATGTACAACGTTACCCTTCATATTGTGATTTTCAATGTGAGACTGCTTAATTAGTATTAGTAGAAATAGAATAGAATGTAATTATTCTTATATATTCAAACATACACATTGGTTACATTGCTCCCCTATATATACACACAAGAGGGGAACCAAATACATAGATGTGGGACTAAATTCAAATGGAAGAGGCTGCTAAACACACACCAATTGGTGTTAAACGAACACTAATTACCAACACTCCCCCTCAAGGAGGGCGAAAGATATTCACTAAACCCATCTTGTCACACAACCTTGATAAATTCAGTGAGTTAAGTTCTTTAGTTAGACAATCGGCCACTTGGTCTTTTGTAACCACATGTTCAAGCTTCAGTACCCCGCTATCCAGCTTCTCCTTGATGAAGAATCTGTCGATTTCTATATGCTTAGTTCTGTCATGTTGGACGGGATTATTTGCAATGCTAATAGCTAACTTGTTGTCACACCATAATGTCATTTTTCCTCCTTGATCTGTCTTGAGTTCAACCAGCCAACCATAACATTTCCCCCACACATAAGGCCATGGCCCTGTACTCTGCCTCGACTGTAGATCTTGCAACTACAGTCTGCTTCTTGCTCCTCCAGGAGACTAGATTGCCCCCTACAAACATGCAATATCCTGACGTGGACCTCATGTCATCAACACAACTAGCCCAGTCAGAATCACAATAGCCCTCGATGTTTAAATGCCCATTCTTCCGGAATATCAACCCCTTTCCCAATGCACTCTTCAAGTACCTAAGGATTTGATACACGACATCCATGTGACCCTTCCTAGGATCATGTATATAGTGGGCTACCACACTTACGACAAAAGCTATGTCGGGACGTGTGTGGCTCAGATATATCAAGCGGCCTACCAACCTTTGGTACCTTTCTCTATCAATTGGCTCTCCTGCCTCAGCACTGAGCTTGTTCTTTTGATCAATAGGGGCAACTGCAGGCCTGCACCCTAACATCCCTGTCTCTTTGAGCAGATCTAGTACATACTTTCGTTGGGATAGAACGATCCCCTTTGCACCATGAGCTACCTCAATCCCAAGGAAGTATCTTAGCTGCCCCAAGTCCTTTACCTCAAACTCTTTTCCCAACTTTGTCTGCAGCTGATCAATTTCGCTCTCATCATCATCACTAATAATCATGTCATCCACATACACAACGAGCATTGTAGTGTGAACTCCATGTCGCCTAAAGAACACTGTATGATTAACATTGGTCTGCTGATATCCCATGTTAACCATAACTCTCCTAAACTTGTCAAACCAGGCTCGAGGAGACTGCTTTAGCCCATATAGAGACTTCTTGAGTCTACACACCTTCCTTGCAGTTTGGTTCGTTCCAAAGTCCGGTGGTACCTCCATGTACACCTCTTCCAATAAATCCCCATGAAGAAAAGCATTCTTTACGTCGAGCTGATGTAGTTTCCATCCTCTATTTGTTGCCAAGGATATCAGTGTCCGCACTGTGCTCATCTTTGCGACGGGTGCAAAGGTCTAATCGTAATCAATGTCATAAGTTTGACACTATCCATTTGCTACTAATCGAGCCTTGTAGTGCTCAACCCGACCCTCTGGGTTTTGTTTCACAGTGAAAACCCACTTGCACCCAACTGCCCTTTTTTCTAATGGTAACAACACGAGATCCCATGTTTTATTCTTTTCCCATGCCCCAAGTTCTTCTAACATTGCAACTTTCCACTGTGAATCTTCCTTAGCAACTTGCCAACACTTAGGAATAGAGACAATGTCCAAAGATGCAATGAATGCTCCATGTATAAGTGATATATGAGAGTAGGAAACAAATTGAGCAATATCACGAGGAAAGCCATATCGATCAGGTGAGACTCCCGCATTCCTGCGGGAACTCCTTACCGGTGTGGGAGTGGTAACAATGTGATGAGGAATTATATCACCTGTAAATTCCGAGATTGAGGTGGATGGAGTAAGTGCCTCAGGAGTCGAGGTAGGCATAGACAAGGGACTTGGCACAAGTGGCACTGTGGGCATTGTAGGTACTATAACCTTACTCTGCTGCCTTCTTCTTGTATACACTCTTAGCTCCCGTTGAACTTGAGGTCCTCTATCCGCAGAGTCATTCTCTTTATGTACCGGCGTCACACCCGACTCTATGCTCTTTTGCATAAGAGGATAAGAGATACTCACTATCCGCTTCTCACCACCACTGTTATCCTCCCCCTCTCACATCATATTGTTTGTAACGAGTGAGTCATCTAGTGGCGAGTCAACTGGAGAAGAGTAATATGGACTCACATTCTCTAAATGTGACATCCATACTGACGAATAATTTTCTTTCCACCGGACTCCAACACACATACCCCTTTTGGGTATCCGAATACCCAACAAAAACACACTTTAGAGCCCTTGAATCTAGCTTTCCCACATTGGGTCTATTATCATGCACAAAGCGCACACAACTAAAGGTCTTGAGAGGTCAAATCTCTTCATTCTTCCATCACAACACCTTAATTGGAGACTTCCAATCCAATACTCGCGAGGACATTCAATTGATCAAATAGGTCGCTGTTAGGACAGCCTGCCCCCACAAGTACTTTGGTACCTTCATTGATACATCATGCTCCGGGTTACTTCTAGAAGGTGTCTGTTCTTTCGTTCGGCTACCCAATTCTGCTCTGGTGTATATGGACAAGTGGTTTGATGTTGGATACCTTGTGAAGACAAGTACTCTCTAAACACTCTATTAGTGCTCTGTCCCATTGTCAGACCACAACACCTTCACAACTATACCGTATTGAGTTTGAACCCCTTTGTGGAAATCCTTGAAGCAGGAAAACACATCACTTTTATTTTTCATTAGATAATGCCAAGTGACACGAGAGAAACAGTCAATGAAAGACATAAAATATCAAAATTCATTCACAGTAGGTGTGGGACATGGTCCTCAAACATCAGAATGCATTATATTAAATGGATAAGAACTCCTACTGCCATAACTGGAATAAGAGTTTCTGGTATGTTTTCGTAACTCACATGCATCACATACAAGTTTGTCGTGATTAGTTTTCTTAAACAAAAGGGGATACATTTGACTCAAAACAACAAAAGAAGAATGACCCAGACGCCGATGATGAAGTAGTAGCATGTCCTCCACGCTACTCCTGTCTCCTGCAGTACTCTCTATAATGGTTGAAAGAGCCGAGTCTATACTTTCCCTATCCAGATACCACAAGCCACTACGCCATGTGCCAGTCCCAAGTCTCCTGCCGGTCCCCTTCTCCTGGAAGATCACCTTCGGGATATCAAACTAAACAACACATTTTAGTTGAGATATAATGACACTAATGGATAGGAGATTCATATGAAAGGAAGGAGCATGCAAAATATTGGACAGAGTCAAAGTGTTGGTACATTGCACAATACCCTTAGAAACCACTGGCTGAGCAGTGCCATCAGCAGTTTGAATGCGTTTTGGAATTGCTATGGGAGTATACAAACGTAATTCCCTTGTATCCCCAGTGACATGTCGAGAAGCACCAGAATCGATTATCCAATCTTATGATTTAGTGATGGATATGGATGCGAGGGCAAGTGTATCACCAGTACCTGTGGTTGGGTGAGCAAAAGAGCCAACATTACCCCTTGATGAAGCTGGGGTGAGTGTATCATTAATTATACACTTTTGCTTTCTCTGCATCAGCTGGGTGTAAGCATCCAAAATCTCCTGCTCCTCTGAGTAACCCATACATGTCATGCCCTCTTCTTCCCCCTCCTCTGCTATTGTCAGATTTGCCCGGTAGCCACCTCTTCCACCACCTCTGCGACCCCCTCGTCCACGATCACGGTTCCCAAATTTTCCCTTTTCACCTGCATGTTGCTCCTTTGATGGCTTGGGGCCTAATTTGGCTCTCCTACTGTATCATAGCTGAGATCGTTTCGTCCAAGGAAGGAATCGTTGGGTGGGCGAGCAGCATTGCACACCGTGGCTCAAATGCTGGGTGTAACCCCCTCATAAAATGCACAGTCCGTCTCTGACCATCTCGCCCCCCTTTCGTGCATTCAGGATCTTTGCAACATGTGGTTGGTGAGAAATGATCATAGTCTGCCGATAGTCGCTCCAGATCTGCAGCATATTCTTGAATGAATCGATCTCCCTGGGTTACTGTCTCTATATCCCTCTCGATCTGAAGGACTCTCATATTGTTGTCGAGTCCAACATAGATCCTCTACAACTTTGCCCAAACATTACTCACGGTCTCTATGACATCCACCGTGACAGCGATAGACGCGACCATCGAGTTTAGAAGCCAAGTGTGTGGCAGACTATATGTAGTTTTCCACTCGTTGTACCCATCTGAGTCCTCCTCTGGCTCTTTTTTTTCACCAGTTAGATAGCCTTCCAGGTTCCTCCCAGAGAGTGCCCTCTTCACCCTACGAGGTCAGCTTAAGTATGTAGCTGATCCATCGAGTTTCAGCTCCACAGGGGGAAGATCCAGCTTTATCGGAGGCTACGACGATTGAGCCGAGCCCTCGCCTTTGGAGATCCGCAAAAACTCAAAGAATACTTTTAGGTCCGCCTCCTCCATTTGGGCAACAAATTTCTCCATGAGCACGCACAAATCTTGGATTATTTTTTTATTTATCTTCTTCTTTTGCCAAAAACTTGAGCGCCCTTCCTCGCTGCCTTGCCGCAAAGTGCCAAAGTGAGTAACCCGCAAATTTCCTTTGCCTGTCGCGCCGCGCGGCCGCACCACCGATTTCCCGCAGTGCCTCTTCCTAGCGCCGCACCACCGATTTCCTACAACGGCGGTTTTCGGCTTCACCTCTTGTAAACCGCAGAGACCCACTTGCTCTTGTGGCCTCCCGCACGACGATGCCGCTTCTACGAAGACGAAGGCGCAGCGCTCCTGCTGCCGCACGCAGTACTGCCGCACTCCTCCTGCACAAATGGCGTAGTGCTCCTGCTGCCGCACAATGATGCGCGCTCCTGCCGCACTCTTCCTGCGCCTGTGCGCTCCTGACGCACTCTTCCTGCGCCTGTGCGCTCCTCCCGCACTGTGCTCCTGCATGCGCTCTTGCCGCACTCCTTCTGCGCAAGTGCCGCACCTTGCCGCACTCCTCCTGCGCAAGTGCCGCACTCCTGCAAGCTACGCGGAAGGAAAGCTGTCGCGCGCTCCTTCTGCGTCCTCTACGCGCAGATTTGCGGCCTCCGGAGTTTATCCCGCTGCACTTTCTCGCACCTGATCGATTCCGAACCTCGCTCTGATACGAAGTAGAAATAGAATAGTATGTAATTATTCTTATATATTCAAACATATACATTGGTTACATTGCTCTCCTATATATACACACAAGAGGGGAACCAAATACATGATTGGAGATGTGAGACTAAATACAAAAGGAGGCTGCTAAACGTACACCAATTGGTGCTAAACGCACACCAATTACCAACCGTATTAATTTGTAGATCTACACAATATGATTATTTTCTCCTTTTAGACTCTAGATCATATGTAAATCCCCCTTTTGTAATATATAGAGAAAAAAGTTAAGTGTGTTCATTAATATAGTGTGAAACTAGTTAGGTGCGTGGATCACCTGCATCACGGGAAGCATACTAGGCTCTGTTTGGCTCAGTGGGATAATTGATGAAACTATTTGGAGGAATTGCTTTTTCAGTGTTGTTTGAACAGAGAAGCAGATTAACTTGTTTGATAGAATAGCTGTGTGGTGATTGATATAAAACTAAAATTAATCTAAATGTAATTGAAATACCTACAATATGAAATATTGCAAGCATATTATATATATACCATAAACTGCATTATTGTTAATCTTTTTCATCATGCAACTGCATCACTGAACACCACACATTTCTGCACCCATGGCGGCCAAGAAAGAGAACAAAATGCTAAGATGGTAAATTTTGAAAGTCAGAAGATAATTAATCTATCTGCCATTAAATAATTTACCATTACTAGCATGATGAAATCATTAACTTTATGAATTCCTGCAAATTGGGATGAAAGAAGGCCTAAAATCGCGCCTAATGTGCGGTCGGTGGTGGGAAAATAGCCACGACATTTATCGTTTGGCTTGGATTTTTGGAAATCTGCATTGTGCAGCTCCTAAACAGCCGAATCGAACAGAACTTAAGTTCAAGCAATGCGTGCGATGGTGACCTACGCTAACAAGGTCATCATGGATAATATTGATCAATTCCTAGACATGGAGTGTAATCGAAATTACAACAACTGATTACATAATTTATTAATGTGATCACATTAAATAGACATGAATGAAGTTTAGCTCGCAATAAAACGAAGTGCGAAAAAAATAAAACATGTACCATTCTTTGATTCAGTTTCATGCCTTGCAACCACCACCATCCTCGGGAGAGCACTGGTGTTGTCACGAAGAAATTGAACACTGGTGCTGTGTTAGCATTTACTAACACAGCTCGTTGTAAATAAAGGTATAAGAAGTTTCTGATTGGCAAATTGCTGCAAGTAAACAAGATGAAGGCAAGTTGATCGGTGAAGTACTGCAACAAAACACGATGTGGGTGGCTTGATCTTCATGCTCGAGGATTCCTCGGTCGACGCCTGGAGTTCATAACCAGCCATGTGAGGTAGTCTCCGAACGAAGCAGCAGAGTGGGCATGCAACTAGGTTTTTGGGATTGAGTGAAAACCGAGAGAGGACGCGTGACTTTTGTCCCCTCTTGTTCACCGTCAGGAAATCCTTAGGTTTAATAGGACCCAAGTTCACCTTTAATAGAGAGAGGAGACTTAGGGTTAGGCGAAGGGAATTTAAGCTTAACCCCTTCATCATCTTAATAACGAATTCACGCTTCTATTTAATTAATCAGCAGAGCAAACTGTATTAGACCAAACGTGTCAAGGGCACGACCAAACTCGCGCAATTAAGGTCCAAAATGGTCAAGCCTATCTATCACGAGTTTTGACACATTACGGGGAGGTCCGAATTGACTTGACTTGAAATCGATTGGGTCGACTAGATCGATTTATTCTACCAAGTAGTGGAAAAACTAACATATAGGTCATAAAATGTCCAAGCCATAACAAATGGGAGATTGTACGACTTAGTTCTAACATAATCAATCTGATATAACTGCATCCTTTTAGGCACTTGAACATTTTGTTTTGGTGTAATTATTGTTATTTGCTTCTATCAATGTAGAGTTAATTTAGGGGACCTCCCCTAGGACTTTACATAATTATATTACAAAAACCTCCATGACGATTTTGGTAATTTCAAAAAATAGATCAGTGGTCATTGTAATTATGCAAAGTCCTAATGGACATCCCGGCATAGTAATTATATAATCCCAACATGTTATGTGAGGCTGAGGCATTGTTTCTGTGAACACAGTAATCATATAATTCCAACATGCTACATAAGTCAAATATTGTATAATTGTTCACTCTAAGTAGCCCATCATTGGTTCACCATCAGTAACATCTTTGCCATTCCTCTAAGTACTCCACCCCTCTAAGTAATCGAGCATAGGTTCACTGTCAGTAACATCTTCTCCATTCAGATGCCCTTGGTGACGCTACTACAAAGGAGCAAATATGCTCCCTCTAGCCATCAAGGATAATGAGAGCATTTAAAAAAAAAAATTCTACGCGTGCAACTCTTCGACCAGACTCATCAAAAAGCAGAGCACTCAGTGCACCTGCTGATATTCGTAAGATCTACGATAATGTCATCACGATGGTCTTCTCCTTTAGGTCTTCTCCACATTTTTCATGCTTCTATTCTCGTAAGTCCATATCTCCTTTCTATTCATATTGCTTTTCGTACCGCTGCTTTTCTGACAGCTCTAATCTCGCCACTGGTTTCCCACCGCCGTTTTTCCTACCGCCACAGTCGTTCCAAACAGAGCCTTAATCACTCTCTCATTCGTCTTCTCCATTGAGCAAACATGGAAATATTCTTTTGGCTAGGTAACCACGCAGATCCTCTCTTAGTAATGAATCTTGAATGTGTATTTTGTATTTGTTTTTTGTATATTTGGTCATGAAGTTTTTGTTTGTTAATGAACAATTTTTTTTTTTTGGAAATTATGATATTTATACTCAAATAACATGGTGTATTTGCTAGCGTTTGAGAAAATCTTGCAAGAACAGGTTTTGTTCTTTGCCATTACTTCAAACATAAATCTAGCTATTTTGCTAAGTTATATTGTTTGTCATGACATTAAATAAAACCTTTGTAACTTGCCATTATTAAACAGAAGTAAATTTATCAAGATTTAAGTTAAATCAAGCCAAGGTACCATGAGAAATATGCATAAGTTTTTTTTAGAATCCTGATAACTTTCTTGTGCATATTTTTTTTTGTGATGTTTTAATGTTTATTTACCATTTTTGAAGCAAATTCAAGTAAAAGACAGTGATAAAATTGACTGATTTTTTATAAAGTCTTACTGAAATTGTTTTTATTTATTTGAAATGGTGGCAAATTAGCTTAGGCTCTATTTGGCTCGATTGTAGTATTGGGAGGAGTGGTGTGAAACTGTGGTTAGAGAATGAACTGTGGTTAGAGAATGAACTGTTTTGCAGAGTAGTGAGAAGTTTGATGAATTTTTTTGGAACATAGAGATAATTTTACCTGTTTGATGGAACAACTGTGTGGTGGTTGTGTAGTAACAATAAATTGTTTTAAATGACACAAATATATGATAATACACACATTGCAGACCTTCACATGGGTCATAAATATTGTCAAAAACTACAATATAACTATGACATAAATAATTAATAGATACCATTTTGTCTCAGTCTTTTAAGATACTCCTGCAAAAACCTAATGCAACGTCCTTGCGCCTCAAACGAACAGAATGATGTTTTCTTATACTACTTTAATACTTACCACTTTTAAAGTGTAACCAAGTGAAATTTCAATGAACATTGGTAGAATTGTTTGAAATTATAGTAAAATTACTTGGGATTGTTTTAAAATTGCAGCAAACTTTAGTTGGTCTTATGAATAACCTAAAAACTTCACCGGAGTCTTTTGTGATACCCAAGGATTCTTCTTAAGCGTTGTTGGTGCAGTGGTATAGTAGCTTGATATTGTCGCTGACGATATTACCCTCTATAGGCCTGCTTTGTGAATGACATTCCTATTGTGGTTTTTTTGTATTTGAAGCAAGAGATAATTTTTTCGTTTATTCTGCGATTTTCTAATACTTTGGTATTTTAATCTCACTATCTCATAGTTTCTCCAAATATCTGTCTCATCAGCAAATTGATGCAACTTCGTATGATCCTTCGATCTCTACTTCCCATCTACAATTCCGCCAAACCCTCTTGTTCGCTTTCAACTCCTCTGATTGTCTTCATTGCTCGAGATCAAGATTATCAACATAGAACCCTTAAGTCTGGCGGTTGAGTAGGTCCTAAAGTGTTTTCGTCTAACTCTGCATCACCATCACAAGATCTTCAACCAATATATATATTTTTATCACCAATCATATGTTCACGCCGAGTTTAAGGGCTTTACCATAATTTGCACTAGAATTCATTTATCACATGCATGTTACTTTTTTATGTTAGTTTGCACTATTACTAGGTTGTTCAACGATGAGTGCTTATTTTGGGATTATTTGGTTGGTGGGGTTTCATGTGGATACATTTTGCTCATCAAATATGCAATGCCTTTTAACTACATAATACTTTTGAATCAAATTTATCAATAGTTTTCTGTTACGATCCTACTTCGGGGCTTCGTCAGAGGTGGCGGTGGATGCGGAGATACAAGGGGGTGCCGATCTCTACCCGCGGAGAATGCGAGGGAAGAGGAAGATGGGAAGATGTGCTCAACCCTGATCTTGAGGAAGATGAGATAACTAGAGAGTATAATTTGATTGATAATCTATACAGTGACTCAAGGGGTCTATTTAAAGACTTACAAGTGGCACGAATGTAATTATGCAAGTACCCAAAAATAAAAGTAGATGCGTGAATACTGAAACCTGATCACTCTAATTATTCGTAACTACGACTCAACTAACACTTGAAATAACATACAAAATGACAAATGAAATATGTGTATGGTGAGGATCCATAACATCCCACTCATTCTTCAAATCGAGCTTGTCCTGAAGCTCGAATGAGGCTAAGATGATTTGACCGTCAGACTTCTTAATTTTGCACAAGAATAACTCCCGATAGCGTGTTATTGTGACAGCAGCTGTATCGAGTGGCGGCTCATCAGCGTGCTCACATGAGGCACGAGTGAGTAAGAGGATCTGGCGTGACAGAGGTGCTTGCGGAAGGAAGACTATCAGACAAAAGCTCTGGAGTCGGGCCAGTGTGCTCGGTGAATGCAGACAGACGAGGGTGACAGATGTCCTAGATGAAGGTGAGTTGCGGCGATTAGGAGCGGCGACGTTAGTTGGGTTTTTTGTCGTCGAAAGTAATGGCTCCAGAGGGGCCGCAGAGCAGGTGGTCAGAGCTGAGGCTGCAGAATGGAGACGCGGGACGGTGGCGACATAAATTGTGGCGACACCAACTCTGGGCTGGGAGGCTACGATGCTGGTTGTGTGAACTGAGCAGCGGAAACCAAGGTTATCAGGATCGCGATCCGGATCGTATGATCCAGATTTTGTAAATCGATCTGGATCTTACCTAGGATCTAAATCGACACATCTATGGTTGGGATCGCGATCCGGATCTTAGGATCTTTAGGATCGCGATCCCGACCAGATTCTTCCAGTCCGACCAAAGGTAACTAGAAACATGTCCAACCCTACCCCGACCCCATTCAACCAGTCCAACGCCCATAACCCATTGTTTTACCTTATCCCAATCCCGCCCCCTTCACAGAATCATATCATGTTGCTTTACCGTATCCCAAGTGTCAATTGCCGACTTCAAAATGAGGCCAAGAGCGACATCTTCAGTCGCTTCCAGTCCAGACAGTGTCTTTCTTTTCGTTCCTTACCAGGTTCCATTTCAAGTGGTGTCAGTGTCTTATCTTATATTTCTGTGTATGAGCAATTCAGTGGTTGGTAATCCAGTGGCTTCCTGCTTCCTACTTTCAGTCCGACGTCTTCTATTCCTTTCTGGCATACGAGCAATCTAGCAGTTAGAAATCCAGTATACGAGCAATTCAAGCTTCCTGCTTCCAGCGCACGACCAATCCAACAGTCTGGGCTCGTCTTCTTGCTTCTTGGTTTCCACCAATACATCAGTTCATATTTGTTTTTATTGTTAGTAGACATTGAGTGTCCTACTTGAAACTCTATGTGAACTTAGTATGATATTACTTTTTTGATTTAGTTATTCATTTTTTTTTAATATAATTATTCACATACAGTTCAATTTATTGATTTTTTGTTAATTGAACGTGTAATTGGATGATACAAAATTCAATTTATATTTTTATTAATTTATAAATGTTGTAGGATCTTGCGATCCTCGATCCGATCCTACGATCCGATCTTACGATCCGATCCAACCTCGAAACGATCTCACTCAGGATCTCGATCCTGACAACCTTGGCGGAAACAATCAGAGGCGATGGTGGAGCGACAAGAACTACGGAGAGCGGCAAAGCTTCTTTGAGTGCAGGTGGCATCGAGGAGGGTTGTGGTAGGTAACGCACGTCCGTGCGATTCATGCAGTCAAGCAAAATGGATGATCTACCCACCAGCACAACAAACCAAACAGCAGTCTCACAACTGTGAACACCCTTCCAACTCAATCCAAATACAGAAAAATAGCTGGGGAGCACCATGTGCTTACCCCCACCAAATATAGCGCGCAATTGCACACCAAAATGGGCCTAAAGAGTGCACTTAGAGTGAAAGTGAATATGAGTGAAATACAATCAATTAAGACTTAAAAGTGAAGTGCACACAAGTGAAAACTAGCACGAATGAGTCCATAAAACACTACAAATATTGGACTCATCAACTAACACTTGAAATAACATACAAAATGACACGTAATGAAATATGCGTAAACCGACACCAGATGGTGAGGACCCATAACATTTTCTTCAGTTTTTTTTCATTTTTTTACTTTTTAGGTTTTTAATCAATTACTTTTGTGGATGTTGTTGACTTATGTTCATTTGACGTGTTTAAAATTTTCACAGGTTTGTTCGTTTTCGTAATTTTTCCTCATTTTAATCATTGCTAGTCCCTAGTATTGGGGGAATTTTTGGATCTGTGTTCCGGAGAGAAATTTCGGTCCGGGAATAATAAAATTACAACAAGTGGCATATTAAAAAGAAAATGCAGAACCTGAACTATAAATGTTAGGCAGAAAAAATATTTAATTTCTTGTGTTAATATTAAGTTTGCAATTAAATCATTAAGGCTATGTTTGGGATGGCTATGACGGTCGGAAAAGCGGCGGTAGGAAATGAATGGGGAGATTAGAGCTGTCAGAAAAGCAGTGGTACAGAAAGCAGTAGGAATGGAAATGAGATTGCGGACCTAGTAGAATAGAAGCGTGAAAAATGTGAAAAAGTTCATTTTTGCTTTTTCTGAAAGTGGGAGGATTCATTGATTTTCAAAAAGGCCCGAAAATACCTTTTTGGCACACTTTTCTCATCACTACGAAATCAAACGCCTCTAAAACATCGGTGGCGGTGGGAATAGAACTTTTCCCACCACCACCATTCCAAACAGTGCCTAAATTCTCTCAAAATTATTGAAATAAATTCAAATTTAAAACGGTTAGTGCTCGAGTATTTTCTATAAATGTGCCATAATTTTAGGCGATTGATATACGCACACCTGAAACCGCTACTCGCACACCAATTTCTATGAGTTATTACACGCCTTTTGAAAATACGCCTTGTACATGCATTTTTAGGAAAAGTGTTCAACACAAAAATTGTAGATCTTGCCGAGATCTACAACTTTCGTGTTGAACACTTTTTCTAAAAATGCATGTACAAGACGTATTTTCAAGAATTCGCTATAGTTACGATCAGGGCAACAATACGCCTTGTGCGTGCATTTTTAGGAAAAGTGTTCAAACACGAAAGTAGTAGATCTTGATGAGATCTACAATTTTCGTGTTGAACATTTTTACTAAAAATGCATTTACAAGGCGTATTTTCAAAAGGCGCGTAATAACTCATAGAAATTGGTGTGCGATGTACTGGGTAACATAAATTAGAAATACCACCACATTGATGAACACAAAGGGCAGCTCAGCCGCACAGTGAGGGCCCAGGGAAGGGGCCTATTTTTTAACGAAGAATTATATGTCCGGTGTTTTATGAAGGAGAAAATGAGCTGTGCGTATAATAGCTGTGTAAAGATCAGAGATCTAAATATTTTGATCAAGCAGCTTCATATGCGGCTTAGTTTAGGTGCGGGCATATGAGCACCTCATTTTGGGGGTCAAGATGACTCCAAATTAAAAAGTGATCAACATAAAAGTTGTAGATCCCCTCGAGATCTACAACTTTTATGTTGATCACTTTTTGATTTGGAGTCTTGACCCCCAAATCCGAGCCCGAAATCATTTTTTTCGTAGGTCTACTGTAGCAGTCTCGCCGCTTTATATTTTGAGCCCCAAATCGAGGGTCAAAACGACTCCCAATCAAAAAGTGATTAGCATGAAAGTGGTTCTTCCCGACGAGATCTACAACTTTTATGTTGATCAATTTTTGATTGAAAGTCGTTTTTGACCCTTGCCCGCCCGCCTGCACAGTGACAAACCCCAACCCCAAGATTGATAATTAAAAATAAAGATAATACAATCTTAAATAAAGATGGAGACATTAAGAATGATAAAAAATTAAATAGAATAATGAGGTATATTATAGCGTGGAAAGTAAAATTAGTTTGAATGTGTATAAATGTAAGACTAATTTATGATACGACACCTATTGAAAATTAGAGTTATATAAGATGTTGTGGTTGATTTGTTGATGAATATATTTAGTAAAATTCTGAAAATTAAGGCTCTGCTTACACGACTTTCCGGCGGGGGAGCAAACGCTACCAGCAGGGCGGGGCGTTGTTTTTCTGCTATCGGTGGCGTTCGCTCCTATTTCTCCGAGCAAAACTGATGAATCTCTCCGTTCGTGAACCCGGCCCCCTACACCAGTCCGCCCCGCCGGTGGCGTTTGCTCCCTCGCTGAAAGGCCGCCGGCCTTCCAAACGGAGCCTAAGAGTGTCAAATGAATGGAGAAGAAACATTTTGGTTCTAATATTGAAGAACAACAAAAATATTTAAGGTTTTCATTTCATATAAATCAAACTTATAAGTCTTTCCGATAATGAAGTGCTGAAAAACGTTATGAAGCATAGATTTAAAAAATAACATCAATTTGATAAAATTATTTAGTTTCATATCTAGTATGAAGCAATTGGCGTGAGTGGAGGTGGTGGATGGTTTGGGCGACCTAAAGAGAGAGAGGGTGGATTTCCTGCATGACGATCTGTAAATCAATTAAGGACGTCTCAACACGATCCATGCCATCGGAAAGAGCAGCGATTGTCCAGAGCTATGTGTGAGAGAGGTTTGCTTGAAGCATCCGGAGGCGGATCAAGGCGGAATCGCACTCCCTGTTGCCCCTAGAGGGTTTATATAGACAAACCCTAGATTGGTAACGGGTGACGGATATTCACGTATCCGTCCGTACCCGTTATGCCTCTGACCCGTTATATTTATCCAAATATACATTTACAATCTCCTTCTATATTTGTGATAAATAACGTATACATGTCAGAGTGCAAGAAAGTAGAAAAATAACAGTAAATTTCTGACTTCACGCATTTTTCAGAAAAGTTAGCACAGTTAAACATAAAGAAGTTTTAAGTAAAATCAAAACATCCAAACATAACAGTGCTACTCAGGACATATAAGTCTGAAAAAATACAGTAGTAATGAATAAAACAAATAACAATTATACTCGTCTAGTAAATCATCAACATCCATGTCATAGACTACTTTCTCTCCTGCATCTCCACCATAGCTTGCAAGGAATTTTATGAGTTAAAACTCTATGAATTCATAAAACATATGCAGTAATGTTTAAAGGAAGCTAGCTCTACCTGAATGAGCTTAGTACTTGTAGCAATAATGGAGTAACATTGTCAGCATCTTTACCTGGTCTAGTAGGAACCAGTCAATGGTTGATGATGTAAATCAAATGTTGTTATCTTACTCATTAGTGATCATTATGTACCGTATCATCAAATGTGGAATGATTTGTCACAACGACATTTGCAACATTATCAGGTGTGGAATAATGTTCTTATGATCATTCATGTTAGATTAATCGACTACAACGACTTTCTATTCTCAGTTGAATAATTTTCGAATCAACTTATAATGAGAAAAATGCTTAGTTATCAAATGTGGAATAACATGCATCTAACCATCTTGGGTTTTCATCAAGAAATTATTTGGGATTTTCAGTCTGTAATTAGATGCTTGAATATTGCGACTATATAAGTTCTCACTATCAAAACATAAACAACGGAGGAAAGTTTCATATTTCTATGAACTTTAGTCCCATCTCCCCCGATGTTTTTATTGTGAGAGCTATATTCAGGCCTTTGGTCAAGGCGTCTGTAACATTGTCTTTCGATCTGACATCAATCAGGGTCATAATCCCTAGACTTGTGAGCGAGATCAACCAGGATTGTTTCAGCCATAGGTGCCTTCTTTTGCCATTGAACAAAGTGTTCGTAGCAATCATTTTAGTGGCCTGATTGTCACAGTAAACTGGAACATAACTCATTTGCAGGCTCGTCAATGGAATGTCCATAACCAAATCTCTTAGTCACTCTGTTTCTTCTCCTGCTGATGCTAGAGCGTAGAGTTCGGATTCCATAGAAGAGAGAGAGAAATACAGGATTGCCTCTTGGACTTCCAGGCTACATCTGCTCCTCCTAGTATGAATACAAAACCCACTAGTGGACTTGCTTGTTGAAACCAGTAACCCGGTTTCGACGTTCGCAATGGGGATGCAGCTAACCCTTACTTGACCTGAGCGAGACCCCTGACCAGTCACTAAGAACTAGGAGAACTTGCCCTTGAAGAGCACGTGAGTCTAGAAACGAACCCCTTAAGCTTCAGCGAGGAGGTCCCACCACATACCCGGAAGATCTTAGAGCGCTTCCCCTCCCAAGCCAATGCTGAGCCTGGGCACCTTGGAGGGCACTAAGGAACACCTCACCGACCACCATCAACGTCAAGGGGAGGGGAGGGGTAGTGCTTGCTCACACGCGAGGGAGGGGGTAGGAACCAACCAACCATCCCAAGGTGCCCATGGGGGTCTATTTATAGACCTTCCCAAAAATGGACTGCGAATAGCCAAAATCGGACTGCGAATAGCCACAAGGGGCGAGTGCGGGGAGCTTCCCCCACTCGCCAGCAACAAGGGGCGAGTGGGGGGAGCTTCCCCCACTCGCCAACAACAAGAGGCGAGTGGGGGGAGCTTCCCCCACTCGCCAACAACAAGGGGCGAGTGGGGGGAGCTTCCCCCACTCGCCAACATCAAGGGGCGAGTGGGGGGAGCTTCCCCCACTCGCCAACAACAAGGGGCGAGTGGGGGGAGCTTCCCCCACTCGCCAACAACAAGGGGCGAGTGGGGGGGGGGGGGGGGGGGGGGGGGGGGAGCTTCCCCCACTCGCCAACAACAAGGGGCGAGTGGGGGGAGCTTCCTCCACTCGCCAACAACAAGGGGCGAGTGGGGGGAGCTTCCCCCACTCGCCAACATCAAGGGGCGAGTGGGGGGAGCTTCCCCCACTCGCCAACAACAAGGGGCGAGTGGGGGGGGGGGGGGGGGGGGGCTTCCCCCACTCGCCAACCACAAGTGGAGAATGGGAGGAGCCTCCCCCACTTGCTCCACTACTTCCTTCCTCGGGTCATTTCTTAGCCTCGCTCGGTCTTGGTCGCCTCCGAGAGGTCGCCCTGCCTGCCTCGGTCCGCTTAACTTTCGATTTGGTCTTGACGGATTACGAGTAATACAACGACCCTACTCATGTCGGGTCACACCGACTCGAAAAATATGAGGGTTGTACACAATCCCCGCTCTTTGCGAGCTTGTCCCAAGCTCGGAAAGAAAGTCCAACCCACCTATTTGACGAGTAGGTGGGACCTTAGGGGAATCCACGAAAGCATCCGTCATCGGGGAACCTCTACCAAGCCTTTCGGTTGATCCTGACTTGAGACGGAAGGTGAACCTTTCTCCACTAAAGAACCCTCCTATGGGCCAAGCCCAACTGGAGGTGGAGAAAGCTCAACACCTTGGGTCGGATTAACCTCGACCTGAGGTGGAGGAAAAACTCAGCACCTCTAGTCGAGCCGAGCTCGACCTGAGGTGGGAGGAAAACCTTTCTCCACTTAAGAACCCTCCTATGGGCCGAGCCCAACTGGAGGTGGAGAAAACTCAACACCTTGGGTCGGATTAACCTCGACCTGAGGTGGAGGAAAAACTCTGCACCTCTAGTCGAGCCGAGCTCGACCAGAGGTGGGAGGAAAACCTCTCTCCACTAAAGAACCCTCCTATGGGCCGAGCCCAACTGGAGGTGGAGAAAGCTCAACACCTTGGGTCGGATTAACCTCGACCTGAGGTGGAGGAAAAACTCTGCACCTCTAGTCGAGCCGAGCTCGACCTGAGGTGGGAGGAAAACCTTTCTCCACTAAAGAACCCTCCTATGGGCCGAGCCCAACTGGAGGTGGAGAAAGCTCAACACCTTGGGTCGGATTAACCTCGACCTGAGGTGGAGGAAAAACTCAGCACCTCTAGTCGAGCCGAGCTCGACCTGAGGTGGGAGGAAAACCTTTCTCCACTTAAGAACCCTCCTATGGGCCGAGCCCAACTGGAGGTGGAGAAAGCTCAACACCTTGGGTCGGATTAACCTCGACCTGAGGTGGAGGAAACTCCACACCTAACAGAGAGCCGAGCTCACCTGGAGGTGGAAGAACTCAACACCTAACAGGGAGCGGAGCTCACCTGGAGGTGGAGGAAACTCCACACCTAACAGAGAGCCGAGCTCACCTGGAGGTGGAAGAACTCAACACCTAACAGGGAGCCGAGCTCACCTGGAGGTGGAAAAAAACTCCACACCTAACAGGGAGCCGAGCTCACCTGGAGGGGGAGGGAACTCCACGCACTCCTGATCTAACTGGAGGTGGTAGTGCCCATCCAGGTCCTGGGAGTCTTAGCTCAACCGGGGTGGAGGGACTCAACGCACTCCTGATCTAACTGGAGGTGGTAGTGCCCATCCAGGTCCTGGGAGTCTTAGCTCAACCGGGGTGGAGGGACTCAACGCACTCCTGATCTAACTGGAGGTGGTAGTGCCCATCCAGGTCCTGGGAGTCCTAGCTCAACCGGGGTGGAGGGACTCAACGCACTCCTGATCTAACTGGAGGTGGTAGTGCCCATCCAGGTCCTGGGAGTCTTAGCTCTACCGGGGTGGAGGGACTCAACGCACTCCTGATTTAACTGGAGGTGGTAGTGCCCATCCAGGTCCTGGGAGTCTTAGCTCAACCGGGGGTGGAGGAACTCAACGCCTTCCCAATCTGACTGGAGGTGAAAGTACCCATCCATGTCCTGGGAGTCTTAGCTCAACCGGGGGTGGAGGAACTCAACGCCTTCCCAATCTGACTGGAGGTGGAAGTACCCATCCGCATCCTAGGTGCTTACCTTCACCCGGACGCAGAGGAACTCAACGCCTTCCCAGTCCAGCTACCAAGTAGCGAGTCGACCCGATGAGCCTCCCATCTGCCGACATGACTGAGCCCGGAGAATGGTCTCTAGTCGGGGATCTTACCGATCGGAGGTGGAAGTACCCGCCTGCGTCCTAGGTGCTTACCTTCACCTGGAGGCAGAGGAACTCAACGCCTTCCCGATCTGACTGGAGGTGGAAGTACCCATCCGCATCCTAGGTGCTTACCTTCACCCGGAGGCAGAGGAACTCAACGCCTTCCCAGTCCAGCTACCAAGTAGCGAGTCAACCCGATGAGCCTCCCATCTGCCGGCATGACTGAGCCCGGAGAATGGTCTCTAGTCGGGGATACTACCAAATGGGAGCGGAGTACCCATCCACGTCCTAGGTGCTTACCTTCACCTGGAGGCAGAGGAGCTCAACACTTACCCCAGACCACTTAGTCAAGGTGTTACCTGAAACCTCTTCATTCATCGTCGAGGAGCTACCTGCTTATTACAACGCGCCCCTCTGGGCCTACTTGGTCACATGCACCTTGACCATCTCTTTCATCATCTCCTCCACTTTCTCTGTCTTCTCATTCCTTTCCTTTCTCCTGGTCCTTCCTGCTTCCCTGGTCAACCTGCAGGTGGGAGACTTGCCTCTGGAACCGATCTGCGTAGCTTCCTTGCGTCTCCCCGTGCTTTTGTTGAATCAGGAACAGGGACTACACCCCCTTCCTGGTGAGACGGAGGCATCCTCCCTGCCCCCTCACTCGGGGCAGCTGGCCCCATGAGAGCTATTGAAGAGCGCTTGCGCTTGAAGGCTCAAGCCTTCCTCCGAGGCTGGCCCCTTCCCTTGCCAACACGCTTGCTCTATCTCCATCAAAGACGGCGAGGCGAGCACAGGTGTTGGCGATGCCGTGTACCCGCCCTGAGGGGGGAGTGCAAACCGCAAGACTTCCCGGATTGACTTCCTGAACTCCTCGAAGTCACCTTTCTTCATGCACTCCCCGACAGGGGTGAGTCCCCCAGCTCATCGCTTCCAGCCATGAGACTTGCCCAGAGCTTTCCGAACTAGCTGCTTCCACGCTCACCGCACCATAATGTTGAAACCAGTAACCCGGTTTCGACGTTCGCAAGGGGGATGCAGCTAACCCTTACTTGACCTGAGCGAGACCCCTGACCAGTCACTAAGAACTAGGAGAACTTGCCCTTGAAGAGCACGTGAGTCTAGAAACGAACCCCTTAAGCTTCAGCGAGGAGGTCCCACCACATACCCGGAAGATCTTAGAGCGCTTCCCCTCCCAAGCCAATGCTGAGCCTGGGCACCTTGGAGGGCACTAAGGAACACCTCACCGACCACCTTCACCGTCAAGGGGAGGGGAGGGGTAGTGCTTGCTCACACACGAGGGAGGGGGTAGGAACCAACAAACCATCCCAAGGTGCCCATGGGGGTCTATTTATAGACCTTCCCAAAAATGGACTGCGAATAGCCAAAATCGGACTGCGAATAGCCACAAGGGGCGAGTGCGGGGAGCTTCCCCCACTCGCCAGCAACAAGGGGCGAGTGGGGGGGAGCTTCCCCCACTCGCCAACAACAAGAGGCGAGTGGGGGGGGGGAGCTTCCCCCACTCGCCAACAACAAGGGGCGAGTGGGGGGAGCTTCCCCCACTCGCCAACAACAAGGGGCGAGTGGGGGGAGCTTCCCCCACTCGCCAACATCAAGGGGCGAGTGGGGGAGCTTCCCCCACTCGCCAACAACAAGGGGCGAGTGGGGGGAGCTTCCCCCACTCTCCAACAACAAGGGGCGAGTGGGGGGAGCTTCCCCCACTCGCCAACAACAAGGGGCGAGTGGGGGGAGCTTCCCCCACTCGCCAACATCAAGGGGCGAGTGGGGGGAGCTTCCCCCACTCGCCAACAACAAGGGGCGAGTGGGGGGGGGGGGGGGGGGGGGCTTCCCCCACTCGCCAACCACAAGTGGAGAATGGGAGGAGCCTCCCCCACTTGCTCCACTACTTCCTTCCTCGGGTCATTTCTTAGCCTCGCTCGGTCTTGGTCGCCTCCGAGAGGTCGACCTGCCTGCCTCGGTCCGCTTAACTTTCGATTTGGTCTTGACGGATTATGAGTAATACAACGACCCTACTCATGTCGGGTCACACCGACTCGAAAAATATGAGGGTTGTACATTGCTGTCGTTTAATTCTGAGCACCATGATGCGTCAGAATATCCTTCAAGAACCGAAGGATGACCAGTGTAACTTAAAACATACCTTTGGGCGTGCTTTAGGTACCTCATTAGCCTATCTAAGGCGTTCCAATGTTCTTGGCCAGGATAACTGGTGAATCTGCATAACATGCCGACCGTAAAGGCTATGTCAGGTCTAGTGCAGATCATTGCATACATGAGACTATCAATCCGTTTAGAGTAATCTAACTGTCTAACCATAGCTCCTTCATTGGGCTTTAGACGATTAGTGTAGTCGTATGGTGTCTCAAAAGCTCGACTGTCACTGTATCCCCACGTGTCCAACATGGACTTTATGTAGTGGCTTTGACTTAGAGAGATTTCATTCTTCCCAAAGCTCACTTGCATGCCTAGTATAGTATTAACTACACCTAGGTCTTTATTGCTAAATTCTTTTATTAGATCTGACTTAACGTCATCCACTTCAGATTGATTAGATCCTAGAATGAGCACATCATCTACATACAAGCAAATTATGGCGACTTTATTTGATCTATGACGTATGTAAAGACATTTATCCGAGGGACTCGGCATGAATCTCATGTTCTTTACACTATAGTCAAATTTCTCATGCCATAGTTTAGGTGCTTGCTTTAGTCCGTATAAAGATTTAAGTAATTTACAGACCTTCGTTTCGTGACCTTCTACTATGAAACCTTCAGGTTGATGTATGTAGATCTCTTCGGTCAGATCTCTGTTCCGGAACGCAGTCTTAACATCCATTTGATGAACAATAAAGTTCTCAATAGATGCAATGGCAAGGAGGATCTTAATGGTTGCTAAGTGACACATGAGTCAGTAGATATCAATGTAATCTACTTTGCTTACTTGTGTGAAACCTTTAGCCACCAGGCGTGCTTTATACTTAGCTACACTACCATCAGTATTCAGTTTCTTCTTCAGAATCCACTTACACCCTATGGTTTTAGCCCCTTTTGTTGGAGCATGCGTTTCGCACTCTTCCGGTTTGATAATAACAAAGTCCCATTTGTATTTGATTCTATTTTTATTAATGGTGTGCAGGTAACAGGTATGAGATGTTCACAATTCTGCTGGAGCTCAATTTGAGTGTATGAAAATTTCACTGTCGGAATTTTCTGACAGCTGATGTCGCCCAGGCGACAGCAGAGAAGTTACAACAATTTCCCCCACCGCAACACGATGAACGACAGTTTTGCGCTGTCGGAAATCCGACAACGATGTCGCCCAGGCGACAGCTCGGAGGTTACAACAACTGCCCGCACGACAGCACTACGAGCGGCAGTTTTGCGCTGTCGGAAATCCGACATCGATGTCGCCCAGGAGACAGCTCGGAGGTTACAACAACTGCCCGCACGACAGCATTACGAGCGGCAGTTTAGCTCTGTCGGAAATTCCGACAGCTGATGTCGCCCAGGCGACAGCGAATTTCTATATATTGGCTCCTTTTGTTCGTGCATTCCAAGCAATTGAGAATTCTAAGTCCCTTCCTGAGTGCATACGAACCAGAGAGCTCCAAAACCTCATCAACTCTCATTTGTGCATAGAGGGTTTGAGATTGAAGACGAGATCGGGCGCGCTTTTACATCAACGATCATCTCGAGGCTTCAACCTTCCTTTCAGAGATCTGAATTTCTAAGGAGTTGTTCTTTTCATATTGTATTTTCATTTATATACATTTCATTTTGTATTGGTAGGGAAATCGTCTCCTTGTGCGTGACGTCTAAGTCCTTGCGTGGCTTAGGGGAAAATCGCTTCCTTGTGTGGAGCGTCCAAGTCTTTGCGTGGCTTGCTGGGAAATCGTGGACTTGTGTGCTACGTCTAGATCTTGGGAAGATCTAGAGGATAGGCTTGGACTTGGTCTAGAGAGAGACAAGTGATAGCCTTCCGATCCTTGGGAGAAGGATTGGTAAACACAAATTGTAAAAGGGTTATTATCATATTTGTGCCTTGATGTTAAGCATTGTTAAGATCATATTATTTGTATGTGATTTTCATGATTATAAAATTATGACTTTTTCTTTAATTGCAAATATGGTTGTTTAATCTTTAACTTAGAAATTTGTGTTTGAATTTATTCTAAAAATTACATTAGTTTGAAATTTTTATAAGTAATTTTTAGAAAAGTAAAATTTGTTTTAAAATTCTTAAGTAAAAATCAATATTTCTAAAAGGCCCTTATTCACCCCCCCCCTCTAAGGGCGCCACAAGATCCAACACGTGGTATCAAAGCGAGGTTACTCCAAAACGATTTTACCATCGGGAGTAATGACGCACAACGATCACGCGTTCGTTGAGGGGCAAGGAATTAGTAGGCCACCACTTTTTACGGGCACGGACTATAACTATTGGAAAACCCGAATGCGGTGTTTTCTAATAGCTCTCGACATGGAAGTTTGGAATATGGTCGAGATGAGTTATTCTTCCCCAACATTTGTTGTAGGAGATGTAACTATGGTCAAACCCAAAGACAAGTGGGATGACAATGATAAATTAAGATGTAAAAACAATGCAAAAGCCATGAATGCTTTATTTTGCGCACTAGATCGCACTGAATTTAATAGAGTTTGTGCTTGTGATACTGCATATGAAATTTGGAATCTTTTAGAAGTCACTCATGAAGGTACTTCGCAGGTAAAGGATTCAAAGCTATTTCAACTGGAGTCAGAATTTGAAAGATTCAAAATGGAGGTGGATGAAGAAATTGATACAATGTACACACGATTTACTAAAATCGTGAACGATTCAAAGGTGTTGGGTAAGGTTTTCTCCAATGGAGATTTAGTGAGGAAAATCTTAAGATCACTTCCCCCGAAGTTCAATCCTAAAGTGACTTCAATTTCTGAGTCACATGATCTTAAGACCTTACAATTGGAGAGTCTCATTGGGAATCTAAAAACCCATGAAGTGGAGTTGAAGATTCAAAGCCAAGAGTACAATTTGGAGCCCAAAAAGAAAAGCTTGGCGTTGAAATCTAAAAAGGAAGTTGAAACTGAATCTGAAGAAAGTGAGGAAGATGAGGAAGGAATGTTTGTGAGGAACTTTAAGAAGTTTATGAAAAATCCGGAGAGGAGAAATTCATTTAAGAGATTTTTCAAAAAGAATGATTTTGCCTACCAAAACGGCAAAGGAAAAATGGAGAATGAAGAGGAGCGTCCGCTACCGGAGTGCTACCATTGCAAGAAGATTGGTCATATCAGAAGCAAGTGCCCAAAGTATCTGAAAGAGCAAAAAGCAAAGAGGCACGATAAAAGTTACAAGAAGAAAGTGTTAAAGGCAGAGACTTGGGATGATTCTTCGTCTGGTGAAGAAAGTGATTCCTCAACACAGGAGGAAGAGGAGGCAAATGTCTGCTTGATGGGGAAAGAAAATGCGTCATCTGACGATGATTGCAGTGTCCAAAGCGACACTGAGGTAACTCCTCCACCTTATGATGATTTATATTCTGAATTTATGAAAACTTGCAAATTTTTGGATAAAAGTCTAAAGAAAATTGATTTCTTAAAATGTGAAAACAAAGTTCTTTTGAAAGTAAATAACAAGTTATCAAATGATTTGAAATCTATTGGGAACGAGAAGGAAATTTGTCAAGAGTGTGATCATTCTTCGACAAGGATAAAAGAACTTGAAAACACTATTTCTAAGTCCGATCAAAAAATTGATCCAACTTCTAAAAGAGAAAAAGAACTTAGAAAAAGTTGTTAAAACCTCTCATTCTCAATTAGAGAATTATAAGAAAAGTGTTGCAAATAAATGTGGCATGATAGTAAAAGAAAATTCAATTTTAAAGTCCAAAGTAAATGAGTTGAACATGGCAATTGGAAAATTTGGTGTTGGTAAAAAATCTCTGGATATGCTTTTAGCCAACCAATGCCATGGGACAGCAAAATTTGGGCTAGGATACGTTTCTGGAAGCTCTGGAAGCTGTCGAAAATTTCTGACAGCTGCTGTCGGAACCAGCGACAGCTCCAGGTTCAGAAAACCTATTTTTCAAAATGAAAATTTTTCTAAGTCCACATATAAAGATGTTTCCACCAGCAAGAGTTCAGAGAAACCATTGAAAAATGGTTCCTCACCATTCATTGTATGTGCCAAATGTCATCGATTTGGTCACATCTCGGGCTCATGTTGGAAGAAAGGAAAAATTAATGTTAAACAAATCTGGGTACCTAAGGCGTCCACCTATACCATGGGATCGACCACTTGGGTAACCAGATCTTTACTCTCATCATCTTTTTAGGTGTGCGTGCAGGCTAGGAACAAGGAAGACGTGTGGTATTTGGACTCTGGATGTTCAAAACACATGACGGGCGATAAATCAAAGTTCCTTAGCCTGGAGATGAAGAAAGGTGGAACAGTGACATTTGGAGATAATGGCAAGGGTAAAGTCAAAGGCATTGGAGTTGTAGGTAACGAAGAATTTAAAATTTCAAATGTTTTATATGTTAAAGGTTTGAAACATAATTTAATTTCTATTAGTCAACTATGTGATAAAAATCTCAATGTTTTATTTGACTCTAGCTCAAACCTTTGCAAAATTATTGATTCTAAAACAAACGAAATCGTACTTACTGCACCAAGAATAAACAATGTCTATACAATCACTTTTCATGATTTATCTCATTCTACACTTAAATGTTTTATTTCAAAGAATGATGAACTTGAATTATGACATAGGAGACTAGGACATTCTAGTGCCAAACGTATAGTAAAGCTTTCTAAAAAGAAAATTATAAAAGGTTTGCCAAATTTGAATGGAAAGCTTTCTTCATTATGTTCACCATGCCAAAAAGGAAAGTTTACAAAATCATCTTTTAAAAGCAAAAATGTTATTTCTACTACTAGACCTTTACATTTATTACATATGGACTTGTTTGGTCCAATTTCTACACAAAGTCTAGGAGGTAGAAAATATACGTTTGTTATTATCGATGATTATTCTAGATTTTGTTGGACATTGTTTTTAAATTCAAAATCTGATGCTTTTGATGAATTTGTAAAACTAATTTCATGTATTCAAAATGAACTTGATTTAAAAGTAAAATGCATTAGATCAGATCATGGAGGAGAATTTGATAATGAAAAATTTATTTCATATTGTAATGAATTTGGGATAAAACACGAATTTTCCGCTCCTCGCACACCACATCAAAATAGTGTAGTGGAGAGGAAAAATAGAACACTTCAAGAATTAGGATGTACTATGCTTTGTGAATTTAAATTGCCAAAATATTTTTGGGCCGAAGCGGTTAGTACTGCATGCTATAATATTAATCGTGTCATGATTCGTCCTACATTACAATTAACTCCTTATGAAATTTATTTTCAAAGAAAACCAAATGTATCTTACTTTAAAGTTTTTGGTTGTAAATGCTTTATTTTGAATACAAAAGATAACTTAGGCAAATTTGATGAAAAATGTGATGAAGGAATTTTCATTGGTTATTCTTCAACTAGCAAGGCCTATAGAGTTTATAATAAACATACTAAAGTAGTTGAAGAATCTATTCATGTAAAATTTGATGAAAACATTTCTTGTGTAGAAAATACTAAAGTTGCAGGTAATGAGACAAATGAAGAAGATGTGGAACAAAATCTGAAGAAAAATGATGATGATAATGATGAAGAAAAAGTAGAGAAAGAAGATGAAAAAGATGGTGAAGAAGAAGAAGAACAAGGATATGTACCTCCAACCGAGCTAAGGTTCTCAAAAGATCATCCGCATGAACTTGTTATTGGAGAACCATTAAGTGGGGTACGTACACGTTCTAGTTTATATGAAAATTTTTCAAATTTATGTTTTGTCTCAAATATAGAACCAAAAGATGTTGCCACCGCTTTAAATGATGAATCTTGGTTTCTAGCTATGAATGAAGAACTTAACCAATTTGAAAGAAATAAAGTTTGGATTCTTGTAGATAGACCTAGTGATCATCCTGTGGTTGGAGTCAAATGGATTTTCAAAAACAAATTAGATAATGACTCTAGGGTCACTAGAAACAAAGCTAGGCTTGTAACGAAAGGATATAGTCAAATTGAAGGGGTAGATTTTGATGAAACATTTGCACCCGTAGCACGATTGGAAGCAGTTAGAATTTTTGTTGCATTTGCTAGTCATAAAAGGTTTAAATTATTGCAAATGGATATTAAAACTGCATTTTTAAACGGGTTGATTAAAGAAGAAGTTTATGTTGAACAACCCCCAATATTTATAAATGAAAAATTTCCTAATCGCGTATATAGATTGCTAAAAGCTTTGTATGGTTTAAAACAAGCACCACGAGCATGATATGATAGATTGACTATATATTTATTACAAAATGGTTTTAAAATGGGTGGTGTTGATTGTACACTCTTCATTAAGCAAGTAGATGATGATTTAATTGTTTTACAAATTTATGTTGATGATATTATTTTTGGAGCCACTAATGAAGAGTTGTGTAATTATGTTGTAAAAATGATGGAAAGTGAATTTGAGATGAGTATGGTAGGAGAATTAAAATATTTCTTGGGATTTCAAATTGTTCAAAAACATGATGGAGTTTTTATTAACCAATCAAAATATATTCATGATGTTTTAAAACGATTTGGATTTGAAAATCTCAAACAAGCAAATACTCCTATGAGTGTATCTTTAAAATTAGGAAAAGATGAAAATGGAATATCAATAGATCAAACTTTATATAGAGGCATGATAGGTTCACTTTTATATTTAACTGCTTCTAGACCGGATATTATGTTTTCAGTTTGTTTATGTGCTAGATTTCAAGCCGATCCCAAAGAATCACATTTAAAAGCGGTAAAAAGAATTTTTAGATATTTAATTGGCACATCTAAACTTGGTTTGTGGTATCCTCATAGCGATTATTTTGCTCTTTTTGGCTATTCTGATTTTGATTATGCCGGTTGTTCACTAGATAGGAAAAGCACTAGTGGCACTTGTCACTTTTTAGGCCCTTCACTCATTTCATGGTCGAGTAGGAAACAGAATTCGGTTGCCCTCTCAATCACCGAGGCCGAATACATCGCACTTGGTAGTTGTTGTGCACAAGCTCTTTGGATGAAACAAACTTTACAAGACTTTAATATTAAACAACAAACTATTGAATTATGGTGTGATAATAAAAGTGCAATTGATTTAACATACAACCCGATCCATCATTCAAGGTCTAAGCATATTGATGTGAGACATCATTTTATTAGAGATCATATTAAAAATAACCACATAAAAATTTCATTTATAGGCACGGATAATCAACTAGCGGATATATTCACTAAACCGTTACCGGATTCCCGTTTTTCTATGCTTAGGCTAGAATTGGGAATCCTAGACATTTCACAATGATTATATCACTACTTATGACCTATAAAATTAAAAAAAATATATCACAAAACCTATACATTTTAAAAAGAAAGAATAAATTTTAAATCAAACCATAGAATTTGAATTACTTAAGAAAAATTCTCACATAATTAATATTACATAAAATTGTTCCACAAAAAATAGTAGAAATCAACATAGGATCAAGTTCAGATAACAGAAAAGAAATCTGGGCAAATTCACTGTCGCCCAGGCGACAGTGGATGGTGGAAATTTCCAACATCAGTCAGAAGCAGCACCCTGATGAAAACTACTCAGAATCCTCATAATCAGCCCCGCTGCTCTCTGGACAGTCTTCTGGAGATCCTCGTCTTACGGCCTTACCACGTCGAGTCCGCCTCACCGATTGGCGTGGCGGTTCTTCATCTGGAATTTGCCATTCGGCCGCTTCTTCCGGAGTAGGCTTTAACTTCAGACCTTTCACCAGAAATTTCATAAACTTCTGCATTCTACTACGATCCTTCTTCACTTCTTTTTTGTGCTCCTCAAAGGAATCACGCAGATCATCTATAGACTCTCGTAGTGATCCTCCCCTAGAAATTATAGGCTCTCTAATCTCTATTCCAGAATGAGGCTTTTTATGCGTCTTCTTCACTTTCATAGTACCCGTATAGTATATCTCAGGAAAACAATCATGAAAGTACGAATCTTTAACTATCCATCCATACTTCTTATATAGTATACGTTGAATTATAGCCCCCATTGGCAGAGTATGAATCTTTACCCATTTTGGATGTTTTAATCTAAAAGCATACCGAATCTGGGAAAGGATGAAGTCCGCTACATCAAAAGGTTCCTCCTCCATAATAAAGTATGTAATCAGCGTCAACTGTGCCGTGATACTCCTTGTATCTCCACTTTTTAACATAACTGAGTTTCTCAATATATCTTGGACTAAATATGCATCGGGGGTAAGTGAAGAAACTTCAGTGATTAAGGTCTTCTTTTGACTTCCATGTAAACTCATGTTTACAAGAGTCCAATCTCCATCCTTTCTATAGCTCTCCACTATATCCGGCATATGTTCACTCATAAGAAGACCAAATTCCTCTCTAAGATCAACATGTGTTATTTCCACTTGTTGACCTTGGATTCTAGATCTCACTCCCCCATCCAATTCAGTGTAACTCGGGTCTTCCAAATGATTATAAAATTCTCGAATAAAAAAGGATGAGAACGTATCTGCTGTGATTACTGAAATTATAGCTGCATTCGCAAGACGATCATAGATACGATCGTGCTTCGGAGAGTCAAATTCTACATATTTTGATACTCCAATTATTGCTTTCTCAATCCCAGGGTAAACTTGATACGAACTATGCGCATCTTCAGACGTACTCCTTCGTGTCTTAGAACTGGAAGCCATTCTGCAAACATAACATAACAAAAATGAATTAAACAGGTTCTGTGCACTGGAACGATGTCGCCCAGGCGACATTGACTGTCGGAAAATTCCGACAGTACTCCAGTGAACTTTTCTTTAAATTTTTCAACTACACTTCCAGATCTACTCAAAATCAAGCTATATTTCTGTTAATTTTTTTTCTTTCTAGAACAAAACTACATCTTCTCACATATCCTTACTATTCATCTTCTTCAACCTTCTACAAAAGTAAAATCTTCCATTTTTTTTGAAATTAAACCATGTACAAAATACAACACTTAAACCCCAAAAAATCACAAAATCCAAACATATTTCACCAAGATCCACTTGATTTACACTAGATCTACACCTTTTATACACAAAACTTCAAAGATCTACACCATTCATCAAAGGTAAAATGAAAAACACATTTTTCATCTTCTCTCCTTTCCAAAATCACAAATCTCTAAAAGTTTTGAGTCAAAAACTTCAAAATCAAAAAACCCCATACCTTAAATCTAGGGTTGTCGCCGAACTCCGACAACTTCCTCTCGCCCTTCAGTCCAGAAAATGATGCACAATAGGGTTTGACTCGGTTTTAAGCCGTATTTATATTTTTAGCTGTCGCCCAGGCGACAGTGATTGTCGAAAATTTCCGACAGCTCCCGATTTGCTTAATCTTTTGTTTTTGGTCCCTTTGATGTTTTCCAATAGTTATATGTCTTTATTAATGCTACAACTCATGAATTGATGCCAAACCATGTGCTTTTTATTTTTTAAAAAATGGCTATTACATGATTATATGATTTCATTTCCAATCTATCATCGTATTGACACTCCTACTTAGTTGTTTAGACTATTGGAAATTGTTTTCGCATGCCTCTAAGTATGAGAAATTGTTTATATATAATAATGAACTATCACGTTCACTTCTTTTGATCCATACATATGTCTTTCTATTTAATATATACATGAATCATATTTGCTTTAACATAATACAATAGCACTTCATAAATACTACTTTCAACCTTGATTTGTTAGCACAACAAAATATACACCATATTTTGCGATTCAAGTGAATTCGGAGATCCTTGGTCAATTAAAAAATTATAAATATCTCGAAATTAAGATATCACAAAATATGTGATCACAAAAAAGGAGTTTAAATTAAAGACAAGGATACTCCACCAAGCACTACTTACCCTCCTGATAAGTCTTAATAAGCATTGTGAGGTTAAGCACATTGGAAAGAATTGTAAAGTGTCTTGTGCAAAAGAAAAATGGTATTCTATTCTTATTATGCTATATCTTCAAGGTCAAAGTTGTCTTTATATGCTTATATTATGTTCTCTATTCCAATGATCATGTACATTAAATAACTTCATATGTTTGATCTAAGTATCACTTGTACACATCATTATGTTATATAAACATTCATCTCATGAGAATTGGACCGAAAATATTCTAAATTTCTATACACAATTGTGTCTTTCTATGATACTTTAAAATGACCTTAATCATATTTAAGTTATTTTATTTTATTACTTCATATGGCTATACCGTCTCTTCATGAGTTTATTCAATACTATGACATATTACTATTACTTCAAGACCTTCAATCATTTTCCCAGCAAGTGCTTCCGCTTACTCTTATTTTCTACATCCTATCTCTTCCCTTCAGAACTACTCATTCATCTCATATTATCTTTTGCTAATACCAAAAGGGGGAGAATTATAAGTATATTCAAGAAATTAAAAAACTATTACATCATTTCAACTTACTTTAGCATTTAGGGGGAGCATTCATCTAGGGAGAGATTATTTTTTAAGAGGAATATATCATGTTATTTTTGTGCACACACCATATGTTAAAATCAACAACCTAAATAGACATAATTTCTTTTTATACGAATTTGTTATTATCAAAAGGGGGAGATTGTTGGAGCATGCGTTTCGCACTCTTCCGGTTTGATAATAACAAAGTCCCGTTTGTATTTGATTCTATTTTTATTAATGGTGTGCATGTAACAGGTATGAGATGTTCACAATTCTGCTGGAGCTCAATTTGAGTGTATGAAAATTTCACTGTCGGAATTTTCCGACAGCTGATGTCGCCCAGGCGACAGCAGAGAAGTTACAACAACTTCCCCCACGGCAACACGACGAACGGCAGTTTTGCGCAGTCGGAAATCCGACAACGATGTCGCCCAGGCGACAGCTCGGAGGTTACAACAACTGCCCGCACGACAGCACTACGAGCGGCAGTTTTGCGCTGTCGGAAATCCGACATCGATGTCGCCTAGGCGGCATCTCGGAGGTTACAACAACTGCCCGCACGACAGCATTACGAGCGGCAGTTTAGCGCTGTCGGAAATTCCGACAGCTGATGTCGCCCAGGCGATAGCGAATTTCTATATATTGTCTCCTTTTGTTCGTGCATTCCAAGCAATTGAGAATTCTAAGTCCCTTCCTGAGTGCATACAAACCAGAGAGCTCCAGAACCTCATCAACTCCCATTTGTGCTTAGAAGGTTTGAGATTGAAGAAGAGATCGGGCGCGCTTCTACATCAACGATCATCTCGATGCTTCAACCTTCCTTTCAGAGATCTGAATTTCTAGGGAGTTGTTCTTTTCATATTGTATTTTCATTTATATACATTTCATTTTGTATTGGTAGGGAAATCGTCTCCTTGTGCGTGACGTCTAAGTCCTTGCGTGGCTTAGGAGAAAATCGCTTCCTTGTGTGGAGCGTCCAAGTCCTTGCGTGGCTTGGTGGGAAATCGTGGACTTGTGTGCTACGTCTAGATCTTGGGAAGATCTAGAGGATAGGCTTGGACTTGGTCTTGAGAGAGACAAGTGATAGCCTTCCGATACTTGGGAGAAGGATTGGTAAGCACAAATTGTAAAAGGGTTATTATCATATTTGTGCCTTGATCTTAAGCATTGTTAAGATCATATTATTTGTATGTGATTTTCATGATTATAAAATTATGACTTTTCTTTAATTGCAAATATGGTTGTTTAATCTTTAACTTAGAAATTTGTGTTTGAATTTATTCTAAAAATTACATTAGTTTGAAATTTTTATAAGTAATTTTTAGAAAAGTAAAATTTGTTTTAAAATTCTTAAGTAAAAATCAAAATTTCTAAAAGGCCCTTATTCACCCCCCCTCTAAGGGAGCCACAAGATCCAACACCTTTTGGCTTATCAACCAACGTCCAAGTGTTATTTTGAAGTAGAGAATTCATCTCTTCATCAATTGCTTCTTTCCAGAGTAGGGAATCCCTGGATCTCATCGCTTCCTTATAGGTGGATGGATCAGCCTCAATGTGGCAAGTGACAAAATCACTGCCGAAGGTTCTGGGAGTTCGCTCTCTTACAGAAGTTTTCATAGACTCTAGGCCAGAGTTATCTACCGGAACTGAATAGGAAGTGCTCAGTACTGATTCAGGATCTTCTTCAGTAATAGTAGCTTGCATACCTGGGAGTGACAAGTTCTTATCCTTGAGAAATTTATCTTTAAAGAATATTGCATCCCTAGATTCTATAATGATAGTGTTAGAAATATCTAAGAATCTATCTGCAGCACTATCTTCAGCACAACTTAGGTAGACACATGTATTGGTCCTAGGTCCAATCTTAGGCCGTTTAGGGCCAGGAAACCTGACATAAGCTATACAGCCTCAGGTCTTAAACCAAAGCTCGTAGGGTGTAACCTCTAACTTAGCATGATGAACTTTATTTAGAATGTGGTTTGCAGTTAAGACTGCTTATCCCTAATAAGCGGAAGGCATGTCTGCAGTCAAGAGCATAGAGTTTAACATTTCTGTCAACGTCTGATTTTTACGCTCAGTTATGCCATTAGACTGGGGTGAGTAAGGAGCGGTGATTTCTGCTATGATTCCATGTTGGGCAAGGAAACATTTGAACTCACTGGACCTATATTCTCCTCCTCTATCACTTCTAAACCTCTTGATTTTCATGTCTAATTGGTTATCTACTCTGGTTTTGAAAATATTGAATTTTTCAAACGTTTCGTCTTTAGATTTAAGGAGATAGATGTGACAAAACCTAGAAAAGTCATCTATAAAGGTGATCAAATACTTCCTTCCTCCTCTAGTGACAAATATTTTGAAGGCACATATGTCGGAATGTATTAGTTCTAAGGGTGTTGTGCTCCTAGTAACCGCACTAAAAGGTTTCCTAGTGATCTTAGTCTGAACACACACTTCACATTTATCTGGTTTTTTCTGTAGTGTCTAAAGCAATCTGGTGAGTTCTAGCAATTTGGAATATTTTCTTATAGTTTATGTGTCCTAGTCTCTCATGTAGAGTCTTAGGGCTAACTAAGTTTGTTTGAACTTGTTGACCTATTTCATTTGCTAGACTTAGTCTGTACATCCTATTTTGGACGTAGGCACATCCAAAATAGTGTGAGTTAACTGACAGTGTTACTCTACTGCTACAGAAATTAAAAGATATACCAGCATCACAGAGTAAACTAATAGACACTAAGTTAGTAGCTAGTGAATGTATAAACATAACATTTTTAAGAGTTAAGGTTTTACCTGAGGAGAGCAGTAGCGTCGCATTCCCCACATTCAGAACATCAGTTGTCTCACCGTTTGCAACGATCACAGATTCTCTCACATCAGTGAGTCATGTGATCAGATTAGAATTGTTGCAAATGTGGCATGTTGCCCCCGAGTCAAGGTACCACTCAGTATTGGCCTTCTCATTTCCAACCATGACGACAAAGTTGGATGGCTCAGTGAGGCTAACCATATTAGCATGATTGCCTCTGGTGGTGCTTTGCCGTTTTCCTTGCGAGGAGGCCTGCAATCAGATGCACTGTGTCCCCACTTGTTGTAGTTAAAACACTTGCCCTTAAACTTTTTGATGTGTTTACTAGGGCCTGCAACCTGGGAGCTACTAGGGTTGGGTTTGGATTTCTTAGGATTCCGCACGTGTTTAGAGTTTGTGATCATGTTAGAAACAACCTTTTGCTTGCTAACAACTTCTAAGGCGTGTCAAATCCTGTTTTTGTCCTCAATGCGTATAAAATGCTTGAGTTAATTTAGACCCACCTGCATCTTTTTGCGACACATTTCAGTTTTGAAATTGTACCAAGTGGAAGGCAATTTAAACACAATTGTGTCAGCAACAAAGCTATCTGGCAAAGATATATTCTCACTATTCAGAGAATCTACTAAACTTTCAAATTCAGATACCTGAGGGAGAATGTCTTTCTCCTCGTCGAAGGTGAAGGAGTGAAACTTGTCCACCAAGTGTCCCTTGAACAGATCTCCTCTTGCCTGAAGTGCTCCTCCAGTGCGTCCAGATCTGCTTAGCTGTCTTCATCTTCAGGTAAGTCTTAGATGGACTTGAGGACAGGTAGTTCAGCAGGTAGTCACGACAGAATTCCTCATCAGCAACCCACTGAGCTTCATCATCAGTTCTGATGACCCCAGTACGATCAGACTGAACTGTGTAGAACACGTTCAGATACTTCATCCCGAATTGAGTATTCAACTTCCAGACGTTGAACTCAGTCGCCGTGAACTTTTCCAACTTGATCATCAAAATGGGGGACGAGATATTGTTCCCATTCATCATTGTGCGCCCGACAGACGAGATCCGACCACAAAACAGAGGAAAAAGGGAACTCTGTCGCTAGCGCAGGTGGGAGCCGGGAGGTAGTCGGGGCATTAGCGGGTTCAACCGCTAGTGCCATGGGCTAACTGATAGCGATGTCGGTAGCCTTAGGGCTGCACGTGATGATCCTGGAAGACGACGGTGGCGGTGGGAGTCTGACGGCGGCGGCTGGGAAGGATCTGGGACAGGAGCGGCCGGGCGGAATGCGACGACCGCGACTTCAGCGAGCGACGACTGCGACAACGTCGAGCGGAACGCAGCGACGCTAGATCCAGTGGGCTGCCTAGGCTGCTTCAGGCAAGGACGCACGCTGGGAGGAAACGATCGGCAATGACGACGATCAGCAACAATGGTGATCGGGGAACACTCACGCTGGAGAGGAACCGGCGGCGATGGCGAGTCTACACAGCAGCGCAGGCGACCGGTGATTAGCGACGAACGGGCGCGGGAGGGCCAGCGGTGGCCGCAAAAACCAGGCGGCAGAAGCGGCCGACGATCTCCTCTTCCTTCCTCTCAGGCGGTTACAGGAAGTTCACTCTTCCAGGCGGCGTGTGTACGTGAGAGGGGAAAAAACCTAGAGAACCTCTTAGGGCTTACACTTCGAGATTGTGAGAGAGGTTTACTCGAAGCATCCGGAGGCGGATCAAGGTGGAATCGCACTCCCCGTTTCCCCTAGGGGGTTTATATAGACAAACCCTAGATTGGTAACGGGTGTCAGATATCCACGTATCCATCAGTACCCGTTATGCCTCTGACCCGTTATATTTATCCAAATATACATTTACACTATGTCCTCTTCTTGAGCAGCCATGTGTGATGGACATGAACTGGAGGGTTGCAACAGGTAGAAAAGTTGATGGGCTTGACGCCTTTTGGGGCTGCTGTGTGGATGGGAAAGCTGCTAGTTAAGGGGTTGATGTATACATATTTTTTTGGAATCCGACATTAAAATGTCTTCGACATGTCTCCGACATCCGACATCTAAAAACCCAATCCATCATGTATCCGACATCCGACATTTAAAACCTTGAAGGCGGTACGGGGCGGTGCGCGAGTGCAAGCGGGCGGTAAAGAGCATGCCGGCGCAGCCGAGGGCGACGCACAACCGGCGCGTGTGTGTGCCTCCGATGAGCGGGCTGCCAGTGTGCGTGCCGCCGGTGTGCGCACAATCACTGCGCGTGTAGACGATGTTTGTGTGAATTCCGTGCGCGGGTTGTGCACGCGTGCACCATGCGCATCGTGCATGTGTGCATCGTGCACGGGCGCTGTGCGCGTTTAATATGTGTGCTGGGACCGAGAGCGCGGCCGCCGCGCACACCGTGAGAACAGGCGCCGTGCGTTCAAGTTTTGCATATGCGTGAGCGCAGTCTTGCTAGGCGCAACACGATCGTTTGGTTTTGGGTTTTTTGTGATTTTTCATGTTAATTTTATTTTATTATTTTCAGGCCCCAAAGCGAGCTGCTACGTTGAGGTCTATGTGGTTGCGTCGACCTAAACTCTCGTGCGGGTTGCCGTGTGACGTAAGCATTTTGGCCTTCCTGCGAGCATGGAGGTGAAGATTCCTCTCCTGGATGAGCGTGCCCATATTTCCCCTGCAGGTAATGTTACGATTTTGGAGGGATGCTTTAAAGCGGGGTTTTGAGGCCCCCCTTCTGAAGAATCCCTGGAGATATTCAAGTTTTGCGGCGTGTCGGTCACATAGTTCTCTCAAGCAGACATGACGAGGGTCATGTGTCTCGTCAGCTTCTTCCGAGAGCATGACTGAACTGTCAGTGGATCTTTTCCAGGACTGTTGTGAGGTTCATCCTGGCGCAGGTGACCGAATCGAAGCGCGAAGCAACAAAAGATGGCTCTATTTTGAAGAGGAGACCGACTACCGTCATTAAGGTACGCTTTACAGGTTCATCACGAATCCCTGGGTGCTACCTAAAGTGTGGAGAGCGCTGTTGGATCTGATGGCGCTCTTAGAGGGGGGGGGGGGGGGGGGGGGAGTGAATAAGGGGTTTACTGTATTTGAGATAAATTGACAGATTTTAAAGCAACGGGAAAACTTTTTGGCTCTATCGCTAACGCCTGGCGTTAGATAGTTAACGTCGGACATTATCTCTCCAGAAAATATTTTTACAGAAATATCCACAGTGATTTTACTTGCGCAATCTTAAATGAAATACACTTTCAGACAATTAAAGATAATAAAATGAATATTATATATTTCAAGAAGATGATTACAAATATATAATTTCAATAACACTTGAAATTAAGACGATAAGATAAAAATCATTTTTTTGTTCCTTCACCGGTCCTTCTCACAAGGACCGGTTGGCTATAGCTATCTATCCCCAGATAAGGCCTCTAGCCACCCCTAGATCTACCCTAGACCTAGTCGCCACACACAAGGCGGCAAATTTCTCCATAAACCGAACCTGGCCTAGGCGCCACACGCAAGGCGGCGATTTCACTACCGTTACAAGAAAAAATTGAAAAGATAAAGTAAAAACCAGAACAAAAGACTCCCTAGATTGAAGAGCGCTGAAGGAGATGTTGAAGATACACAATGACTATGTAGGAGTTGAAGCGAGCGTCCTTCTTCAAATTTGTCATTGGAAATCTCCTTCTCACTCTTGTTCTTCAATGGTGATGTTGGGAGTGCTCTCTGAATTCGGGATGAAATGCTCTCTCTGAAGTATATAATGAAGGCTTGGAATGCATCAATATTGATCAAATGAAATCAACTCTTTAAATAGACACAGAAGCTAACGCATGACGTTAAGAGTTAATGAAAACGTTAGTGTCCGTGTATAGAAACTGCTGACATCATGCAACAGTCGAGAACGTGGCAGTTTGTGGACTCAACGCACGCGTTTAGTGTTAACGTTGGCGTTGTCACTTAGTAACCAACTATTTGTCATCTCGACGTCAAGAACCATTGAGAAGTCATCCCTATTCGACAAATGTTAATGCCAGGCGTTAACTGCTAACGTGGGGCATTAGCTCACTTTTCAGAGAATCTCTCAGTATCCTGTTCATATGGTTATTTAACTATAGTACCTGCACACTATAAACACAAGCAAGATCAAATACATAGTGTGATTTGTTATTCTCAAACTAAGAGATGTGGAACACAAGCTCCAACAATCTCCCCCTTTTGATAATAACAAATCCACTAATAAGAAATAAAACATAATTAGATTAGTGTTTATAGTACATGTTAAGCGTGATAATCATGCATACACCCCCTACATGGATACCCCCATACATGAATGCATTTCCTAATGTACTCCCCCTAAATAATAGATTTCCTTATTTCTTCAATTTATTCTCCCCCTTTTGTTAAAATCAAAAGGAGGTGGGATAGAGTAATAACAATATGAAACAAGATGCATTAAGTAGAGATAATAGCAACTTTATTATAAATAGTGAACACAGCGAAAGCAATTTGTAACATCTTTTAGAAATTGTAAGTACAAAATATAATAAGCGTTTTAAATCAAATAAGTAGATGTTTTGAAATTTAGAAACAAAATTTGTAAGTTCATTTGTAATTTGTAACAAAAAGTAGCAAGCAAGATTATAAAAATATCAAGTAAAGATATTTTTACAATGTAAATAAATTTACATTTCAAGTGTGCACAAATACTGTAAAGATCATGCTTTGCTATCTAGTGCATTTACTCATGATTGTAGAGAATAATGTAGATAAGCTTTAAGTCCAATTCTCATGAGTGGAAGTATTATAAATGATAATGATGTGTTTAATAAAGGTGTTTCGTCAACGTATACAAGTGTATAAATCAAACGACATGATAGTATGTAATTTTAAGAACATAACTTGAATTAAACATAAATAACTTTACTTCTACAAATTTCAATGCACATAAAGATTTTCATTTTTTAAGAGGAGTGGTCAAAATTTTGTTTGCACAAGACACTTTACAATTTTTGGCGGAGTTTTACTTGTCATATATATATATATATATTATACTTGATTTTGATTTTTGTGACCAAGGACTTCAAATTCACTTGTTTTTGTAAACATATAAATTTATATTCTAAATACCACATTTCTCTAATCTCATGTGCATGAAGAACAAAGAATTCAAGAAAGAATTCAATGTAGTGTAGGTAAACTATTTATGAGATTCAAAGTAAATCCTTATCTACACAATCATGCAATAAGATTTAAAACACATGTAGATTAACAAAAAAGGTGTAAGTGAGAAAATCATTTTCAAAGATAAAAACTTTACGCATACTTAGAGGCATGTAAAAACATTTCTACACATGTAATCTACAACCAAATTCTTTGCACATTTTAAGATATTATTCAAGACATGATAAAAACAAAACAATGTTCTTAAGAAACTTGAAGGTTTAAATTAAACATTGTAAATAATCTTTAAACAATATATATAATCATCCTTGAAATAAACAGTTAAGCATATATTAAATTTTTTTGTTTTTAATTTTTGAAAGTAAATAACAACAAAAAATGAAAAATGTTTTTTTTTTTAAAATAAAACAAAATACTGCAATAAAATAATACCCAGAATTTTTCAATAAAGCAAAAAAAATTTGGTGCATAGAGGCTAACGCTAGACGTTAGTTTCTTAACGCCGAGACAGGTTACTAAATTTTGACTTTTTGAAAAATCTTTTTCACGATTCATTTGTATTATAAAGAGAACTTCTTACAGTTGAAATTTCAAATATTATGTAGTTGATTTGAAGGCTCTTTTAGTATGTTTTTTTAATATTTTTATTGATTTTGAATTTTTTTTTTAAAATGCAAACAAATATAACAAAGTATATAAGATAATTTTGATAGCTTTTTATATGGGGTTAAGTGACATTTCTAAGACACCTAATTCTAACCTAAGCATGTGAAAACGTGCATCGGGTAGAGGTTTGGTAAAACTGTCGGCAAGTTGTGATTCAGTCCCTATAAAGCTAATTTTAACATGTTCCTTCTTAATATGATCTCTAATAAAATGGCGTCGGACATCTATATGTTTAGATCTAGAATGATGCATAGGTAAACCTTTAATTAATTTATCTTTTGATAATTTCAAAATAAGCTTGGCACTAGAGTGACCAAGACACCTATGCCAAAGTTCTAATTCTTCATTTTTAGAGATAAAACATTTTAAAGAAGAATTTGAAAGATCATTAAAAGTAATCATATAAATATTATGCATCCTAGGTGCGGTGAGTACGACATTATTTATTTTAGAATTTATGATTTTACAAAGATTTGTAGATGATTTAAATAATACATTTAAACTTTTATCACATAATTGAGTAATTGAAATTAAATTATGTTTTAAACCATCTACAAATAAAACATTTGAAATTGAGAAAGAATCGTGACCCACTGTGTCGATGCCCATGATCCCCTTCCTTTTCCGTTATCACCAAATGTCACCATCCCTCCTTTCTTCATCTCAAGGCTAAGAAACTTTGCTTTGTTTCTCGTCATGTGTTTGGAGCATCCCGAGTCCAAATACCACACGTCCTTTTTGTCCTTAGTCTGCCAACATTCCTAAAAAGGAGATGAGAGTAAAGATTCGGATACCCAAGAGGTTCCTCCCATAGAATATGTGGAAACCTTAGGCACCCGGATTTGCTTTATAGCACTACGACCCTTTTTCCTACAAGAGTTCGAGGTGTGTCCAAATAAATGACATTTGACACATGATATAAAAGGGGATGAGACCATTTTCGGAGTTTTGGATAAACTTTTGCTGGAAAATGAGGTAACATTTGAATTTATTATTAACAGAATTAATGTTTCTGGAATTATTGCTAACGGCGGCGTTAGGAGTTAACGCCTGGCGATAGCTTCCAGTAAGATATCCAAGGCCATATTTGGCACTTCCATGGCATTGGTTGGCCAAGATCATGTCCAGAGATCTTTGCTCAACTCCAAACCTCTTAATAGCCACATTTAAATCATGAATAGGAGCTTTGAGAGCGGTGTTTTCCATTACCAACATAACGCACCGATTCACAAAACTCTTCTTTCTTTCTTCTATTTGAGAAAGAGAGGTTTGTAAAGTTCTTTCTAAATTCCCCTTCTCCTTAGTAAGAATTTCAATATTGGAGTGAGACTTAAAAAGAGCTTCTTCAAGTTCTTTCACTCTTGCCAAGGAGTGATTGCACTCTTGGCAAGATACCTTTTCTTTCTCTAATTGTTTAGATAATTTTTTGTTTTCTATTAACAAAAGTTTATTTTTAGAATTTAGAAGATCAATATCTTTTACACTTTTATCAAAAAATTTGCATGTTTGTAAATACTCAATATATAAATCATCATAAGAAGTAGGGAGAGTTACCTCAGTGTCACTTTGGGCACTGCTTTCATCCTCGAATGTCTTGTTACTTTTTCCCATAAGGCACATATTTACCTCTTCTTCATCGCTAGTGGATGAGCCGCTTGAATCCTCGGAGGAGGAGTCATCCCATGTAGCCGCTTTTAGGACCTTCTTATTCTCTTTTCTCATGTGTCGCTTTTCTTTACACTCTTTCAGATATTTCAGACACTGGCTCTGGATGTGTCCGGTCATTCTACAATGATAGCACTCCGGTGGTGGTCGCTCATTATCATCCTCGTCGCTACCTCTTCCTTTCTTCGATGAAGATCCCTTCTTGATGAAATATTTCCGGAAGGTGTTTCTCATTTCTAGATTCTTCATGAACCTTTTGAACTTCTTCACAAAAAGGTTCTCCTCGTCCTCTTCATCATCATCTCCGTCAACCTCCTTCTTCGACTTCAATGTTAAGGCCTTCTTCTTTGGCTCCATGTTGTACTCTTGTTGTTGAATCTTGAGTTCAACCTCATGGTTCCCAATGAGGCTCTCAATTTGGATCTTCTTTAGATCGTATGACTCTGAGATACCAAATGTTGGATCTGTTGGCGCTCTTACTTGGGGGGGGGGGGGGGTGTGAATAAGGGGTTTACTGTTTTTGAGATAAACTGATAGATTTTAAAATAACAGGAAATTGTTTTGGCTCTGTCGCTAACGCCTGACGTTAGATAGTTAATGTCGGGCGTTATCTCTCTAGAAAATATTTTTACAGAAATATCCATAGTGATTTTACTTACGCAATCTTAAATGAAATACACTTTCAGACAATCAGAGATAATAAAATGAATATTATATATTCCAAGAAGATATTTACAAACATATAATTTCAATAACGCTTGAAATTAAGACGACAAGATAAAAATCAATTTTTTTGTTCCTTCACCAGTCCTTCTCCCAAGGACCGGTTGGCTATAACCTATCTATCCCCAGGTAAGGCCTCTAGCCACCCCTAGATCTACCCTAGACCTAGTCGTCACGCACAAGGCGGCAAATTTCCTCCTAAACCGAACCCGACCTAGTCGCCACATGCAAGACGGTGATTTCACTACCGTTACAAGAAAAAATTGAAAAGATAAAGTAAAATCAGAACAAAAGACTCCCTAGATTGAAGAGCGCTGAAGGAGATGTTAAAGATATGCAATGACCATGTCAGAGTAGAAGCGAGCGTCCTTCTTCAAATTTGCCATTGGAAATCTCCTTCTCACTCTTGTTCTTCAATGGTGGTGTTGAGAGTGCTCTCTGAATTCGGGATGAAATGCTCTCTCTGAAGTATAGAATGAAGGCTTGGAATGCATCAATCTTGATCAAATGAAATCAACTCTTTAAATAGGCAAGAAAGCTAACGCGCGACGTTAAGAGTTAACGCCAGCGTTAGTGTTCGTGTATAGAAATCGCTGACATCGTGCAACCGTCGAGAACATGACAGTTTGTGGACTCAACGTGTGTGTTAAGTGTCAACGCTGGCGTTGTCACTTAGTAACCAACTATTTGTCATCTCGACGTCAAGATCCGTTGAGAATTCATCCCTATTTGACAAATGTTAACGCCATGCGTTAACTGCTAACGCTGGGCATTAGCTCACTTTTCAGAGAATCTTCATCACTCAGTGTCCTGTTCATAGGGTTATTTAACTATAGTACATGCACACTATAAACACAAGCAAGATCAAATACATAGTGTTATTTGTTATTCTCAAACTAAGAGATGTGGAACACAAACTCCAACAAGCGCTACTTGGACGTTGTCGCCGGGTGTCTTGCCAGGAGGAGTATTTTTCCCCATGTTGGGTTTCGAAGACGCGCGAGATTTTGCTAGAGCTCTCTATTGTATTAACGCGCTTATCAATGAGAAGAGGTTGTTTTAGTGGGTCTTTCTACGGACGCAGAGTGGAGCTATGTCGTCCCCTCTGGAGCAGTGTCAAAAGAGAAAGCTGGTTTTCACTTTGAAGCGCGGAGGAGCAGGTCTGTCCTTCATGTCTCCTAAGACGATCATCCAAGGGGAGGTGGTTGTTCTAGCAAATTGGCGGGGGAGTATCTGCTCTCTGATTCAGGTGTGGAGGAGATTCTCAAGGCTCTTGATGTTGTGCCATCTCCTCCAGACAGACATACTCCGACATTTGAAGCTGCCAAGGGAAAGAAGCATGCATCCGCTTCTTTGAGGTCTACCACGTCGAAGGTAAAATGTGTTTTTAATTATGTTGTGGTTGTGTTGTCTTTATTGTGATTTTGATCACGTGCTCGTCTCTATTCAGATTGGGGAGCTGTGCAGCATTTCTCACACATGGAACGATCATTACGTTGTTTTGAAGTACAAGTTCATGACCCTTCAGGAGAAACTCAGCAGCACGGTGGACTCCCTAATTTCGGCTAGGAGGAGGAGGGAGAGGGCGATTTCTCTCTTGGAGCGTTCAGAGTTTGAGCTTGCTTCTGCCAAGGATGAAATTGAGAAGCTATGAGTGGAGTCCAAGGCGACCACAATGATTAATGTGGAGTCCCTCGGCCTGCTCGGGGAGGCCCAGAAAAATATGACTTGGCAAGAGGCCAAGATGTCATGTCTGAGGGATGAGGTGACCGAGCTTGTTTCTGCGCGACTAAATATTGATGGGTCAAAGCGGTTGCAATTGTAGAGTATAAGGAGTCTCTTGCGCTCATGGAAGAGTGTTCTCGGATCTCGGAGGAGGACAGAGCCCATATCATGACTACCGAGGTGGACCAGCTCTTGGAGGATGAGTGCGAGATCACGTTCCGATGGGGCTTCGGCAAGGGCCATCGCTTGGCGCGGAGGAGGCCAGAGGGTAGCATTTCAGACCTCAATGTGGACGATTCTTTGGAGGACAACTGCCCTGACATTGATATAGAGGGGTGACCCCAATAGCTGGTTTTCTTTGTGTTTGTGTATTTCTTCTTGTTTGTTACTTTGTATTTGTCGTAGTAGGTGCAATGTGGTATCGTAGTATGCTGGGATTTGCTTTATATGTAACATTAACTGTTTTCTTTTGAGTTATGTACCGGCTCTTTAATGCCGACCTTTCATGTTATATCCATTTTAATGCATTCTGAAATCCCCATCTACCTGTCGGGCCGTCGGCAAGATGTGTGCTTGTTGCTTGGCATGGATACCATAGGTCTTTGCCCACCTCTCGTCGATTATGAGCTCATCTTTCGGCGTAAGCTCCATAGGTCGCCGTTCAGGCTTTAAGCTCGCTGCTCGGCATTAGCACCAGAGGTCGGCGCCCAGGTTATGAGCTCGTTACTCGGCGTAAGCACCCGAGGTCATCACTCAGGTTGTGAGCTTGTTGCTCTGCGTAAACATGAGATGTATTCACTTAGGTAGTTAGGTTATGAGCTCGCTTCTTGGCGTTAGTACCAAAGGTCGGCGCTCGGATTGTGAGCTCGCTGTTCGACATAAGCATCAAAGGTCGTCGCTCAGTTTATGAGCCTGCTGCTCAACGTTAGCACCGAAGGTCGGCACTAGGTTGTGAGCTCGCTGCTCGGAATAAGCACTAGAAGTCGTCACTACGATTATGAGCTCGCTACTCGACGTTAGTACCAGAGGTCGGCGCTCGGGTTATGAGCTCGCAGCTCGGTGTAAGCACCAGAGGTCGTCACATAAATTATGAGCTCGCTGCTCGGTGTTAGCACCGGAGGTCAGCGCTCAAGTTGTGAGCTCGCTGCTCGGCGTAAGCACCGGTGGTCCTCACTTTGGTTATGAGCTCACTACTCGGCGTTAGTACCAGAAGTCTGTGCTCGAATTGCGAGTTGGCTGCTCGGTGTAAGCACCGGAGGTCGTCGCTCAGGTTATGAGCTCACTGCTCGATGTTAGTACCGGAGGTCGGCGCTCGAATTGTGAGTTCACTGCTCGACGTAAGCACCAGAGGTCATCGCCCGAATTGTGAGCTCGTTGTTCGGTGCGAGGGCACTAGAGGTCGACACTCTGTGGGGGAACCCTGTTCCCGCCCGATCGGGGAGGGGGGGGGGGCAGTCCCTCCATGGCCATAAGGCGCGGGCTGGATGCTCAGTGTCACTCGATTATGAGCTCGCTGCTTGGCGTTAACACCAGAGGTCGTGACCTCACCCTTCAGAGATTCATTTTGAGCTCGCTACTTGGTGTCAACATCGGAGGTCGTCACTTGAATTGTGAGCTTGCTGCTCAGTGTGGGGGGCATCAGAGGTTGGCACTCGGTGGGGGAACCCAATTCCCGCCTGGTCGCAGAGGGCAGGAGACCGTCCACGACCGTAGGGCGCGGGCTCGCTGCTCGACAAAAGTACCCAAGGTCGTCGCTCGATTATGAGCTCCCCGCTCAGCATTAGCACCGGAGGTCGTGGCCTTACCCTTTGGAGACTTATTTCCTGAAGCATGCATGATAGATGAAGTTAGAAAACAACGATAATCATTTATTATAGATGCGCGCACAAGTATGAGCTTGCGACTTATTGTTAAAAAACATAGAAAGCACAAAAAGTAGGATATATGATAAATGGGGTGTCGACTCTGCGCGCTCTGGATATGAGGGAGAATCCCTCCGTCCGCTGCCTTCGACCTGTTCGTGTCAAGCCTCTTCAAGGCCCTTTACTGGAGTGTCATGTTGTGGTATGAGCTCGTCCTTTGGGCCGTTGGCGTCGATACTGAGTTTTGTTCCCTGCCCTGAATGAGCTTGTCGCAACTAACATGAATGAATTGATTCCTAATTTCTCATGCTATGCCCACTCCTTCAGGGGCGACGAACTTCATTGCTAGACACAACACGGAGGGGATTGCCTTAAATAGTGTTTGGGGGGGGCGGCCGAAGATGACGTTGTAGACTTCCATGACTATGAACTGAACGTTGTGGGTTGCTTGCCTCGGGAACTCGCCTAGGGTGATTGGGAGAGTGATCATCTCTAGCACCGGGACAAGGCTATTATCAAAGTCGTAGGATTGTCCTGCTGCCGGGATGAGGAGCTTCTTTGCGATTTGTCTACTCCGCATGGTGGACATGAACACAATATCTATTGAGTTCTCACTGTCAGTGAGAATCCTCTTGACGCTGAAACATGGTCCCTGATCCCTGCACTGATGATGAGGGGGTCCTGGTGCGGCAGACGCAGTCCTTCTAGGTCTTCGTCTCTGAATCTAATTGTGATATTCTGTCGCGCCTTCTGGTCTTCCGGGCTCTTTTCTAGCTGGGCGGCAGAGTAAACTCGAGCAGAGAGAAAAAGGGACCCAACTATGGTCTACACCTCTCCAATCATTTGCCTCCCCCAAAGGGCACCCTGGTGCACAAAAGCTTGATCTCTTGCGGGCTGTGGTGGTGTCGACTGGTTTGGGACTTTAATTCCGTAGGAACCTCTCGAGGAGCCCTTGTCGGACAATGCGCTCGATCTCTTTCTTCAGCCGAGTGCAGTCTTCGGTATTGTTCCCATGCCCTCAATGGAAGACGCAGTACTGCGACTGGTTGCCTCTGGTTGGGGAGAGCGGCTTGGGTATGAGGAGTGCATCGTTATCACGGATGGTAAGGAGTACGTTGGTCCGGGTGGTATTCAGGGAAGTGTAGTTCTAGTGTTGGCGGGGTCCTTGGTCTCGATGGGGGTTATCGCGACGCTCGTCGCTCCTCCTAGGCACCGGTTGTGGCTCCTTCCCTCTCTTCCTCTTCAAACTTCCCTCAAACTAATGGTGGTGCGCTTCAATCACCTCGTCAGTCACGATCTGGGCCTCGACTCGGTGAATGAGATCGGGGTAGTTGGGTACTGTCTCTCTCATCAACGCGGATTAGAAACCACTAGGACGGAGCCCCCCGAGGAAATCACCACACAGGAGCTCGGGGTCGACGTCGGGGATCTATTGCACCTCTGTAATGACGCGACAGAATAAATCCTTAAGTGTCTCCCCCTCGTTCTTGTGAATCCTAGAAAGGTGAGAGGGGTCCTGAATGATCTGGCGGTTGACAATAAACTGGTCGATGAACAACTGAGTTAGCTCTGCAAAGTTGTTGATTTCCCCCTCCCTTAGGCAATGGAACCAGGTGCGAGTCTTCCCATTCAGAGTCGCCGGAAACACTTGGCATAGAAGTTGATTGGGAGCGTCGTAGATCCGCATGATCGTTGCGATGTGATTGACATGCTCCAATAGATCGTCCGATCAAAAGTCTCGAAGTTGGGCAACTTCAAGCCATGCAGTACGTGATGCGTTAAGAATTGTGGGCGAACAGAGACTCGTGGAGAACATGGCGTTGTGCGCACGACGAACAGAGACTCGTGGAGAACATGGTGTTGTGCGCACGCGACCTGACGTTCATCATGTTCATACTCCTTTTCAATCTTGTTTCTTACTTCCTCGTGAGTGAGCATTCTGTCTAAAGGGATAAAGTCAAGCGTAGTATAAAGAGAGTTGATTTCTCCTTAAAAGAAAAGGGAACCACAATTATCCCGCGTAGAAAAAGGATTTAAAGAACGATAAAGCAATCTTTAGGGCCCCCTACCCATAGCTTAAATCTCAGGTAGACCTTTCTAAAATCAGAGCTTCGGTGCCGTCTCGACCAGAGAGATCAGAGTGGTTTAGAATCCCGCAAAGTAGAACTAAATCGAATATTACTTCTCTTTCATAAACAAAACCATTATTTTCTAAAGATTCTACATAGCCACTTACCTTTCAAATATCAAGTATACTGGTTATCCTATATTAGTTAGTAATCAATTTAATTTATTATAAAACTAATTTTCCAAAGATAATTATAATAAGATAACAAGAGAGAATAGAAGTAGGTTACGTAAGGAGTGAACGTCTCACATAATATAAATGTGAATTTTGTTATCATAAAAACTCATATACTCAACGATATGTGTGCTTGCCTAAAAGCACGCAAAAGCTACCGCTAAAATTGAATGCGAAAGGAGCATGCCAAATATCTTAATATATACTTGTGCTCTGACTTCTGTAGAACTTGAGCTCTGAGTATTTGTTAAATCATAGCCGAAACATAAATCAGAACTTCGCAGTGTATGTTGACATTGGTATGTATACTTCTCAAAGTACGTTGATTTTTGCCTTTATCACTTGTCGACATAAGCTGACTTCTTCTCAAAATAAACTTCTTTACATAGCCACACTCTGAGATCTCTGAAGGATTTAATTCACTTATTTTCCATCCTGAATAACCCTGAATTCCAGGCTATATGAAATATTCCATCTATGCAACTAGGACATCTTCTTATATCACTTTGATATTCTGATATGTCAAATCATAAAAGGGAATTTTCCCACCAATCTCCTCCTATTTGAAATATCTAATTTTACAAGTTAAGTGATTTTGAAAAACCAAAGAAAACGTCACAAACTTCTAGATGAGTGCAGGAATAAATCATATATAATAGATAAACAAGAGAATCTATACAAGAGGGTTGTTCAATAAAGAAACCATGCAACATGATAGTTACTACCTAGGAGCTATCGCCGGCGGTACCTCCCAGTAACCGCATAACTCGGGCAAAAAGATGACATTACATCTCAATACATCTCATACAAGCTATATAAGAGTTCTCAAGATATCATATAGTATTTATAAAATACTAACCATCTATGCGAGTAATAGACAAGCATATACCAATGCAACCTATGGTGCACACCGCACACAATCAATGGAGTACTCACGCCTCCTATCACAACTCATGAGTGTTTCTGCCGGCTCAGGCATGGACACTACAGACCTGTCCTCAGTCACCACATTGGGCCCTGCATCGATTGCTTTCACGCAATAGGATGATACAATCACGTCACATCATACAATTCCTTTGTTTCCCTTGCCAATCCCACAACTTATCGCATGTAATCAAATCTCAACATCATTGGGACCTCAACCTCCTATACATGGAATACCACATCCCAGGATATGCCAACCATGCTTGGGCAATCCTGCTACCCCTCCTGGGTCTCGTACAGACCGATCAACAATGCGCGGGAGAGGTAGGATGCACCCCTTTCAAACCACTCCCGTTTTAACATCACAATCATAAATATTATCACACTTATGGCAAAGGGTAGAGTATTACATTCAAATAGCACGCATGACATACACACAGGCAGTCATGGTGATAGACCCTTTAACCTTAAACAGAGAGCACGGTAGGTCATGTTTATAAACCCCTTTTTCGTGCCAAGTTCATACCCACGCGTCACATAAGGTCTCTCATGACCCACTAGAACTCCAACCCCTTTTCATTCAACTATGAATATAGAACTAGTAGCATCACAACATCACTATACATCTAAGTGAATCACGAGATTACTATCTCATCACATCGATCCTCTCATTGGGATGCCCACACCCAAAGATCCTAAAATTATACTTAACATGCATTACACTATTATGTCGCTATTACATTTCAACAATAACGGGTTGATCAAAAACCCAAATCGAAATATTCACCAATCTCTTAGGATTATAGACAAGTGTTAACCAGGTTATCACTAATAATCCACGGTACCTAGAAGCACCAAAAAAACATTACATGGGAGCTATCGCTGGCGGTAACCGCTACCGCAAGGCGATAGCTTCCTGGAACCGAAATTTCACGAACATGCAGCCCTCTCTCAAGTCCACAAAAACACCCCTATTCGGAGCGACTTGGCCCCAAAGCCTTCACATCCTCCCTATTCGACTTTACCTCAAATAAATTGCATCAACATCACCGGATCGGGTCATAAACCACGATATCGGCTTCACACAAAAACACATAAAAATACACAAAAGAGAAATGCGCTTCCAAAAGACCGGGAGAAGAAGGTTGCTACCCTTGGAGAAAGAATCATATCGATGGAAACCTGCAAAGCTTGGGCAAAGAAGAACCGCAGCAACCCAAGGATTTCTTTTATGGCGATGGCACGTCGATCCGAGCGACGGAACTCCGACAACTCCTTCCTCAAGGGTGAGGAGCACCATCTTTTCTCTCCCTCTCTTGACCTAGCTGAAAAAGAATGAAATGAAATAAAATGAGGAGAAATAGGGTTCGGCCTCCCTATTAAAGCACTCAAGCGCACCACTTGGGGCCATCCGATGGGATTTGATGGAGGTCCAACGACCGAAATCATGAGATTAAACCAACTAAGTCCGTACTACCGCACCGTGGTAGGCACTACTGCCCGTCGGAATCTCCCCAGACACGACTTACTCGAGCGCACACTACCGCCTGTGATAGGATCAATCGCGCGACGGTAACCCCCAAGCACCTTACAGTGATGAAACATAGAATGGGGTTGAAAAGAACTAGATTTTGAATTAATTTGCTTAATGGAGGTAACTGCTACAGCGACGCGGTAGCTCCCAGGATACCACTTTTCACTTAAGAAAAGCAGGGCGTTACACCGATGACCTATTGTCGTCGACCATCATCGGAATCCTCAATTTACAGAGATCACATAAAACATTAATCCGATTTTGGCTCGATTTGATTAGGATGCATCCTATTTTGATATATAAGATCTACCATAGAGGGAGGGGTCGGAAATCTCACCTCCAAGGGGAAAAACCAATTTTGGCTCCACTTGATGCCTCCTTATGCTTCTGAGAACTTCTCTGATCTTCGTAAGCTGGTCCCAAGCAACATCTGTCCTCAAAAGCTCTTGCCATGGCACCTCATGCTTGGGTCACTTTTGCCTTAAACTACATTTGACCACCATTAGCCTAATTGTCCCATTTTTTACTTAATTAATGATTTAACAAGCTAATTTGAGTGTAGGTGGAGTCAGGGGTTGATCCATGGGTTTATTAGGCATGGGGACCCATTAATTCTACATTTAGATGAAGGTTAAGCTTTACTTAACCATGGTTAATCATGGTTGACCAAAGTCAACTTTTGATGGGATGGCAAGCCTTGACCATGTGGTAGGTTTTAACAAGGTCAAATGATAGTGTGGGGCCAATTGGTCCTTGTTCAAGTCACCTAGGTCAAGGCGCACATTTAGGGTGATATTGGACTTCTAGGGTCCTAATGAGAAATGAGATGTTACAGAGAACTCCCAAAAAGTTTTGATGGACGTAGGTACAACTGACGCGATAAGTTCTTTATATAATAGTATAGATACATGAAATTTCATCTATTTGATCATTTAGCTAACATTTATATCAAAAAAATGGTACGTAAGAACCCATAAAGTTATGGGTTGCAGCCATGCAATAGCCTATTTAAATGTGTGTTGGTCGTCCATGTGTGCTAAATACATTAGGATGTGTAGTAGTTGCAAGGAGTAACAAAGAAATGAGTAGAATGTCAAGAGTATGATGATTGATTAACTTAAGGAAAATATATTAATTTTACTTTTAAACATGAATCAGAGGATGAGTAATTATAAAGCTGATTTTTTATAGTAAACATAAGTAATGCAAATGAATACATATTGTTAGAATTTTTATTCATTTGTGATTATTTCATGAAGCCTTCATGATGCTTGTTTGGCGCCGCATTTTTGCTCCGCTGAGTTTGGACAAAAACGCCACCATCATAGAATGTATGTTTGGCATGACAATGGTTATGACTGTCACCAAGAAAACAAAACTAATTTTGAACATAAAAGTAGATGAAGTTCCTTAGGTAAGGTTGGACGTTCACGAACGACGGTTCATAACCACCACGTTCACGACCGCCACCGCCGCACCAAACGGAGCCTTAGCGTTTGGACTTTACATCAATTAATGAAAAGCTTTGGGATTTAGGATTTGAATGCTTTGTGCTTCTTGTGTCCTTGCACATTAAGTTTTGGGCGTTGTACCTTAAAGAAGTGAGCATCGGTTGAAAGTCCTGTCACAGGGTAGTGGAACTTTTTTAGGGCAGTGATCACACATCTTACTCATTTTTGATTACTAATCTTTTTATTATTGCATGTACGAAAAAATGATTCCGACACAAAGTTGAAAAAAGACTTGCACGCCCAAGAATATGTTGGCAACGGAAAAAATTTCGGGCTCGCACTTTACAAGTCGCGACCCCCGAAAATTGGGGGGGGGGGGGGGGGGGGGGCTTTTAATGGGGTTCCCCTAAAATTCATCAAAGTTAGGACTGTTTCAAGATCGTGACCTTAACCAGATCGCCAAAATGAACCAGCTCGAATGTACAAAGCATCTCCCCTAACGGAGCAGTCTCAATAGTTGAAACCCCACACACACGCTCCCCTGAGTGTGCGTGCAAGCAGGCCACTCACCAGCGCACGCTCACACGCATAGTAGATGCACGCGCACTGCAACCTCATACGCACAACGGCCCCGTGTGCCCAGGTTGCTCGCGAACAACGGTCGCATAACGCCCCCCCTGCGCCTAGGCATGCAAAGTCCGCGCGCGCGTCGTGCTCCCCCGCGCGCATGCCAGCATTTCGCCACCGCCGTTTGACAAAACTCCCACCGCCGCCGCCAGTGAACCATTCTGTGCCGCCTAGGTGTCATGCCCGTCATTTTTCAGAAATTGGTGATCCAGGTGATCAAATTTGCGCAACCTCATTCTTCAGTCCAAATTCCAAGACAGCCCAGTTACCAAGGCACCCCTCAGAAAAACTATAAAATGCAGATATGATTTCATTTGAAAACAAGCAACCAAGAAGGGAGAAAAGAGCTCTGAAGGTTTTCTGGCGAACACTTGGAACTCTGAAGGTTTTCCAAAGAAGATCGCTCAGAGATCTCTTTCAGAGTTTAAATATCTCTTTCGGAGTTTGAAGACCTCCTTCGATTATCATGTCCTACTTCAAGAGCGACTTAGAGATTTCCTTTGGAGTTCGATCCACTCTGCTCCAGTGCCTTCTCCAACGCCTTCTCAAGTGTGGACTTAGCTTTCTACAGTGTCTCCTCTAGTTCCTTCTCAAGCATGAACTTAGCTTTCCACAGTGCCTGCTCCAGCGTCTTCTCTAGTGCCTTCTTCGGAACCTGCTCTTGAATCTGCTCCTGCGAGCGCTAAGAAAGATTTTGTTTATTTTTAACATTCAAATACTTGTAATTAGAGTTGTAGCCTGTCATCCGCTCGAAAATCCTTACACATGTAACCTCAAGCAAATTAGTGTATTTGGTCGGCACCGAACCAACCCCGTGGTTTTTTCCTTTTTCAACTTGTCATCTCTACTGTTTGTTCTCTTTTGACCGTTTGCGCGCCTAGGGTCGTCAACCTTCCTGCACCGGTACGTACGGTCTATGGGCACGACTGACCCGACACTTTTCCCACCGCAAGTAATTTACAATAAGAGCAATGAATAAAATAGATAACTGACACCTTCGGGTCCGCAGTGGCTTGCCTTACTTGACATAAAATAATTTGGGAAGGCGACCATATAACATCAACGTGCAGCTTAACTTTAGACAAGGAGAACCTTGAGCGTGTGGGCGCATTATTGGAGTTAACCTTGGTGGAATACCTCAACTCTCGGTTATCCCTAACTAACGCTCTACCAGAAAATCAACCGTTTGCCAGAATAGGACCCGAGCTAAAAAATGCAGGAATAGTAAATTGCAATAATTAAGTGCTGTAAGTGAATGCTGCTGAAATAAATTGCAGATGTGAAGTGCTGAAGTAAAGTACTAAAACAAATTGCTTTAATGAAATGTTGAATTAGAAGAGTTGTAATAAAGAGCTGTACTGAAACGAAAAGCTGAACTGAAATAGAGTGTTGAACTGAAACGAACTGTAGTTAACAAAGTACTGAACTGAAATATGAGTAGTGTTGAAATAAAGTGCAGTATCTGAAATACTGAATAAAAGAACAGAATAAGAATTAGCTCAGTTTTGCAGTTCCCTCTCCATTTAAGCAGGGAAGTTTGGTTATTTTCTCCATTCCCAGGAGGCTTCTCCATTCCAAGGAGGCAACCCCATTCATAGGAGGCTTCTCTGTTCCAAGGAGGCAAGTTCATAATTCTGCGATGAGTTCTTAGTATTTTACCATGTTAGGGTCCGTCGGTTTGAATGTATCCGATTATTACTTTTAGTTGAACCATTTTGGGAGAATCATCGGATTACAAGATTTCGATTGAGCCTTATTATAATATTAAACATTTTATTATAAACACCAGATTTAATCATTGAGACTCCAAATCTCTTTAAGAGGTTCAACACAAGCTCATTTAATCTCAATTGCTTGCAATAGGGCGAATCAAGTTCTTGTATTACGACCGATATTAATTCTTTCGATTTCACTCTCTTTTATTCAACAAATACCAAAGAGAGTCGAAAATTTAAGAAACTTGAACCAGATGTTGTACTTGCCTTAACAGAAACCCCATAATTTTCTCAAATCATTTTAAGCTTGTTTTGGCCTCCGATAAATTATTCTCCTCGAATAAACTCTTATATTAAAATACCAAAAATACTTTTGCTAATTCAAAAATTGCCAAGTTTTGAATGAGAGTTTATACTAAAACAATGAGGCTTCAATAATTATATCAGACTCATTTCACCAAGTAGGAGCTCTTTGGAATATTTAAAATAATGAAGAGACCATAAATTAATTTCTCAAAAATAGATAACCTTTCAATAAATCAACCAACTTTTTCAGTGGGTAAACACCGGATCAACTGTCATCCAGAGAGTTTTCTCAGATTTTTATACCAAAGTTAAAAGCAGCTGATATTATTAAACCAATAATTTTTACCTCTTTTAAATCTTTAAAAAATATCAGTAATGCATAATAAAATTGATTATTTTTGAGGGGCTATGTAATCCTCTAATAATCACCATATAAAAATTACAGGAGTTTTAATCGAACATATATTCTCCTGGAATCTTTATAATGAAGGGAACTATATTAATTAAATCACCAAAATACCACATAATTGTTAAAAAAATCTCAAATAATTACAGAGGGTACACTTAAGCTATGGTCATCACCTCAAATTTTCCACAATTTTTTCTCAGAATTAAGAGTCACTGTTATTTGAAAAATCTCAAATATCGTTGAATTTTAATTATTAAAAATACTAAATTATGAGATAAAAATCTCAAAAAATTTCTGGAGATGCTACTCACTGATATGCACAACTTTCATGTTCAACGTTTTTCATTTGGGCTTCTTATAAGGACCATAAAAATAAAACTCTATAATAAATAAAAAATTATAAAATATATATTCCAAAACATTTTCCTGTACGTTGTCCCCCCTGTCACGACCCGTCTCGACAAGGGTCAGAGCGCACTTCGGGCGGGGTGTGATGCCACAAGCATGAGCGAACAGGAAACCATGTCTGCTGAGGCGAAAACAGAAATACTACAATATATATTAATTTATTACTTTGAAAAGAATTTAGTGTATTTTATAAATATGCAGAAGCCGAAATGAAAGGTTAATGCTCATGCATTTATAATAAAATCTAATGTTACACACAATGCTGAAACGGTGATCATGCTATAAGCCACAATAGTAAAATGTCATAAACAAAATGATCTGATACAACAAAACACCCTAGGAGTTGTCCACAATACAAGAGAAAATGACTGACAATAACTAATACATGAAAAAATTCAACAGTAATTGAAACAAAATACATAGAACCTGCTGACACAGTAATAAAAAAAACCTCCAAGCAAAACTGCAGTTGAACGAAGAAAACTCAGGGAGCAGACGGCGCGGTCACGAACCCTAAGGCAAATCCAAACATAAGGAAATTGCCTCAGAACATGAAAAATAACAGAAAATAGACTATAAATTTAAGTACGTACAGAAGAAATTCTAAAGTACCAATTAACATCCTGAAGCAAGCTAGCGAAACAAGCAAGTAGCTGAAACAAGCAGAACTATCTGAAATTATTAGCCTACTCCGGAGTATAGCCTAAACCTTTATTTTACAATGACATAAGCTGTAATCGATGAAATGCGTAGGTGTTTATAGTGGGCGCGCATGGTTCACACTCAAGTCCAAGTGTAAGTCTTACTAGAATAAGAGTATTTCCTGCTTACCGTGACCATGCAAACAAGACGATGCACCACCTAAACTCTAGTTTCCAAGATTTGCTTATGACACTCAAGACTTAAGTGATTCATGATTTTTCTGTGGAAATTTCTATCGTAACAAGAAATACTCATGAGATATGATTTTTTGCGTTATCAGATACAGTTAATAACTTAGATACAGGTATAAAGAACTTAAATTCTTAATTTGCAAGCGAGAGAGAATTTCTCCACTTGCCTTAAGGTGAAGCAGGAACTACTAGCGACAGCTAAGCGGCGCAAGCAAAGTCAAAGGTACTATTGAACCTGTTCAGGAATAATCGCAGACAATATTTGATACTTGATAAGCAGAAACTCATACGCTAGCAAAGGCAGTTATTTTGCAAAAACTAACTCAAGAGCAGGTTCGCAATTTACCTCCCTCAAGTATGAGGGGAGAGGAGTTACCACGAACAAATCAGAGATTTGGCGGCGCTTAGGCGACGGAGACCCTAAATCAGAGAGGGTTTTGGAGAGGTTCCACCACTAGATCGGACGAGCGGCATCGGAAACACAAACAAAGTTGAGATTAGACAATTATACGACGAACGCAAGGCGGACCGATGAAATTACGTCGATCGGAGAGCGAAAATCACCACAAAAAAATTAGGGCATAACTGTAAATGAAAGTTTGGCATAGATCCTTACCCAAGGAGGCCAGATCTGGGCTCAAGAATCCATGAGGAGGGGTTTCGAGCGAAACCCTAGGAGTCCCCTTGAAATCCCCCGGCCGAAACGGAGAGGAAGAGGGGTTGTCGACCTCTTGGAGGAGGAGGAGAAGCTCCTTGCTGATGTCGGCGTCCAGAAGAGAGGACTTCTTGCTGCTGTCGGCGTCCAGAAGAGGGGACGAAGAGCTAGGGCAGCCTGCTGCCGAACCTTGGAGGAGAAGGGCTGCTTCCGTCGGCCAGGAGAAGGGAAGGAGGATACGCAGATACCGGCTGGAGGCGGAGCAGGCGGCGGCGGTGCATGCAGGAGACAAGAGCGGGAGAGCCGTCCGGGAGCGGAAACGGGAGGGCGTCTTGCGTGCGCACGGGAGCGAGATCGAGGGAGGTGCGGTTTGCGGGTTTTGATTTGCGGGAGTGCTGAACCGTGTGGTTTAATTGGGGGGGGGGGAAAGGAGATGGGCTACGGTTAGAGGGGAATAAAGAGGGATATTATTATTATTAAGATTATTAAAGATTGTTACATTCTCCCCTACTTAGAAAGTTTCGTTCCGAAACTTCTTAGGATTTCCTGGCTGGGGGCTAATATGACGAAGATTCAGACGTCATTTACACCGACGAGGTTTGCAGATCAAGGCATGGAAGCTAATTATGAATATAGCAAAAAGAGAAGAGAACAAGAGCAGAGGCATATCAGGATCAGGAGAAAAGGTGCGGATACTTTCTACGCATGTCAGCTTCGAGCTCCCAAGTGAACTCCTCGAACTTGCCATGCATCCAAAGTACCTTCACCATAGGAATAGTTCTCTTTCGAATCTTGCGTTCTTGATATTCCACTATCTTGGCGGGCTCAATCGGATAAGACAATTAGCTTCAGGAATCACCGGGATTTCCTCGAGAACACGATTAGGCTCATGGATGTACTTTCGGAGCTGACTGACATGGAAAACATCATGAACACCGGACAATGAATCTGGCAACTCCAAACGATAAGCAGATCCTCCAACACGCTCTGAGATGGTGTACGGCCCCACAAATCTCGGGTTGAGCATATGATGGCGACTAAACCATTTCACCCCAGGAGTAGGAAAAACCTTCAAGAACACCTGATCGCCTACGGCAAACTCCAACGGACGGCGGCGCTGATTGGCATACTTCCTCTGTCTTTTAATGGCACGACTGAGCTGAAGACGAGTCTTCTTGGTGGCTTCTTCCATTTCCTGAAGCAACTCAGGGCCCAACACCACCTTCTCACCAACTTCTGACCAATAGAGAGGAGTCCTACAACGACGCACATACAATGCTTTGAAGGGGCCATCTTGAGGCTCTCCTGATAGTTATTGTTGTAGGCGAACTCAACCAACGGTAGGTGCTCATCCCAAGCTCCCTTGAAGTCCAGAATATAACACTGAAGCATGTTTTCAAGAATCTGATTAACCCTTTCGGTCTGCCCATCGGTAGTTGGATGATAAGCGGTGCTCAGGTTGAGCTCGGTACCCAAAGCTTGCTGAAAACCCTTCCAAAAATGAGAAACAAACCTCGAGTCACGATCGGAAACAATCCGCAGAGGAATCCCATGAAGTCTAACTATCTCAGAGACATAGATCCGGGCCATCTTCTCGGTGGAGTGACCTTCCTTGTACGGGATGAAGTGTGCCACTTTCGTCATGCGGTCCACTATGACCCAAATCGCATCATGCCCTCTCGGAGTACGGGGCAAACCCATGATGAAGTCCATAGAGACATCTTCCCACTTCCATTCGGGGATAGACAAAGGCTGCAAAAGACCACCAAGATGCTGACACTGAGCTTTCACCTTCTGGCACGTCAGACATTGAGAGATGAAACGAGCTATGTAATTCTTCATACCAGGCCACCAAACGATTTGCTTCAAGTCATGATACATTTTATTATTGCCTGGATGACCAGATGTGCGAGACTCGTGAGCTTCTCAGCAAATACTATCGAGCAATTCAGGAACATCAGGAATGCAGAGGCGGCCTTGGAAAAGCAGAATATCGTCAGAGATAGAGAAATCCAAAAGAGTCCCAAGTTCAACCTGTCGGCGGATGCACTGGAGTGCGGGATCAGATGGCTGCAAATCCTTCACCTGCTCTACCCATAACGGAACAGGAAACTCTCCATGACCCTCGGGTGCGATGGATATATCCATCCGATCGAGGTCATCAATCAAGGCTGCCAGGATAGCTGACATGGGTGCACAAGCGGCTACGGAGGCATGCCGGCTCAACGCATCTGCCACTGAATTGGCTTTACCAGGAATATACGTGAGCTGCAAGTCGTAATCTGCCACAAACTCGAGCCAACGCCTCTGACGAAGATTGAGGTCCTTCTGAACAAAGATGTACTTTAAACTCTGGTGGTCGGTGAAAAAGTGACACTTTTCACGCCATAGAGATAATGACGGCAAAGCTTCAAAGCAAATACCACTGCAGCGAACTCCAGATCATGAGTGGGGTAGTTGCGTTCGTGAACCTTCAACTGCCTCAACCCATAAGCAATAACACGATCATCCTGCATCAGGACACAACCCAAACCAACTCCGGAAGCATCGGTGTAAACTGAAAAGTCCAACCCTTCTGACGGAAGAGCTAAAACAGGCGTTGAACACAGACGTTGCTTCAACTCAAAAAAGGACTGCTCGCACTGATCTAACCACTCGAACCTAGCATGCTTTTGAGTTAGTCGAGTCAGGGGAGCAGCAAGAGAGGAAAAACCCTTGACGAAGCGTCAGTAATAGCCAGCCAAACCAAGGAAACTGCGGATCTCGGTAGGTGTAGAACCGTAGAAGGTCGCTTCCAGTCCATAACTGCAGAAATCTTGGCAGGATCAACAGAAAGTCCATCTCCTGAAATGACGTGGCCTAAGAAGGCAACACGATCCATCCAGAACTCACATTTTGCCAACTTTGCATAAAGCTGATGCTGACGAAGGGTGGAGAGAGTGAATCTAAGATGTGTTGCATGCTCCTCGTGGGTTTTGGAGTAGACCAAGATATCATCAATGAAGACAATGATGAACTTGTCTAGGTACTCACGGAAGACACAGTTCATCATGTCCATGAATGCAGAAGGGGCGTTAGTCAACCCGAAAGACATCACCAAAAATTCAAAATGACCATACCGAGTCCGAAAGGCCGTCCTGGGGATGTCGGAGTCCTTGATCTTCAGCTGATGGTAACCAGACCTGAGATCTATCTTGGAAAAGACTGTACTTCCTTTAAGCTGATCGAATAGATCATCTACACGCGGAAGGGGGTACTTATTCTTGATGGTCACCTTATTAAGATCTCGGCAGTCGATGCACAATCTCATGGATCCATCCTTCTTTTTCACGAAGAGTACAGGGGCTCCCCAAAGTGACGAGCTAGGGCGAATGTACCCACGCTCAAGCAATTCGTCTAACTGCGATCTGAGTTCTTCAAGCTCACGCGGTGCCATACGGTAAGGAGCTTTAGATATGGGGCACGTTCCAGGCTCTACATCAATACAGAACTCTTCATCTCGATCAGCAGGCATCCCAGGCAATTCGGCGGGGAACACGTCAGGAAACTCCGAAGCAACAGAAATAGACTCGAGTTGAGGAGAGATAGTTTCCGAGTGCGAAGCATAAACGAAGCAGGCAGAACATCCTTGGCTAAGAAGTCGAGTGGCGCGTACAACAGAGATTACCTTCAGGTGACTGCGGGTCTGAACGTGGACGATGTAGTCCTTGCCATCAACGCTGAGATTGACCCTCTTCGCCACGCAATCCAACTTTGCTCGATACGCGACCAACCAATTCATTCCCAGGATTACGTCGAACTCTGTCATATCCAGAACTATGAGGTCAACGATGACTTGCAATTCTCCAAGAAGGATCGGGCAATTGAGAATGCCTCTGGTTGAGAGATTCAGATGACCGGGTACAGAAATCTCAAAAGGAACCTCAAGTGGCGAAGTATGCCAACTATAAAGGTCCACGATGTGGCGGGCGATAAAAGAGTGCGATGCACCGGAGTCAAATAAGATTTGCATCCACTTATTCTTGACCCTAAAACTTCTTAAAAAGGAAAACATAACGCATAACAAGTTTATTCGACTAAGGCAACCAGATTTAAGAATGCAGAAAAATTTAAAATTCTACACGAAACGTACCAGAGATGACGTCGGTAGAGGCGAGCGCCTCGCCCTGAGTGACAACGTTCAGCACAGCCTTGCCCTGAGCTCCGGGGATAACTTGTAGTGGCTGAGCGGGAATCGGGCTTTCCTTTATGGGGCAGTCGATCATGAGGTGCCCAACCTGCCCACATTTGAAACAGGCCTTCTGCTTACGGCGGCAGCCCTTTGCCAAGTGGCCCGGCCTCTTGCAGAAAGCATAGACGGAGGCAGCAGAGGCAAGCGTCATCTGAGGTTGCTGCGCAGGAGTAACCATCTTCTGTTTCTTCAGGAGGGAGCGGCAGACTTGGGCGACATGGCCCACCTTGTGGCAGAAGGCACACACCTCTTTGGACCTGGGGCTTTGCTGCTGAGATGGAGCATCCTTGCGCTTGAGGTCGGAAGCGGCGCCATTGCTTGTTCCATGCTGGGCTTTCTTGGCAGAACGATCCAGCTCAATAGCTTCCACCTGCAAGGCGGCTCCCACGGTCTCTGCATAGGTGGTGGCTCCTGGAGCTACCACAAGCTGGCGGAAGTCATGACGGAGCCCCTTCACGGAACGGTTAATCTTTTTGTCTTCATCCAGCACGAACTCCGCAGCAAGGAGGGAAAGGCGGGAGAACTCTCTCGCATACTCGGTCACTGTCCTACCAGGCTGCTGAATGGACAGGAACTTCTCAGCTAACTTGTCCCGCTCCAGGAAGAGAGCAAGTTCTCCATAAGAGCATCCTTGAACTGTCCCCAAGATAAGGTGGTAGAATCGGGGAGGCTGTGGCGCTGGAGCCACCAAGTATAAGCATCATCAGACAATTGATAGGCCGCAAGGAGGACCTTCTGGGTCTCGGGAACTCCAGCATACTCAAAATGCTTCTCCATTTGGGAGATCCATTCAGTGATCACGAAGTAGTCTCGATTGCCATCGAAAGACGGCAGATTCAGCCTCTTGAATGCCAGAGTATCTGCCATTGCCACGGGCGGGGCAGTCGGGCTTGACACGAGCGGGGGCACCAAGGTGACGGCAGGCGAGCCGGTCCCAGAATCAGTTGCAGGAGGGGTGGCTCCAGGAAGGGCTGTAGTGTTCGTAACTCCAGCTGTCCCTGCACTGCCGGAACCAAGGGCTGGGTCAGGAGTTTGGCGATCCTCTTCCAGACGGGTGAGACGTTCCAGAATCTGCCTCAGCAGCTGGGCAGTGGCATCTCCAGATGTTCCTCCCGCTGAAGAGGTAGCCTTCTTGTGATGCGATCGCTTAGAAGCCATCTAGAAGGAGACACGAGGAATCGAGTAAGAGAAACAGTCAAGTTTAGCATAAAGGATTAAGACTACAGGTTCTAGCATTCTAATACTATTGAATACGTAAATCGCGTAATAGTTACAACATTTTCATTGGACAACTCTAGGTGGCAGTCATTGAAGAATCCATGTGTGTACAATCGTCATCTGTTGCTCTCAGCTTAACACTCGTGCAATGAGTTATGTCATGCATGCAATGTATTTATGCCTACAATGCATCCTTAAGAATGTTCATGAATGGATACGTATGCCATGTTAAGTGCCCATATCACTTAACATGTCACGTGCATGATGATTCTAATGTCAGCGCACTTGAAAATATTAAACCGCCCATACAATTTAATATTCGCAAGCGGTGTATATCCTAGTGAAAGTTCATATGCATATAAATGTTAAGTTTGCCCATACTCCCTTAACATTTGTACGCATACTACTCATGCTTATGAGTGAGTGTGTGCGTGTTTTAGCCTCGAACAACAGACAACGACAAAGTGAGTGAGAAAATGATGCATGCACGTATATTTACATAATAGATTTCAAAATATATGAAAATTTTAAAATACTTTATCATTAGATGCTTAACCTGGCTCTGATACCAACTGTCACGACCCATCTCGACAAGGGTCAGAGCGCACTTCGGGCGGGCCGTAATGCCACAGGCATGAGCGAACAGGAAACCATGCCTGCTGATGCGAAAACAGAAATACTACAATATATATGAATTTATTACTTTGAAAAGAATTTAGTGTATTTTATAAATATGCGGAAGCCGAAATGAAAGGTTAATGCTCATGCATTTATAATAAAATCTAATGTTACACACAATGCTGAAACGGTGATCATGATATAAGCCACAATAGTAAAATGTCATAAACAAAATGATCTGATACAACAAAACACCCTAGGAATTGTCCACAATACAAGAGAAAATGGCTGACAATAACTAATACATGAAAAGTAAATCCAACAGTAATTGAAACAAAATACATAGAACCTGCTGACAAAGTAATAAAAAACCTCCAAGCAAAACTACAGCTGAACGAAGAAAACTCAGGGAGCAGACGGCGTGGTCACGAACCCCAAGGCAAATCCAAACAGAAGGAAAATTGCCTCAGAACAAGAAAAATAACAGAAAACAGGCTATAAATTTAAGTACGTACAGAAGAAATTCTAAAGTACCAATTAACATCCTGAAGCAAGCTAGCGAAACAAGCAAGTAGCTGAAACAAGCAGAACTATCTGAAATTATTAGCCTACTCCGGAGTATAGCCTAAACCTTTATTTTACAACGACATAAGCTGTAATCGATGAAATGCGTAGGTGTTTATAGTGGGCGCGCATGGTTCACACTCAAGTCCAAGTGTAAGTCTTACTAGAATAAGAGTATTTCCTGCTTACCGTGACCATGCAAACAAGACGATGCACCACCTAAACCCTAGTTTCCAAGATTTGCTTATGACACTCAAGACTTAAGTGATTCATGATTTTTCCGTGGAAATTTCTATCGTAATAAGACATACTCACGAGATACAATTTTTTGCGTTATCACATACAGTTAATAACTTAGATACGGGTATAAAGAACTTAAATTCTTAATTTGCAAGCGAGAGGGAATTTCTCCACTTGCCTTAAGGTGAAGCAGGAACTACTTGTGATAGCTAAGCGGCGTAAGCAAAGTCAAAGGCACTATTGAACCTGTTCAGGAATAATCACAGGCAATATTTGATACTTGATAAGCAGAAACTCATACGCTAACAAAGGCAGTTATTTTGCAAAAATTAACTCAAGAGCAGGTTGGCAATTTACCTCCCTCAAGTATGAGGGGAGAGGAGTTACCACGAACAAATCGGAGATTTGGCGGCGCTTAGGCGACGGAGACCCTAAATCGGAGAGGGTTTTGGAGAGGTTCCACCACTAGATCCGACGAGCGGCACCGGAAACACAAACAAAGTCGGGATTAGACGATTATACGACGAACGCAAGGCGGACCGGCGAAATTACGTCGATCGGAGAGCGAAAATCACCACAAAAAAAATTAGGGCATAACTGGAAATGAAAGTTTGGCATAGATCCTTACCCAAGGAGGCCAGATATGGGCTCAAGAATCCATGAGGAGGGGTTTCGAGCAAAACCCTAGGAGTCCCCTTGAAATCCGCCGGCCGAAACGGAGAGGAAGAGGGGCTGTCGACCTCTTGGAGGAGGAGGAGAAGCTCCTTATTGATGCCGGTGTCCAGAAGAGACAACTTCTTGTTGCTGTCGCCGTCCAGAAGAGGGGACGAAGAGTTAGGGAAGCCTGCTGTCGAACCTTGGAGGAGAAGGGCTGCTTCCGTCGGCCAGGAGAAGGGAAGGAGGATGCGCAGATGTCGGCTGGAGGCGGAGCAGGTGGCGGCGGCGGCGGTGCACGCGGGAGACGAGAGCGGGAGAGCCGTCCGGGAGCAGAAACGGGAGGGCGGCTTGCGTGCGCACGGGAGCGAGATCGGGGGAGGTGCGGTTTGCGGGTTTTGATTTGTGGGAGTGCTGAACCGTGGGGTTTAATTGGGGGGAGAAAGGAGATGGGCTGCGGTTAGAGGGGAATAAAGAGGGATATTATTATTATTAAGATTATTAAGGGTTGTTACATTCTCCCTACTTAGAAAGTTTCGTCCTGAAACTTCTTAGGATTTCCTGGCTGGGGGCTAATATGATGAAGATTCAGACGTCATTTACACTGACGAGGTTTGTAGATCGAGGCATGGAAGCTAATTATGAATATAGCAAAAAGAGAAGAGAACAAGAGCGGAGGCATACCTGGATCAGGAGAAAAGGTGTGGATACTTGCTACGCATGTCAGCTTCGAGCTCCCAAGTGAACTCCTCAGACTTGCCATGCATCCAAAGTACCTTCACCATAGGAATAGTTCTCTTTCGAAGCTTGCGTTCTTGATATTCCACTATCTTGGCGGGCTCAATCGGATAAGACAAATTAGCTTTAGGAACCACCAGGATTTCCTCGAGAACACGATTAGGATCATGGATGTACTTCCGGAGCTGACTGACATGGAAAACATCATGAACACCGGACAACGAATCTGGCAACTCCAAACGATAAGCAGATCCCCCAACACGCTCTGAGACGGTGTACGACCCCACAAATCTCGGGCTGAGCTTATGATGGAGACCAAACTGTTTCACCCCAGGAGTAGGAGAAACCTTCAAGAACACCTGATCGCCTACGGCAAACTCCAACGGACGGCGGCGGTGATTGGCATACTTCCTCTGTCTTTCAATGGCACGACTGAGTTGAAGACGAGTCTTCTTGGTTGCTTCTTCCATTTCCTGAAGCAACTCAGGGCCCAACACCACATTCTCACCAAGTTCTGACCAATAGAGAGGAGTCCTACAATGACGCTCATACAATGCTTCGAAGGGGCCACCTTGAGGCTCTCCTGATAGCTATTGTTGTAGGCGAACTCAACCAACGGTAGGTGCTCATCCCAAGCTCCCTTGAAGCCCAGAATATAACACCGAAGCATGTCTTCAATAATCTGATTAACCCTTTCGGTCTGCCCATCGGCAGTTGGATGATAAGCGGTGCTCAGGTTGAGCTCGGTACCCAAAGCTTGCTGAAAACCCTTCCAAAAGTGCGAAACAAACCTCGAGTCACGATCGGAAACAATCCGCAGAGGAATCCCATGAAGTCTAACTATCTCAGAGACATAGATTCGGGCCATCTTCTCGGTGGAGTGACCTTCCTTGTACAGGATGAAGTGTGCCACTTTCGTCATGCGGTCCACTATGACCCAAATCGCATCATGCCCTCTCGGAGTACGGGGCAAACCCGTGATGAAGTCCATAGAGACATCTTCCTACTTCCATTCGGGGATAGGCAAAGGGTGCAAAAGACCACCAGGACGCTGACGCTGAGCTTTCACCTTCTAGCACGTCAGACATCGAGGGATGAAACGAGCTATGTAATTCGTCATACCAGACCACCAAACGATTTGCTTCAAGTCATGATACATTTTATTATTGCCTGGATGACCAGATGTGCGAGACTCGTGAGCTTCTACGCAAATACTATCGAGCAATTCAGGAACATCAGAAATGCAGAGGCAAACTTGGTGGAATACCGCAACTCTCGGTTATCCCCAATTAGCGCTCTACCAGAAAATCAACCGTTTGTCAGAATAGGACCCGAGCTAAAAAATGCAGGAATAGTAAATTGCAATAATTAAGTGCGGTAAGAGAATGCTGCTGAAATAAATTGTAGATGTGAAGTACTGAAGTAAAGTACTAAAACAAATTGCTTTAATGAAATGTTGAATTGGAAGAGTTGTAATAAAGAGCTGTCCTAAAACGAAAAGCTGAACTGAAATAGAGTGTTGAACTGAAACGAACTGTAGTTAACAAAGTACTGAACTGAAATATGAGTAGTGTTGAAATAAAGTGAAGTATCTGAAATACTGAATAAAAGAACAGAATAAGAATTAGCTCAGTTTTGCAGTTCCCTCTCCATTTAAGTAGGGAAGTTCGGTTATTTTCTCCATTCCCAGGAGGCTTCTCCGTTCCAAGGAGGCAACCCCATTCATAGGAGGCTTCTCTGTTCCAAGGAGGCAAGTTCATAATTCTGCGATGAGTTCTTAGTATTTTACTGTGTTAGGGTCCGCCGGTTTGATTGTATCCGATTATTACTTTTAGGTGCACCATTTTGGGAGAATCATCAGATTACAAGATTTCGATCGAGCCTTATTATAATATTAAACATTTTTATTATAAACACCAGATTTAATCATTGAGACTCCAAATCTCTTTAAGAGGTTCAACACAAGCTCATTTAATCTCAATTGCTTGCAATAGGGCGAATCAAGTTCTTGTATTACGACCGATATTAATTTTTTCGATTTCACTCTCTTTTATTCAACAAATACCAAAGGGAGTCGAAAATTTAAGAAACTTGAACCAGATGTTGTACTTGCCTTAACAGAAACCCCATAATTTTCTCAAATCATTTTAAGCTTGTTTTGGCCTCCGATAAATTATTCTCCTCGAATAAACTCTTATATTAAAATACCAAAAATACTTTTGCTAATTCAAAAATTGCCAAATTTTGAATGAGAGTTTATACTAAAACAATGAGGCTTCAATAATTATATCAGACTCATTTCACCAAGTAGGAGCTATTTGGAATATTTAAAATTATGAAGAGACCATAAATTAATTTCTCAAAAATAGATAACCTTTCAATAAATCAACCAACTTTTTCAGTGGGTAAACACCGGATCAACTGTCATCCAGAGAGTTTTCTCAGATTTTTATACCAAAGTTAAAAGCAGCTGATATTATTAAACCAATAATTTTTACCTCATTTAAATCTTTAAAAAATATCAGTAATGCATAATAAAATCTGATTATTTTTGAGGGGCTATGCAATCTTCTAATAATCACCATATAAAAATTACTGGAGTTTTAATCGAACAGATATTCTCCTGGAATCTTTATAATGAAGTGAACTATATTAATTAAATCACCAAAATACCACATAATTGTTAAAAAAATCTCAAATAATTATAGAGGGTACACTTAAGCTATGGTCATCACCTCAAATTTTCCACAATTTTTTCTCAGAATTAAGAGTCACTGTTATTTCAAAAACCTCAAATATCGTTGTATTTTAATTATTAAAAATACTAAATTATGAGATAAAAATCTCAAAAAATTTCTGGAGATGCTACTCACTGATATGCACAACTTTCATGTTCAACGTTTTTCATTTGGGCTTCTTACAAGGACCATCAAAATAAAACTCTATAATAAATAAAAAAATTATAAAATATATATTCCAAAACATTTTCCTATACGTTGCCCCCCCCCCCTCCTTGCGGGTTGTCGTCGTCGGTGGCTGGCCTCCGACCTGCCATGGCTCCACCCTCGGCCGACTCTAAGGGGGAGGGCGCTCCCTCCGATGGTGGTCTGGTGGCCTGTCGTCGTCGGCCACTATCAGAGCTATTTTTTTATTTGAACGGAGGAGGGGGGGGGGGGGGATGTGGCGCTCCGGCCGCCGGAGTTTGCATGTGACATGTCCGTAAGATAGGGAGTAAGGAGAGGAGGCCCCACCTTGTTTGGGGTCCTCCGGGAGCCCTCCAGCGAATATGTCATGGGAGGGTGGTGGAGGTGGCGGAGCTTGGATTCTCTTTCTCCGATGAGGTGGAGCTCCGGCAGGGGGTGGCATGGGCTCAAATGAGCTGGGGGAGATGGGTTTTTTGCTCTGGATGGAGTGGGGGGGGTCTATTTATATGGGTTGGAGCAGCCTCCCCACTTCTTCTTCTCGGTGTGGGACTAATCTCCCATGGAGGAGAAGGCTTGAGTTCATCCCAGCAAGCTAGGGCAGCTAACAGTCGTCTAGAGGGAAGAGTACACCCAGGTGGCACAATCTTGAGGCTTGGAGTTTAGTTTGGGGAAGAGAGAGAAAGAGAAAAGGAGAAAGAGAGAGAGCTTCCTCTTGGCTTGGCCGCCCATCCACCTTGATAAAAATCAGAGCCCATGAGGGGCCCATGTTGGCATTGGTAGGTTTTTGAGCTTGGGGAGTGGTGGAGGGGCTTTTAAAATAATCAAAATTGCATTTTATAGAGGTTTGACCAAAGTCAACCCTATAGTGGGTCCCCCTATGTGGGTCACGGTCAAAGTAGGTCCAAATCATCGAGAGACAAGTCAATGTTGGGGTATTTGAGTAATATCGGTGTGTGCACGCTCTTCGGTGCATCACGAAGGTTGATTTGACCAAATTGACTAACGACGTCGAAATCAAGTGCAATGAATTATGTTGCTCTCGTATTGGTCATACGAGTCCAATGCAGCTGACTGTGGTCAATTCCGAGTTCATATGCTCAATTTACTAAAACGATGTTGTGGTGACACGCTACCACACTCAAAATTGTCGTTTTCTCTAAACGGCCTCAGATTGAGACGAAACAAGTTTCGTTGCATTTGTATCAACTATACGAGTTTAATGCAACTGACGGAAGTCGATTCAGAGCACGTATACTCCATATTCTAAAACTGCGTCGTCATGACGCGCTACGATACTCAGAATGGTAATATTCTTCATAAGACCTTGAAACGAAACGAGTTAGGTTGCACTTGTAGCTACTATACGAGTTTAATGCAACCGGCGGAAGTCGATTCAGAGCACGTATGCTCTATATTCTAAAACCGCGCCGTTGTGACGCGCTATGATACTCAAAATGGTCGTTTTCCCTTAACGATCTCGGATTGAGATAAAATGAGTTCTGTTGCACTGATATCAACTATACGAGTCTAATGCAACTAACGGAAGTTGATTCAGATCACGTATGCTCCATATTTTAAAACTGCGTCGTCGTAACGCGCTACGATACTTAAAATGGTCGTTTTCTCTAAACGACATCGGATCAAGACGAAATGAGTTCTGTTGCACTCGTTACAACTATACAAGTTTAATGCAACTAATGGAAGTCATTTCGGAGCACATATGCTCCATATTCTAAAACTGCGTCGTCGTGACGCGCTACGATACTCAAAATGGTCATATTATCCATATGACCTCTGATTGAAACGAAATGAGTTTCGTTACACTCATATCAGCTATACAAGTCTAATGCAACTGACGGAAGTCTATTCGGAGCACGTAGGCTCCATATTCTAAAACTGTGTCATCGTGATGCGCTATGATACTTAAAATGGTTATATTCTCCATATGACCTCGGGTCGAAATGAAACGAGTTTCGTTGTACTCGTATCGACTATATGAGTCTATTGCAACGGACAGAACTCGGTTCAGAGCACGTATGCTCAAAATACAACATGGGACATCTTCTAGCTTTCTGGTAGTATACCTATGGTCGGGTCACTTTTATTGGGTCATCTAGGGTCCTAGTGGCCCAATAAAAGTCAGGATGTTACAATTCAATAAAAATAAGAGGATTTTTGTCCCCAAAAATTGCTTAAAGTAGGGGGAGTTTAAAAATGTAACATACATGGGGAAAAGTTATGGGTACTTTCTCTGACGAGGCTCTCTGTTTTCCAAGTGTATTCATTTTAACGGTGATTTGACCATAATATCTTAACAATGGTTATGACTTTATTCCGCAGATTCTTGATTTTTGAGTTAACCATTCACACGGGCTCTACTACAGAGATATGCAGACTATACGGGTACTGGGGTATAGGAAGATGTTGATCAGGTTGTCGAAGGACACATCGCAATGACGAGACGTGGAGGACATCATGTAGATTTACCAATTCCGGTGGTAGTGGTAGTCTATATGTAATGGGGCTGACTTGTTTTATGATTGGGTAAGGGCCCAAATAGCGTGGGTTTAGCTTTTTTATCCGGAAGATACCATGCATAAATTTGATCTTCAAGAATACCATATTTTCTACGTTAAGCTATACCGGACGATGATGAGCATAATGATACTTGGTATGTCTGCTCTGTGCCTCCAGCGTCCGATCTCAGATCAATCTTATTGTTGTGGTGGTGTCATCAATGTACGTCACACCTAATGCATCAGGATCTTCATCCTGTGCCCATGATCAAGGTGTTCGACAGCGTCTCCCATAGAAGGCAACATACATGGTCATTTGGATGCTGTCCTGGAAGTTATTATATGAGAATTCTACCAGAGGCAGAAGCTGCTCTCGGGGCTCGTTTATGCTCCACTATGCAAAGTCGAAGAAGATCTTCTGTGGTTTGATTTATTCTCTCTGTTTGACCATCAGTTTGGGGGTGGAATGCGGTGTTAAAAGCTATTTTGTGCCCAAATAAGCATGCACCTGTCTCCACTCCTTTGGAGTAAAGCATCCATCGTGGTCAGAGACGATTATTTTTTGGTACCCCATCAAATCGAACTACTTGCTCTATGAAAAGCCTAGCTAACACATCAACGCCACCGCATTGCCGATTAAGCTTAGATCAGGCCATATTGGTGTGGTGATCTACTACGATCCATATATAGTCATTTCCTGCCCGAGATCGAGGTAGACCATGGACAAAATCCATCAAAATATCTTCAAATTTCTATTCTAGTATTGGTAGAGGTTGCATTAAACCTACCGGACTTCAGCACTCTGCCTGACCATTTGGCAGTTTTGGCAATGCGCTACATAATCTTGGACATCCTTTTTCATTCCGGGCCAATACAGTGTACAACACTGGTCACTATACATTTAACTGCTTCAGGGTGAATAGAATACCTGGATTGGTGAGCTTCTCGGAATATCTCCTCTTGGATTCCTTCAGTGGAGGGAATAAAGACTCGATGCATATTCTGCAGGATACCATCGTATAGATTGAAGTCCTAATGCGCACCATTTTGTAGCGATTGGATGATCGGAGCCGCCTCCGGCTCAATCTTCTGGGATTCACGAATTCGGTCCCGAATATCACATTGAGTTTCCATCCAACAAATTTGAGCTTGATATTACTGGATCTCTTCAAGTAATTTGGGTGATACTTAGGTCTGATAAGGATCGTAACAATTCTCCAGGTATTGCCTCCATCTGGCTTCCTGCCACTATGGGTTGACGAATCGGGCATCGACAACCTTATTAGCCTTACCGGGGTGGTATGGAAAGGCGAGATCATAATCACAAGAATTTCCAACCATCGACGTTGACGGAGGTCCGACTCTTTTTTTTGGGTGAAGACATATCTGAGACTTTTGTGGTCGGAGAATATTTCACATTTAATTCCGTAGGTAGTGCCTCCAGATTTTGAGGGCAATGACTACCCTACTCAATTCTAAGTCGTGGGTCGGGTAGTTAGGCTCGTGCGGCTTCAATTGCCGAGACGCGTAAGCAATCACTTTGTTGTGTTGCATCAGCACAGCTCTCAATCCTTTCAGAGATGCGTCAGTGTAGATTTGGAATCCCTTGGTTACAGATGGAATTGTAAGGATCGGCGCTGAGGTCAAAGCATTCTTTTAGCTCATTGAATGTTGCCTCACCTGGTCTGCTTGGCTTATAGAGTAGATAATGGTGTCATCTATGAAGGCGATAATGAAGTGACCTAAGTAGGGTTTGAATACTATATTCATCAAAGCCATGAATGCGGATGTTGCATTGGTTAACCAAAAAAATTACCATGAATTCATAATGCCAATACCGGGAGCTGAATGCAGTTTTTGGTACATCCTTCTCCCAGATCCGAAGCTGGTAATAGCCCGATCGTATATCCCTTTTAGGAAGACGGAAGCACCTTACAGTTGGTCGAATAACTCGTCGATTCTTGGTAAGGGACAAGTATTCTGAATCGTAAATCGATTTAACTCTCTGTCTAACTACCCTGGCAGGTCGTGCAGAAGTTAAAATTATGTGTGAGACGGAGGGAATACCTTTCAGCGTGATGGACTATCCGTTCGAGTTTTGGAGGTTGACCTTCTAGCATTAGTAATCCTGGAAAGAGTTATTTATCTTATAACAACGTTTATAACAACCGAGATTACATCAAGCAAAAAGATAAGCATCACCGAGAAACTATATACCGATAACTATATCTGAAGATGTTCCTTGTTGTAAGCCCATGGCTCAGACATTCCTTTGCGTCTCTCGTCCTCTCTCTGTAGCTCCCTAAACAACTCCAGGCCTCTCCGTGGCCTGCAGGCAGAAAGCTCGAATGTGCCTGGGCTGATGGCACAGTAAGTAGTTCCCTGCGAAGGGTACATCTCGTCGCAGTACTGGTGCCGGCTTGGGTGCTGGTCGGTATGGTTGGTGGCAGCGATGTTGTCTCCTATCTCGAAATTGTCATCGAGGAGCCACTACCCTCTCTTGTCCTTGTAGTGAAACCAGTGTCTCTATAGGTCTCCTCTGTCGTTGGGCTACCGTAATCTGGTCCATCTCTATGTTGGGTTTTCTATATACCATTCATAATGATAATATCACATCAAATGTGCGCAGCGGAAGAAACAAACAAGAACAACCCTAAACAGTTCAAGGAACTTGCGATTTCATGAATCAAGAAATAGGGAAGAGCAATACATTGCAATACCTGAAGGGATTGAGTCAATACTCAACCGAGGTGCTCCACAACTTCAGTCCAGAGAACAGTCGATGAGTCCCAAGCGTCGAAATGGATCGGCGCCTCTACGGGAGTCCACACGAGCGAGAGGAGAACCCTAGCTTCTTGTCGCACAAGAACTAGGTCGGAGAAGAAGAATTCCCTCTTGGTCTTCCACGGATTGCTAGATCCGATTACAGGAAGAGGCGGAGGCGGCAGGGTGCGGGATGAAGACCGTCAGAACACTTCCATCGTCATTCTTCTATCGCAAAAGGATCGCACAAAGGCAGCGCTGATTTTAGGGTATTGATCGGGTTATATTTATACCAGGCGACAAAAAGGATAACCGCAAACCCATGACTGCATCAGAGTAAACACAGAATTCGTCGAGTGAACATTTCACTGGAGAAATTTGTCGAGTTACAGATTGAATTCATTGAGTAACGAACTAATTCGTCGAGTGAACTTTTCACAAGAAATTCGTCGAGTAAAAATGAATTAGTCGAGTAATGAATTAGTTCATTCGACGAACTGAGGTAGGATTCGTCGAGTAACATTCAATTCGTCGAGTAAACCATAACTCGGTGATTTGATGCAAACGTCTCCGAGACATTCTCGTCGACTCGTCTCGAATACTTACCAACACGCTCCATACAATATTCACAATACTTGTGGAGCATTCAGTTGACTCGGCCCAACTCCAATAAGTCAAGGATTGGTCCTTTACTCATATCCAATATGAGTAAGTCCAACACAATACTACCTCCAACTTCTCCAAACACTCTTGTCTGTGACCTCATAGGCTCATATCGCGTTGGCAGTGAGGCTAAATGCTTGATCACTTCCAGATCACCTTGGAAACACCAACACTCTAGTGCAGCAAAGTGGGTGGCGATATTGTGGAATGAAGTCTGTGCTATCATAATCAGGGCCTGAAGGAGGTCATCATGCAGACCTCGGTAGAACCTAGTAGCTCTATCTCTGTCTGTTATCGCCAGTGATGGGCTAAGTGGATAAACTCTCTCTGGTATTCTTTTATCGTCATATCTCCTTGATGAATCTGCAGAAAGCGCTCCTGCAGCTCAGCTCAGTTGGCATCGGGTATGAAGTGTTCTAAAAATGCCTCTGAAAATTCTCCCCGTAGAATAGTGCTGAGTGGGCGTCCTATAAAAGTGAAATGAATAGCTGCCCGCCACCAGTCGCGGACATATTCCTCAAGTAGGGTTACCACCAATGAAACTGCAAAAATTGTTGGGCATCTCATCCCTACTAGCAGTTCCTCGACTCTTTCTACCCACTCTTCTGTCTGCATAGCAGTCTCAGAATCTCGGTAAGTAGGAGGTCTCAACCCTCAGAAGGTCGTTAGCATGTCAGACTTGTGAACGAACTATTGCTGCTGCTGGGCAATGATGGGCTGGAACGTGCCTAGCAAGGATGTGAGGGTCTAACCCAGCTCCGTCTCTACACAGGGAGCAATAGGAGCAGGTGGTGGAGTCACAGAGTGATACTGGTCACTCGAGGAAGATCTCCCGTTACTTGACTCTGGTATCTGGAGATGTAACAGGGAAAGAGTCAAAAGTTTGCAAAAAGGGGAATTTGCAAAATTGATTAAGGTGGAAACGAAGTGTGTACGGGTGTGCGGCCTAGAATCCTTAACTCTATCCTTAAAAGTCCATCAGGCTTCCGCTGCATGGTTCGTACCGAACCAAGAAACGAAGCGAGGGACAAAAGGATTCTGAGACTTCCCACACTGACGGATTGTGAATGCTCTGATCCACTTGTAAGACCCCCTCCCCTAACCGCAACCGAGTCGGGTCGGAGACGGGCCTTACCGCTCAAGAAGGTCACCATATGCTTTCTAAGTGGCACCAACCCACTCTATAAGCATAGAATGATCGCCTCGTCAGGCTATGGAAACTCATCACATCATATCAGATCACAACGGAAGTAATTCAGAAACCAATATATATTTAACAAATGTCATAGCCTTAAGTTTATACATGCGGCCCATTGGGCTAAAGAAAACTACAACACCCTCTCTCTGCTTCTACCAAGCTAAGGGATCACATCTCTAAGGACCTGATATGAGACTAGTGCGTCTGTTCGTGCGGGCTCTACCACAGGTATGCTCTGATGCGCTAACTGAACTTCGCGTTGCTCCATCTCCTGTGAATGGTTATTTAATAACCGTTAGTCACAGACTAAGTGGATTCACACCTCCTACCTCAAGATCCATGTACTTGGAGACGAGAGTGAACCTCAATACTAACAACAATAGCCGAAGCAAAAGAGAGTTAACAGTAACATATTTATATATTTGCATTTTCAAGAAATAAAGCTAGGAACATTAGGCTAAACAAACACAATAATATATAACTGAGAAGCTGAAGCATAAACATCAGTTATCTCACAAAGAGCTCAACTAGCATTTACACAATCGTTTAGAGGTTTATAACCTGCAACCACACTGCAGGTGTTCATAACTTGTCATCACACTGCAAGTGTTCATAACCTGCCAACACACCGCATGTGTTCAAAACCTGCGCACACACCCTATCGACATAGTTTGAACTGCTTCTCTTCCAGCAGGGTAGCGAACCTCGTTGGCCTCATCGATGTGTCCGTTGGTGACAATGACCAGTCCTACAACTTTTAGGTGTGGACGTATCACACTTCCCAGGCCCCAACGTACAACCTCATGTACTCTTGGAAGTATGAGATGTCCGATTATAACTGAATTTGGCCAACCAGCGGAGGGACCCAACGAGACATATAAGACACAACCGAGCTCTTGGGGTGCACATCTCCCTGTCGCCTAGGGTCGTTAACCTTCCCGCATCAGTACCTACGGTCTACGGGCATGACTGACTCGCCACTTTTCCCACCGCAAGCAATTTACAATAAGAGCAATGAATAAAACATATAACTGGCACCTTCGGGTCCACAGTGGCTTGCCCTACTTGACATAAAATAATTTGGGCAGGCGATTGTATAACATCAACGTGCAGCTCAATTTTAGACAAGGAGCGCCTCGTGCGTGTGGGCGCATTATTGGAGCTAACCTTGGAGGAATACCTCAACTCTTTGTTATCCCCAAACTAACGCTCTACCAGAAAACCAATTGTTTGTCAGAATAGGACACGAGCTAAAAATGCAAGAATAGTAAATTGCAATAATTAAGTGCGGTAAAAGAATGTTGCTGAAATAAATTACAGGTGTGAAGTACTGAAGTAAAGTACTAAAACAAACTGCTTTAATGAAATGCTGAATTGGAAGAGCTGTAAAAAAGAGATGTATTGAAACGAAAAGCTGAACTGAAATAGAGTGTTGAACTGAAATGAACTGTAGTGAACAAAGTACTGAACTGAAATAAAAGCAGTCTGAAATAAGGTACAATATCTGAAATATTGAATAAAAGAACAGAATAACAATTATCTCAGTTTTGCAGTTCCCTCTCCATTTAAGGAGGCAAGTTCAGTTGTTTTCTCCGCTCCAAGGAGGCTTCTCTGTTCTAAGGAGGCAACCCTGTTCATAAGAGGCTTCTCCATTCCAAGGAGGCAAATTCATAATTCTGCGACGAGTTCTTAGTATTTTACCATGTTAGGGTCCGCTGGTTTGATTGTATCTGATTTCGATCGAGTCTTATTATAATATTAAGCATCTTTATTATAAACACCATATTTAATCATTGAGACTCCAAATCTCCGTAAGAGATTCAACACAAGCTCCTTTAACCTCAATTGTTTGCACCAGGGCGAATCAAGTTCATGTATTACGGCCGATATTAATTCTTCTAACTCAACCTCTTTTATTCAACAAATACTAAAGAGAGTCGGAAATTTAAGAAACTAGAACCAGAGGTTGTACTTGCCCTAATAAAATCCCCATAACTTTCTCAAATCATTTTAAGCTTGTTTTGGCCTCCGATAACTTATTCGCCTCGAATAAACCCTTATATTAAAATACCAAATATAATTTTGCTAATTCAAAAATTGTCAAATTTTGAATGAGGGTTTATACTAAAACAAGGAGGCTTCCTTAATTTTATCAGACTCATTTCACTTCAAAGAACAAAGAAAAAGACAAATGGTTTGCTCCCACCCTAACCAGAAAATCAACTCGAGGCAAACAAAGAATAAATCAGACTACTTGCATTAAAGGAAGATAAACAAGAACAGGAATATAGTCACTTACTTATCAATGAAGAAGGTTTTGCTTATATTTCAACCAGGAAACTAACTCAAGGCGAACAAAGAAGAAATAGTCAAAAAGCACTCCTCGGCAAGAAGAGAAGCACCCACACGAGATCACTCGACGAATTGACGAGACTACTCGACGAATCGACGTGATCACTCGATGAATTTAGACAAGCAACTCGACGAACTCGACAAATTATTCAAAACACTCGACGAATTAACTTAACCTCACGAGATCACTCGACGAATTAATTTTACCTCTCGAGATCACTCGACGAATTGACTTAACCTCTCGATGAATTGACTTAACCTCTCAAGATCACTCGACGAATTGACTTAACCTCTCGAGATCACTCGACGAATTGACTTAACCTCTCGAGATCACTCGACGAATTGACTTAACCTCTCGAGATCACTCGACAAATTGACTTAACGTCTCGAGATCAGTCGACGAATTGACTTAACCTCTCGAGATCACTCGACAAATTGACTTAACCTCTTGAGATCACTCGATAAATTGACTTAACATCTCGAGATCACTCGACGAATCTAACTTAACCTCTCGAGATCACTCGACGAATCTAACTTAACCTCTCGAGATCACTCGACGAATCTAACTTAACCTCTCGAGATCACTCGACGAATCTAACTTAACCTCTCGAGATCACTCGACGAATCTAACTTAGCCTCTCGAGATCACTCGACGAATTGACTTAACCTCTCGAGATCATTCGATGAATTTCAGATCTACTAGAGGAAGAAAAAAATTTGCAAAGTCTTAAGTCATAAATAATGAAAAAAAACACATATTTCTAAAGTTAAGAAAAACAAAGGAAAAAAAGGGAGAGAAGGAAAAACCGTCACTTGCCTCAAATTCGCCTATACTCCAACGAAGACGCGGCATGAAGAACACGAACATGAAGAGATCGTCGAGAGCTTTCTGAATCTACGCTCTGACGAAGAAGAATAACATCGGAGCTCCCACGACGGCGACCGGAAGGCTTCACGGAGAAAAACTCCTCTCTCAACGCTCTCTGGTTTTGGCTTCTCGGAAAAAGGAATCGGCTTGGAAAGAAGATGAAGTCAAGCTGGCATTTTTAAATCTTCTAAGTGGTTTAGATTTCAAAGAAAGTTTATTATTATTTTATAGAAATTATGAGTTCTGATTCAATTTCTTAATGAATAGGACACGGCAAACTAGGTATAATATTCTGAAAAGATTTTTTTTATGATCAGGTTAATAATAATACTAATAGACACACTAATAATATATTAGTATTATAAATATTGACATATTATTACAAAGGGCTAAACGCACACCGATTCGAACGAAATTCGCCCCTAAGGCGAAAGCCGACGCTACGAATCCAACGGAGGAATCGGAATCAAAATCGGACGAGCCGTTCTCGAGATATAAATTTCCGAAGTTTACGGCGAACGAAAAACCTACAAAAATTTGAAAAACCACCGAAGCTCCTATATCACTCGGATCGCAACGAAACTTCGACGGGCCTTTCTAAAATTAAATAATTTAATTTTCTAACTTAAAACTTTCCAATTTCGGTGCGCTTCAAAATTTGGTCGACTTGACCGAACGGATGCGAAAATGTGCAAACAACGGCGCACCGCTAACTCCGCACTAACGTAACGCACTTACGTCATTGGGACGTCACCGAGAGGATTAAATAATTCATGAAAATTTAGGAGCGTTACAGTCACCCCACCAAAAAGAAAGTTTCGTCCCGAAACTTGAAACGCAAACCAGACTTAAGAGACAAACGAACGAAACTAAGATCTTATCGGATAGAAAAACTTACCAAAGAAACTAAGAGAAAAGATGAGAATGAGATTCCTTCATCGCAGATTCTAGCTCATAGGTCGCACTCCTGAAGTCCTGATTTTGCCCAAGAACCTTAACCATAGGAATTATTTTCTTCCGCAACACTCTGCCCTGCGACTCCAAAATACGAACAGGCTCTTCGACCTAAGAAAGATTGGGTTGTGACTGGGGCACCGAGCTGAGAAAACGACGGTTGCTAAGCACGCACTTTCACAACTGGCTCAGATGAAACACATCATGAACGCCAGGGTAAGTAGCAGGCAAAACCAGCCTATAAGCTGACACTCCGATGCGCTCAATAATCCGGAAAGGTCCCACATACCTGGGATCCAACTTATGGTTTTTCCCACATCTCTTAACACCTGACATCAGAAAAACTTTCACAAAAACCATGACCTCAACTGCGAACTCCAGATCAATCCTTCTCTGATTAGTATACTTCTCATATCGCTCCTGAGTTACGCGAAGCTTCTTGCGGATTTGTGCCACGACAACACTCATTTCTTCCAACGCTTCCGGACCTAAGAACGGTCTCTCACCAACCTCGGCCCAAAACAAGAGAGTTCGACAACGCCTCCCAAATAACATACTCTAGGGAATCACCTAAAAGGAAAAGTACATCCCTGAATGCCTTGACTCAACATCACTGAATCTCTAAGGGAAACTTAGCACTAAGTGGATCCGCTAATCGATCGACAACCTAACGATGATCGCCTTTGAAACTCTCTAGCCTTATAAGATCGAGTAGAACTTGAATCGAAAAGAACGCACGCTCGTTATCCTCTACCTTAAAATCACCTGTAAAATCACACATATAATCGATATTACGAAAATCTAAATCCACTCTCGCACGCCAAAAGAAAATTTGGGTCAAAACCAAACCTGAAATCACCTGAACAGAAAATTGAAATTCTTCCTTGGTCAGCACATCTAGCTCTTCCTCCTCCTTGCCCAGCTATTGCGGCTGTGACAGTAGAGTCTGCAAGGGAACCACCTACAGCTCGAGCTGGGACTCCGGGCAATCAACATTCATATGCCCTGCCTGACTGCACTGGAAGCAAGCTCCAGTCTTTCCGAAGTAACGGGTCACATCGTGCTCCTTCTGGCAGTGGGTGCAAACAATGTCTCCCTTATGGGCGTCCTGAATCCCACGCACTTGAAGCTTCTTCTGAGGACCCAATCTCTTAAAACACTTCTCGAAAAGGGTGGCCCGCACGACCATAAAAACTACACACATCCTTGCCTCTTTTCTCGGGAGTAAGGCTTTCATTATCTTCAGCTTTCCTCTTTTCCTTCCCCAACTCCTTTCCGTGCTTCTTGGCATTATCAATAACTTCAATTCTCAGGACAGCATCCACCACTTCCGAATAGCTCTCGGATCGGTAGGAAAAAGCTAGCTGCTGGAAGTCACTGCGAAGACCTCCCAGAAAACGCTTAACTCGGCCTTCCTCTGAGGTCACCCACTCTGGAACAAACCTGCTCAACTTGCTGAACTCGACCTCATACTCACCAACTGTGAGTTGCCTTTGCCTCAAATGCAAAAAGTCATTCAGCAGCCTATCCCGCTCAACTGATGGCAGAAACTTCCTCAACAATATCTCCTTGAACTACTCCCACGAGCACCCATCCACGAGACTCTCCTTCTCTCTGATCCACCAGCCCTTAACAAGGCCCTTCAGCTGAAAAGCAGCGACCATTACCTTTTGGTCCGCTGAAATACCTGTACAAGAGAACAATTCCTCGATCGCTACAAGCCAGTCCTCTAACGCCACGAAATTCGCTCTCCCATCAAAGGTCGGGGGAACTAAACGCTGAAAAAGTGAGATGAAATCCATCTCAGGCGGCAACATAATATGGGGCACTAAAGAAGCAGGGCGGACAGGAAGAGCCTGAACCACCGCAGGATCCCGCACAGCAGGTTGCTGGCTTAAGGTGGCAGTCAACAACACCCGCAACTGCTCTTGCATCGCAACTAACTGCCTCGACACGGCCTCATTGCTCTGACGCAGCTCCTCGATCAACGCCTCACTATGCACACCAGAAGACTCGCCCTCGGATTTGGGAGCAGATTCCAATGATTGATGCTTAGGAGACGTTACTAAAGAATACCAACAAACAGTCTAATAAGACTTGACTCGGACTCTAAAGAAAGAAAGGGAAACACAAACACTTGCTCTTATTATTACCTTGCTCTGGGGTTTTTTTTAATGATGTTATGTTTAACAGATGAGATCTGTCATTACTAACTCTCGTGCATATAATATGAATGTGTGAATGCTCAACATCTTCCTTTTAAATCATGTGTGTATATATATGTCATCATGCAGATCTTTAACTTGACACGTGTGTTAATGTTATGTTATGATGTATATGTTGTGCTACGCATTCTAATAAAAGCCTTAATGCATTTTATGAGCGGCGCACACATGCACTATTATGCATTTTTATGCATCTCATACTACATAACCGTTACATGGTGCTTCCTATGAGGATCCATATACAACCACAAATTATGCATCTCATACTACATAATATGCCTCATATACTTCTTATCATGCTTATGAGTGTTGTGATCATGCTTACATCAAGACATACTGATGACATATAAGTGTGTGTATGCAATGAAATGACACGATTAGAATTTTGCTTAAGGAAAGTGGTCGTCCGACTTACTTGCCAAACCAACCAACCCTCTTGCAAAACCTGCCTTTGATACCAACTGTCACAACCCGCACTTTCCTAATAAATAATAAATAATAAATAATATCAAAGTAAGGGTAAAATACGCGTTATGATGTCACGTCATGCATGGGACAACTACAGACACTCAGACAACCACTCCTTATCGATATTTCTTAAAATACATAAATATGATTGAGTTAAAAGTAGAATTTATATTTTTTAGCTTAAGATTGTGTCCCTCGGTCCAGTGGATCATCTAGTCCACGAGTAGCAAACTATATATATATATACGCAGTGGAAAAATAAGTTCATTTTATCCTACATGAACATGAAGATCAAATATTTCAATAATGATATGCGCATCTCTAAATTTAGTATAAGTAAGAAATAATTTTCTACGATCTTCAAAGTATGTGACATTTACTTAAAATCATGCTAAGCAAAAATGCCAATTTTCTAATACATAAAATAACTATGCATCCTAACGAAATTCGCACCAAAGGCGAAAACCGGTGCTACGAATCCAACGGAGAAGTCAGAATCAAAATCCGACAAGCCATTCTCGAGATATAAATTTCCAAAGTTTACAGCGAATGAAAAACCTACAAATCTTTAAAAACTCATCGAGGCTTCTATGTCGCTCGGATCGCAACGAAACTTCGACGGGTCTTTCTAAAATTAAATAATTTAATTTTCTAACGTAAAACTTTCTAATTCTAGTACACTTCAAAATTTGGTCGACTTGACCGAACGGACGTAAAAACGCGCAAACAACGGCGCACTGCTAACTCCGCACTAACGTAACGCTCTTACGTCATTAGGACGTCACCAAGAGGATTAAATAATTCCTGAAAATTCAGGGGCGTTACAGGGACCGTCCCTCGAAGAAGGTAAAAGAAAGAGAGAAGCACCTTGGGGTATTCGGTCTCCGCCCTTGTAGGAGCTTCCACATGGCATTGGTGGTCGAAGAGGCGAGGGAAGAGTTACGTGCGGGCGTCGGGAGAGAAGGGGCAGTTAGAAATTTTATTTATAAAACATTTATTTCATAAATGTTCTTTGGAGCCTTGTATGGTGTTTGGTGTTTGACTATTCATATTTGATGAAAATCTCCAAAACCAAATTGGAGGGAACCCAAATAATTTGGAGGGAAACCTTTCATGAATGAAAGGATGAACTCATTAGTCCCACCATGCTCATTTATTTTCTAGCTAGAGGGTATATATATATTTTCACTAATTCTTATTTGTTCAAAAGAACATAAGGAGAAACTATGAACCACACGCGCGCGCGCACGCACCGGACCGGACCGGATCCGGATCCGGATTTGGGGAATAATTGAATTGAATTGTATTTTTTGTACAAAATAGTTTTAGAGCTTTTACTCGGAGTTGCGTCGAATAGAAATCGGAGCTGCGTCGAATAGATTTCGACTTGCGTCGACAAGCCCGCTAGAGTTGGAGTGGCGTAGAACTCGAAGCAAGCTCCTTGCGTCGAATGGAATCGCGTCGAGTAGAACTCGAAGCAAGCTCCTTGCGTCGACTTGCGTCGACATGTTCTCGACTATGTGTCTTCCAATTATAACCATCAATACTTATTATGGTTTTAATATTGCCGTTTTCAAGATCCTCCTTTTCCGGAGATTTTCTGTCTTTATATATTGTCGTTCTTCTCAGAAAGAACGATCGCTCTCATATGCTCTTCTGTTCTCTCTGTTTTAACGATCTTCTACGTGATTCCTCTTCTTTACATTTGCTTCATCAAGTGGTTGTTCGGGTGCTCTGTGCTTCTTCGGTGTTTGCGCACATCGGAGTTTCGGGATCTAGTCGGGTGTTGTACCTTGGAGGAGTGAGCATCGGTTGAAAGCCCTGCCAGAGGATGGTGCAACTTCTTTAGGGCAGTGACCACACGCCTTACCCAGGCTCGATTCTGAACTATAAATTACTCTACTTTATTTCTCATCCTCTTCATGCAATTTCATTAATATTGCTATTTATATATATATATGCTGTTTCTGTTAAAGTTTTTTAAAAAACGAAAATATATCACTTTGTATATTAATATAGGAATATAGAAGAAAATATTCCAACAGGGGCATGTGACTGCTCCTTACGTTCGTGAACCGAGAGTTGTAGGCTAAGATTTAATGCTTTAGGTGGACCAACTGCCAAGTAGAGAGGGGGTTTTAAAAGATTTTAGATCTTATCTCATCTTAACCCCTGGTTTAGAAGGATTTTGATGGCTAGAATTAATCCACTTAAAGGGGAGCTTATCTTTAAAATAGAATTAGTTCACATGCTCAATAAGTGCTAGAAAATATGAGAAAATCCCAAATAGAGCTTATAAAAATAACTCCAAGTCTAAGGAAAATATTTCATAAGCTTTTCTCAACAAAAAATATTTCTTTTTATCTCATTTTAATCAATAAAATAGAAATATTCATGAATTAAAAATCATAAAAAATAGTAAATGTTCTCAAAATTTTAAAATAAAATTGACATGAATCTACATCAATTATTTGATGCTAGGACACTATTATCAAGGTGAAATAACATTAATGGCCTATTTTTCTATAAGAAATTTTCAAAAAATCATTATAAAATTAAGGATGTACAATTTAGATCTTAGTTATTAGGGTTAGGTATTAGGGTTAGGTACCAAGGACCTGACCCGAGAACCGACAAACATGTAACTAATTAATATAACATGAATAAAAATTTAATAAACTTGTATCGACCAAAAAGTGGCAAACTTTAATTGATTAAAAACAAACATACAGCAGGAGCGAAGGTTTGTTTGGTTTGAAAAAATCGAAACCCGACCTATATAAATTGGCTCATGATTTTGAATAGAATAAGGCCGATCCGATCCAACAGGCGTGTCATTAATTAGTTGAGCTAGGCTTTTAAGAAGTGACAAGCAAACTAAGGCTTCGTTCGGTACAGTGGTGGCAGTCATGAACGCGGTGGTAAAATCGTCATTTATGAACGTTCATCTAAGAAACTGCATGCACTTGAACATAAAAGTGAATGAAGTTCCATAGATGAGCGTTCATGAATGACGATTTTACCACCGTGTTCACAACTGCTGCAAACTGAGCCTGAGATTGGGGCGAAAATTGGGGAGGCGTGGTCACTTTTTCTGATAGAAACCCCAGACTGTGTAGATGGTCTGCAGAAGAGAGAGGAGAATGGCGAAGGCGGCGGCCACGATGGAGAGAACGGTCCAAGGGCTCCTGAAATAGTACTGCCTCAGGTGCATACACCACCGATTCCGCCTCCTCCGGCAGAATCTGCTCACCTTCGCCTCCACCTCCTGCAGCCTTTCGTCGCCGCCGATGGTGATCTCCTTCGCCAGGTTGTTGAAGAGCTCGGCGAGGTTTCTGTCCCCTCCCAGAGCGTTCCCCAGCACGCCCCGCCGGTGCAGTACATCCACGTCCTTCTCGACGTCGATGATCTTTCCCATGAGCTGCACGAACGCCGAAACGCCGTTTCCGATGCCGGCGTGGAGGTGCTCGAATGCCACCATGTTGAGGAACTCGCACTCCGTGGCGTCGTCGACGATCACGGGCGGAAGGAACAGCTCGCCGGAACCCTCGTCGAAGCGGATGTCGTTGAAGCTCGAGGACGGGCTGCGGCGGAATTGGATGCCGCATTCGTGGAGGCGCGTGGCCGATCTGATGGTGTCAGAGCTCGATTCGTCCGCGCGTGTTCGCAGGAATCTGATATTCCGGCGTTGTGGCCAGAGCTGCAACAGATTCCGGCAAGACGGAAGGCATGGGATGGGCGGCGGAGGGCACGCGGTGCTCAGGAGGAGCCTACTCCTTCGGAATAAGTCGAGAGCGTGAAGGCCCAAGGCGGCGGAGGACTCCGGCGAACCAACGCGCAGGCCTCTCTGGCTTAGGCAGAAGTCCAGCACCGCCTTATTTATGTACTGGTTCAGATCCTGACCATCAAATCAATTCAGCAATTCTATATTCTAATTTATTTTTTCTGATCCAATTAATATTCAATAATAATAACATTAAATAAAATGTTCTTTAGTTATTAGAAAGTTATAACCAAAAGATAACTAATTATTGTAAAACTCTCCCTCGTGATGGGGAATAAAGTTCTAGAAGACTCGTCTTGGAAATAAGGAATTGAAACTTAGGTTTTTGGGAGCGGCTTGGTGAGTAAATCCGCAATTTGATATTGAATTTTGATGTGAACTAGCTTTAAGTTGACGGATTGAATAAGCTCACGAATGAAATGACAATCTAGCTATATCAACGTGTTTAGACCTTTCATGAAACTTAGGGTTCGAAGCCAAATGAAGAGCTGATTGATTTTCACAAAACAAAATAGTGGTGGGAAGCCAAATGAAATCTTTGTAGGAGGAGCAAAGTTTGTCATAACTTAGATGTTTATGAATTGCGTAAGGACTAGAAGAACAAGCATAATCAGCAAGGTAAGCAGGTTGTTTGAAAGTTTAGTAGATTTCTGAGAATAATAGATGATTCCAGAGGCAATGGGGAGGTAGACCAAGGAGTGAGATCTGGTGACAGAGGAATCATGAGGATGTGTGGCGGTGAGAGGAAATGATTGGTCGAAATCATTCTGAGGAATAGAAATAACAAGATAAAAAAAAGTAGAGTGATTAGGAAAATTAATAATGTGAAATGGAAATCAATTTTCATAGAAGATAACATCTCGAGATATAAAAAACTGTTTATTATTTAAATTGTAGAGCTTGTAGCCTTTATACCCAAGAGAATATCCAACAAAAACAGCAGGGATTGCTCTTGGATGAAACTTAGTGCGATTAGCTTGAAGAGTGGTAGCAAAGCGCATATATCCAAAAGTTCGAAGAGAATTATAATCAGGATCACGCTTGTAGAGAATTTAGAACGGAGATTGTTCATGAGAAGGGATGTTGGGAGATGGTTGATGAGATATGTTGTAGTGCTTTCCATCCGCCATGCCGAATCTCTCCACGATCCGCTCCACATAGCCTATCTGAGAAATCAGCACCCCACTCTTCTTCCTCTCCACTTCAATACCAAGGAAATGGTGAAGCACCCCTAAATCCTTCATTTCGAACCGGATTGATAGCTCCGCCCTAAGCATTGTCACCTCTCCGTCGTCATTCCCTGTCACGATCATATCGTCGACATACAAAAGCACAAGAACATGAAGTCCACCCTTCTTCTTCACAAACAGACTCGAGTCGGAGTCCGACGCATAGTACCCGTAAAACAACAAGTATTATGCAATCTTTCCAAACCACGCTCGAGGCGCCTGCTTCAAACCATAAAGGGCCTTCTTCAACTTACAGACATACTCCAAATGTGACTTCGAAACATATCCGGGTGGTTGCTCCATAAAAATATCCTTGTCAATCTCGCCGTAAAGAAAGGCGTTCTTCACGTCGAGTTGCCACAACTTCCAACCTTGACACGCCGCCAACGCTATCACCACCCGCACCGAAGTCATCTTCGCCACCGGACTAAATGTCTCATCATAGTCCTCCCCATACTGCTGTGAGAATCCCCGAGCAACAATGCGAGCCTTGTACCGCTCTACACTGCCGTCCGCCTTCTTCTTGACCTTATACACCCACTTGCAGGTGACAGGAGTAACACCATCAACCTTGGGCACAAGGTCCCAAGTTTCATTCTTCCTGAGGGCAAGCATCTCCTCATCGATGGCATCTTCCCACTCCTTCAATCCAGTGGCTTCCTCAAATCGTGACGGCTCCCGCTCGTCAAGAGGTCCTGCAAAGAAGCACGAGCACATACTAACAAGATTACCTTCCCTGTAGCGAGCCGGTGGGACGATAGTCCTCTTCGACCTCCGCAAAGACGAACCACTCTCCACCGCTCCATCAACATCATCACTACTAGCTCCCCCGCCAGAATAACTTGGAGCGTCGCTCCCCCTGCTTCCTGAACCTGAAGCACCTGACCTGAAGCCTGATGAGATAGGAGCACCTGGAGACACAGGTAACTCCACCAAAGAGTCGTCAGTAACTCTTTTTTCTCCTGAACTCTCCTCCAAAGCAACAGTAGAAACTCCCTGATATGAAATCAGCTCGTCAAACACCACATCACGAGAGACGATGAACCGGCGTGTCTGTGGATCCATGCACTTCCATCCTTTCTTCCGCTCGTCATAGCCAATGAATATGCACTTTCGTGCCTTCGCATCCAACTTGGTTCTGAGAGCATCAGGAACGTGCACAAAGCAAGTAGCTCCAAACACCCGTAGGTGCTTCACACTCGGCTTCTCTCCAAACATCATCTCATGTGGAGACTTCAACTCAATCGGACTTAACAGCAACCTATTGATCACATACGTCGCGCAAGCCATTCCCTCTGCCCATAAGGCTTTGGGTATGCCATTCGCATGCAGCCAACACTTGCATGTTTCCGCTAAGTGCCGAATCTTCCTCTCCGCTACTCCATTCTGCTGCGGAGTATGAGCACAGGATAACTCTCGCCTGATACTGTGCTTCCTGCAAAAAGTAGAGAACTCATTAGAAGTAAACTCCCCTCCATTGTCCGTTCTCAACTTCTTAATCCGCAACTTCAGCACGCATTCAACTTTCTCCTTGAACTCCATGAACTTCTTGAAGACCTCCGACTTCTCCTTCACGAAGTACACCCATGTGTATCAAGAAAAGTCATCCACAAGTACAAGCATGTACCGATTTCCTGATTAAGTGGGCGTGGCGCACGGTCCCATCAAGTCACCATGAATGCACTCCAATGGCGCCTTGCTCCTGAAAAGAGACCTGTCAAATGGGAGACGATGTGCCTTCCCAAACTGACACCCTTCACAAACATGACCGTCACCAAAAGAAGATAGGCTAGGCAAACCTTTCACTAGGCCTCTTGCCACCATAGCCTTCAACTTATCCATCCCCACATGACCCAACCTCTCATGCCAGATCACCGCACTATCATTGGTCTTCATCTTGTTCACATATGAGTTTGTAGAGAGCACAAACAAGTCCTTCACACGCCGCCCTGTGTGAGTGATACCCGCCTTCACCGCAGAGAAGTTTTTTAAGAACTTAACCTCCTTCGGCCCGAACAAAACATGGTAGCCTGCATCAACCGCATTAGTCACTGAGAATAGGTTTTTCTTCATCCCCGGCACATGATAAACACTCTTCAACTTGAGTGCACTTCCTTCACTGCCCAAGGTGACAGTCCCCTCCTTCTCCACTGCATGCACAAAATCATCCGCCGTCACAATAGCATCATTCCCCTTGTACACCTGAAGGGAGGAGAACTTTGATTCATCACAGGTGAGGTGATGACCGCACCCAGAATCAACAATCCAATCATCCTGGAAGTTTATGGAGGCCAAGGCATCCACCGACGTTGCCGTCATTTCTGTCAAGAAATAATTCCCCTATTCTTCTTCATCCTTGGAACCTTCTCCTTTCTCCGCTACGTGCCCCGACTTCAGATTCACCTTGCAATCTCTTTTAAAATGACCCGATTTATTGCACCTAAAGCATTTGAGCCCCTTCTGCCCTCCATCAGACCTTGGAGGAAACTTACCTCCATCTCCCTGTGATGAGGTAGAAGGTTCCTCCCCCATGTTCTTCTTCTTTCTTACATCCCAATTTTTCTTCCCTGAGAATAGGACTTCACTTTCTCCCCCAGAAATAGAGCAACCAGACATCTGTCTTGCCAGGCTCTCCTGCGAAGCCAACAAGTTCTCCAACTCCAACAAGGATGGCTGAGTAGCCCACCCCTGCACCGAAGTAATGAAGGGCACATACTCCTTCCGCAGACCGCGAATAATATGCCGCTTCAACTTGGCCTCCGAGATCGCTCATCCGGATCCAACGCCGATATCTCCGCGCAAAGGTTCTTCATCTTCAAGAAAAAGACTAAAATCGGCAACTCCCCCTGATTGGCTTTCGCCAACTCATTCTCTAGGAACTGCAACCTTGCGACGTTCTTCTTGTTGAACAAACCATCCAACGACTTCCAGATTTCCGAAGCCGACTTGCACCCGATGATATGATCAAACAAGTCCGGAGATATTGCCCGTTTGAGCGTAAACTCAGCCTTCGTGTTTGTCTTCTTCTAAGCCCTCACCGCTGGACCGTTGTCCCCGGCCGCAATATCTTCCTCCTGTCCATCACCGCCAACAACCTCCCACAGATCTTCCCCCAATAGATAGCTTTCCATACAGGACTTCCATTTCTTGCAATTTGTCTGCGTCAGCAACTCAATACCAAGACCCCTCGCATATCCGCTTGCACCTTCCATTCCGGTATACCGATTTTCTTCAACGAAGGAACTTAGCAATCTCCGCTAAAACCAACGTAGCTCTGATACCATGTGAAGAATCCTCAGCCCAGGACGTGCACAACCACCAGAAGAAAAATCACCAGAATAATGCAGGAAATACTTGAAATCAAGGATATAAGTTCGCTACAACCACACAACAAAATAAACGGACATACACCGCGACATACACGGTTGTATGGTTCCGAATAAAATCCACAAGAACGAAAAAACAGGAAATCCAAGAAGCACGAAAAACAGAAAAATTTCAGATCCTCCTTCAGTCTTCATGCCGCACCGTTTCAGCAAACCAACTACACCACGACGTAGATCTCGTCGACGGCTACAGGATAGAACCAAGAAACTCTAAAAACGGAGGTCACACGGCGGAGAAAATGAAGAGAGAAGATTTCTCTCTCTAAACTCTTCTTCTCTGAAAATCTGCAGACTTCTGAAGGCCGGAGAACACTATTTCGGCAGCCGCTCCTTGCCGGAGAGGGAGGAACTCTTCTTGCGATGGTGGAGAACACTTCGGCGAAGGAGGAGAACAAAAAATTACTTGGCGGCTAGGGTTGCGGGAGAGACACAGTTTCACGCGGAGGAGAGCTTTTGTTTTGAACAACCGCAGCTTTTAACGTGGAGAGAGAGATGTTCTTTTTAATAACTGAAGATATATATAAATATATATAGCGGGAGAGAGAGAAAAAGGTCAGCAACCAGAATTTCACCCTCCGAATTCGGCTAAAGCAATTCTCGATTTCGGCTAAAGTAACTCTCTGAATTTGCATGAATCTATATGTATATATATAGCCGAAATATATATATATATATATATATAACGTATCTTATTTTTTACTTCAAGAATTTAACACTTCTTGCATCCAAGCAACTTCCCCAATCAACATCTAAATACGCAGTGAGCCGAAGGGAGGTGTGTTGGAATATTTTTTTCTATATTCCTATATTAATATATAATATAATATATTTTCGTTTTTAAAACTTTTACAGAAACAGCATATATATAATATATATAAAACAACAATATCAATAATTTTGCATGAAGGAGGTGAGAAATAAAATAGAGTAATATATAGTTCAGAATCGAGCCTGGGTAAGGCGTGTGGTCACTGCCCTAAAGAAGTTGCACCACCCTCCGGCAGGGCTTTCAACCGATGCTCACTCCTCCAAGGTACAACACCCGGCTAGATCCCGAAACTCCGATGTGCGCGGACACCGAAGAAGCACAGAGCACCCGAACAACCACTTGATGAAGCAAATGTGAAGAAAAGGAATCACGTAGAAGATCGTTAAAACAGAGAGAGCAGAAGAGCATATGAGAGCGATAACAGCGTGTTCTCTTTCTGAGAAGAACGAGAATATATAGAACGAAGGCAGTATCTCGCTGTAAAGGAAAAGGATCTCGAAATGGCAATATTAAAATCATAATAAATATTGACGGTTATAGTTGGAAGGATCATAATCGGGAAGATAAACGTTGAATATTTCCAACGTAAATAATGGCGTAAAACACGCGTAAAGGAGCGGCTAAGAAAATGCGTAAAACGACAGAACGCGTTGAAAACAATTCGACGCAAGCGTCGAGAACATATCGACGCAACGTCGAAATCGAACGGAGGAACTCGACGCAACGTCGAGTTCTTATCGACGCAGAAAGATACGACAGAGTACCTGTCGACGCATGCGTCGACAACTTATCGACGCACGAAAGATGCTTCGAATTCTAATCGACGCAGCTCCGACATCTAATCGACGCAACTCCGGATAAAAGCTTTGAAACTATTTTGAACAAAAATTACAATTCAATTCAATTATTCCCAAATCCCAAATCCGAAGTCCGGTGCGGTGCGTGCGCGCGTGTGTGGTTCAAAGTTTCTCCTTATGTTCTTTTGAACAAATAAGAAGGTGTGAAAACATATATAAACTCTTTGGCTAGAGAGCTAATAAGCAAGGTGAGACTAAAGGTTCATCCTTTCATTCATGAAAGGTTTCCCTCCAAATAATTTGGATTCCCTCCAATTTGGTTTTGGATCTTTTCATCTATAATGAGGAGCCAAACACCAAACACTATACAAGGCTCCAATAAACATTTATGAAATGAATGTTTGTAAATAAAATTTCTAACAATCCCCCACAAAAGCGAAAAACCAAAAGGCGAACTTCATAAATATGATATTACTAATAATAAATAAAATCAAATACAAATTTGCTTCATCAAGTTGTATCTAATGCAATGGGTATCGATGGAATGGTTACCTTGAATCTATACTTAGTACTTATTTCCTCTACCGAAGAGTATAATGTGCCAGAGGCTTTGAATTATAAACTTTTGACCGGTAAATTAGATAAGCACACAAAAGATTGGTTGTTCTTGGGTTATGGCGGTGGGCGCGTTAATGGCCATGCACATTCCTTGATTTTTCATGAGAGTTATTTTGGGTTCAGCCCGGGTCCCAAAGTTGCGGCCTCACAACAACCCCCACATAGGTGGTGCCTCAAGAGATATTCGTAACCAATATCTCGCAAAGAAACATGCCTTTGGCAACCATTAAGAACTTAATTAAGTTCATCCTAACTTGTTACGTAGAGCACAACATCATAGGAATGGGGAGAAGGTTTTCTCAACCTTTTATTTTGTGCTCCCAACTACGCTACATCAACGGCTTCGTTTCTACCACATTGAACCCACTTCATGGGATCTCCAATCACATGGGTTGGGTATCCACCGTTGGCAGCAAATCATGTGGGCTTAAGCCTCATTCCCCTCGATGACAACAATATCTCCCTTCGGGACAATCCCTTGGTAAGATTATCAGCCAGATTCAATTCTGACTTTACATAGTTGAGTGATATCACTTCTTTTCTTCTTTGCTTCACGGACTTGTACATGATTCTCATGAACTTATTCATTTTGGAATTAGTACTATTAGAAGCAGTTAAATCAATAACACTTTTATTATCACAATGTAAAGAGATAGCAGTCATGGGGTTTTCAATTAATGGAATTTCACTAAGTAAATTTTTAATCCATTCTGCTTCGGCACATGTAGTGTCCAAAGCTATAAGCTCTGATTCCATGGTGCTTCTAGAAATAACTGTTTGTTTTGTAGAAGCCCATGAAATGGCAGCACCTCCAAGGAGGAATACATAGCCCGTTGTTGACTTAACGTCTAACGAATCAGTTACCCAATTGGCATCTTAATATCCTTCTAGTACTCCGGGAAATCCCGTGTACACTAAACTATAATCCATAGTTCCACGAAGATATTTAAATATTCTATTTAGTGCTATCTAATGTTCATCACTTGGATTACTAGTATATCTACTAAGACGCCCTACAACATAGGAAATGTCAGGCCTAGTGCGGTTAGCTATGTATAGGAGTGATCCTATCATTTGTGCATACCTATGTTGATCAACAGGTTCATTAGTATTTTTACAAAGTTTTACACTAGCGTCATATGGAGTAGAAGCGGGAATGGAATCATATAAGTTGAATTTAATCAACATTTTCTCAATCGAGTGTGAAAGAGATAATGATACGCTAGAATCATTTTTAACTAGTTTCATTCCTAATATAATGTTTGCTTTCCCCAAGTCTTTCATATCAAAATTGGATGATAAATTATTTTTGGTTTCATTAATAATTTTAATTGAGTTTCAAAAAATTAAAATGTCATCTACATAGAGACATAACAAGACAATTTCATTTCCGTATTGTTTGGCATAAATACATTTATCAAATTCATTAGATTTGAAACCAAAAGTTAAGACTACAGAGTCAAACTTTTGATGTCATTGTTTAGGTGCTTGTTTTAAACCATAAAGAGATTTAATTAATTTACAAACTTTGGTTTCTTGGCCTTTGACCACAAAACCTTCGGGTTGAGACATGTAGACTTCTTCTTCTAAGTCTCCATGCAAGAAGGCGGTCTTGACATCCATTTGATGAATGACCATCCTATGGATCGAAGCCAAGACGACTAGAATACGAAGAGAGGTTATTCTAGCTACGGGAGCATATGTGTCTAGATAATCTATTCCTTGTTTTTGGGCATAGCCTTTAGCTACAAGGCGAGCCTTATATTTATCTATGGATCCATCCGGATTTAATTTCTTTCTAAAAATCCATTTACATCCTATGGCTTTGGCACCGGGAGGTAAATCGGTTAGGATCCAAGTTTAATTTTTTAAGATAGAATTAATTTCTAGATTAATTGCTTCTTTCCAAAAGGGATAATTAGATGAGGTCATTGCTTCCTCATATGTATTAGGATCTCCTTCAACAAGATAAGTGAAGTAGTCCTCCCCATAGGATCTTTCGGTTCTAACTCTTTTGCTTCTTCTAGGTTCATCATTTTCTAATGGTTCTATAGAAGAAGTGGAAGGTTGGTTTGAGCTAGTTGAATGTTGAGATGAGTTATTTAGTTTATATGGAAATTTATCTTCAAAATAAGCTGCATCTCTAGCTTCTATAATGGTGTTGTTAGATATTTCACTAATTAGGGAATTAGTGATGAGAAATCTATTAGCACTACTATCGGATGCATATCCTATGAAAATAGAGTCTAATGTTTTTGGTCCTATTTTCTTTCTCTTAGGTTCAGGAATTGCTACCTTAGCTAAACACCCCCACACTCGAAGAATTTGGAGGTTAGGTTTTCTTAATTTGAATAATTCAAAAGGTGTCTTATCGCTTTGTTTAGACGGAATCCTATTAAGGATGAAGGAGGAAGTGAGCAACGCTTCTCCCCGGAGATTTTCCGGGGCACCAGACTCGGCTAACATGGCATTGACCATGTTCATCAAGGTCTGATTTTTACGTTCAGCCACACCATTCGATTGAGGAGAATATTGAGCAGTCACTTGATGAACAATCCCATGTTCTTGGCAAAATTGGGTTAGTTCATTCGAAGTGTATTCTCCACCTCGATCGGATCTAAGAATTTTGATTGACGATCCTAATTGGTTTTCTACTCCGGCTTTGAAAATCTTAAAATATGAGAATACTTCATCTTTGGTTTTTAATAAATATATGTAACAATATTTTGTAAGGTCATCTATGAATGTTACAAAATATTTATTTCCACCTCTAGTAGGTTGGCGGTTTGAATCACATACATCCGAATGAATTAGTTCTAAAGGTTTTGAAGTTCTATCAACTGATTTAAAAGGCTTTCTAGAAAATTTAGCTTGCACACAGATTTCACATTTAGCACTTGGTGCAATATTGATTTTGGGAATCAAATTTAAGAACATTCTTTTCATGCAATCAGAATTCACATGTCCTAATCTAGCATGCCAAAAATCAGGAGAAGAATTTGAAACTAAGGAAGAAGAAGAAATTTGATTTACTTCTAAATCAGCTATATTCAATTTAAATAATCCATCAAAAACAAAGTCTTTGCCAATAAAATTTTCATTCAAAGTTATTACAACTTTATTAGATTCTAAAACAATCCTGTAGCCTTTCTTCACTAGCAAAGATCCGCTAACAAGATTCTTCCTAACTCTCGGCACATAAAGCACATCATGCAAGGCTAGTGTCTTCCCGGATGTCAACTTAAGATCCACTTGCCCACGTCCAAGTATTTGTTCCGATGAAGCATCTCCTAAGATCACGCTTCCTCCACTGATGTCCTGAAAGGTGGCAAAGCAAGAACAATCAAAACAGGTATGAACATTTGCTCCGGAATCAAGCCACCAATCTGATGAACAAGTGAGAAGAAGACTAGGAGTATAATCTAACCTGAAGATAGGTTGATCCGGTGCTTGGATCATGTTGTCCTGAGGCTTGGAGCCATGGGATTTGCCGACCACTGGTTCAGTCTTCTTGTAGAAGCAGTTGGTTGACATGTGATTTGTGCGGCCACAAATGAAGCACCATTTCCCTTTACCTAGATTTTGGTTTGAGGAACTAGGTTTGGAATGATTGGATTTTTGATGGCGGGAACCTTGACCGAAAGGTTTCTTGAATTTCTTTCCTTTCCCTTTGAGGTGTTGGTGAGAGGAATGATTGCCTTGCGATTCAGTGAGATTTACTTTAGGAGCAAGGTCTTTGGGGTTTTTAGAATTTTTACTCTTATGTTCCTCCTCTATGCGGATTGCATTTTGGATTTGAACATAAGTCAGGTTTGATTGATCATGCCTTAGTCTAGTGCTAAAGCCGGACCATGAATCGGGAAGAGAATCAATAAGACATGCCACAAGATAGTTTTCGGAAAGGATTGAGCCATCGGCTCGGATCTTGGACAGCATCTCATCTAGTTGATGGAGTTGAGGATTGATAGGCTTGGAAGCATCAATCTTGAATTTGTGGAGGTTAGAGACGTAACGTTCTATACCCGCATTGTCTAGGTTATAACGTGCTTCAAGAGCATACCACAAATCCTTGGTTGTACGATATTGAAGGAAAACATCGTAAAGGCTATCGGACAAAGCACTTAGGATTCGGTTACGACAATGATATTCAACATCTACCGGATCTCTATAAGGGAGACGTCTTACGTAGGTTCTAGTGGTGTTTGCAGTTAAGGAAGAGGACGATGGTAGAGTCGAAGCAACTGCATTTGCAGCGCTAGGGATTTCAGTTTCTGAAGGAGGGGCATCGAAGATGGCAGACAAAAGACCTAGAGTATTTAACCAATATTCGATCTGTGCTTGCCAACGATGAAAACCGTTGCCGTTAAATTTCTCGGGTTTGATCCCGACGGAGTCCTCAGATCTAGATGCCATTAGTGATTTCTGAAATTTAAAATACATACAATAAATAACAGTACATGCAAACAATAAAACAGAGATGATCATTTTGATTATTTGATTTTATTTATTCTATTGATGTGGAATTACAACTTCTTTAGATTGTTGGAATATTTTCTTCTATATTCCTATATTAATATATAATATGATATATTTTCGTTTTTAAAACTTTTACAGAAACATTATATATATATATATATAATATATATATATATATAACAGCAATATTAATAATTTTGCATGAAGGAGGTGAGAAATAAAATAGAGTAATATATTGTTCAGAATCGAGCCTGGGTAAGACGTGTGGTCACTGCCCTAAGGAAGTTGCACCACCCTCCGGCAGAGCTTTCAACCGATGCTCACTCCTCCAAGGTACAACACCCGGCTAGATCCCGAAACTTCGATGTGCGCGGACACCGAAGAAGCACAGAGCACCCGAACAACCACTTGATGAAGCAAATGCGAAGAAAAAGAATCACGTAGAAGATCGTTAAAACAGAGAGAGCAGAAGAGCATATGAGAGCGATAACAGCGTGTTCTCTTTCTGAGAAGAACGAGAATATATAGAACGAAGGCAGTATCTCGCTGTAAAGGAAAAAGATCTCGAAACGGCAATATTAAAATCATAATAAATATTGGCGGTTATAGTTGGAAGGATCATAATCGGGAAGATAAACATTGAATATTTCCAACGTAAATAATGGCGTAAAACACGCGTAAAGGAGCGGCTAAGAAAACGCGTAAAATGACAGAACGCGTTGAAAACAATTCGACGCAAGCGTCGAGAACATATCGACGCAACGTCGAAATCGAACGGGGAACTCGACGCAACGTCGAGTTCTTATCGACGCAGAAAGATACGACGGAGTACCTGTCGACGCATGCGTCGACAACTTATCGACGCACGAAAGATGCTTCGAATTCTAATCGACGCAGCTCCGACATCTAATCGACGCAACTACGAATAAAAGCTTTGAAACTATTTTGAACAAAAATTACAATTCAATTCAATTATTCCCAAATCCCAAATCCCAAATCCCAAATCCAAAATCTGGTGTGGTGCGTGCGCGCGCGCGCGCGTGTGGTTCAAAGTTTGTCCTTATGTTCTTTTGAACAAATTAGAAGGTGTGAAAACATATATAAACTCTTCGGCTAGAGAGCTAATAAGCAAGGTGGGACTGAAGGTTCATCCTTTCATTCATGAAAGGTTTCCCTCCAAATAATTTGGATTCCCTCTAATTTGGTTTTGGAGCTTTTCATCTATAATGAGGAGCCAAACACCAAACATCATACAAGGCTCCAATAAACATTTATGAAATGAATGTTTGTAAATAAAATTTCTAACAAGGTGTTGACAGGGTAGAATAATCCTTGTCGTGGTGTTCTCTTGAGATATTGAAGAAGGCGGTGAATTTGCATGAAGATGTGTTGCTCGAGGAGAAGCAAAGAACTGACTTAATTTCTGGACTGCATAGAAAATGTCTGGTTGAGAGACTGTTAAATACATGAGACGACCAATTAGTCGTCAATATGAGGACGCATCCGGTAAAAGATCACTTTCGAGAGCATGTAACTTGAGGGTGGGATCCATGTGTAAAGGATGAGGTTTTGAATCAATAAAACCAGTGTCAAAAAGAAGGCTGAGAGTATATTTTCATTGAGATAAAGAGTAGATACCAGTGGAGGAATGAGCAATCTCTAAACCCAAAGTACTTTAAGTCACCCAAAACCTTCAATTTGAATAACCTTGCAGTAAATGTTCTTTATATATGCTAGGGATAGTGCACAAGGTTTTTCGTATTAGAAATTTTTAGGTCGGCGACCCTGATCTTAAGTATGGTCCGCGTCAAATCTGATCATGTGATCAATTATCAGACCTCCGTCAAAATTCGCGATTAATAAAAAAGAAAAAAAAATGATATTTGATGGATTTTAAAGGGCGCGATATCCGGTCGAATTTAAAAAAAAATTTATAGAAAAATTGGATCTTAAAATAACGATAAAAAATTTATAATTAATATTTTATAATTTATTTTATAAAAAATATTATTTGTTGGGGGGGGGGGGGGGGGGGGGGGGGGTAAAAATCATTTTTTCGGGGGACTGTTCTTTTAGTATTTGGTTATCGGGCACCGTCGTTTTCTACACTGCACACATGAAATACGTGGATGACTGTTATTCTCATGTTAATAAATATATACAGTATGCGCACTTTGGTTTAGTTTGGGCATCGGTTTTCCGTGGCGCCGAGTTGATTGGAATTCAATGCATGGATGCTATTAAGGCTGTGTTTGGCAAGGCGTTTTGGGAGTGGGGTGCTGCTCATTTTAAATAATCCGTGTCAAACAATAATTTTGAGGTTAGGTGGCCATTAACAGTGGTGGACCACTGTTTTCCTACCGTGGGTCAACACCCATAGCAAGAATAACAGCAGGGTTTAAGCCCCTTTTCAATAATTTACAAAATTGGAACATAATATACAATATATAACGTTTATAATATAATATATAATAAAGATATAGATGTGTTATTAATATAACTTATAAAATATAAATAAAATAATAATCAAAACATAGTTTGCGACCAGAGAGCCGGTGAAGAGCGGACGCTTCGAACCATCGGCGATTATGATGTGGGGTAGGCCCTAGCGGTGGCGGTAGTGAGCCGTCCTGCAGCGTGGGGAGCGTGGTGCTCTACAATGCGGGAGTGAAATGTCCTGCAGCGTGGGGGCGTGGTGCTCTCCAACGCGAGAGCGAGGTGTCCTGTAGCGTGGGAGCGTGCTGCTCTGCAATGCGGGAGTGAGGTGCCCTGCTGCGTGAAAGCGTGGTGTTCTCCAACGCGGGAGCGAGATGTCATGTAGTGTGGGAGCGTGATGCTCTGCAATGTGGGAGTGAGGTGCCATGCAGCGTGGGAGCGTGATGCTCTCCAACGCGGGAGGGAGGTGCTCTGCAGCGTGGGAGTGTGACGATATGTAAGGCGTGAGGGAGGTGCCCTGCAGCGTGGGGGCGTGATGTTCTCCAACACGGGAGCGAGGTGCCCTGCAGCGTGGGAGCTTTATGCTCTACAACGCGAGAGCGAGCTCCCTTGCATCGTGGGAGCGTGATGCTCTATAACGCGAGAGCGAGGTGCCCTGCATCATAAGAGCGTGATGCTCTGCAATGCGGGAAGGAGGTGCCCTGTAGCGTGGGAGTGTGATGCGCTGCAACGCGGAGCGAGGTGCCCTGCAGCGTGGGAGCGTAATGTCTGGGCCGCCCGGACTGCCCGAGGGGCGTGTTCGTCATTTTGTGAAAATTGGTGATCCAGGTGACCAGAACGGAGTGACGCCATTCGCCAACCCAGGATTCAACCAGGCGCAATTACAACCACATCCTTTCAAGAAAGCTATAAAAATGCCCCCGAACCTTCATTTGAAGGGAAGGAATTGAAGAGACTAGAGATGTTGGATCTTCTAGCGCCCTTAGAGGGGGGTGAATAAGTGTTAGAATGGTGCTTGAAACATCCGCGTGAGTGTCGAGTTTGGAACACTCTACTCGTTGCCCCTTGCAGGGTATTTATAGGCAAACCCTAAATCCCCGGCGGGTAAGTGGATCCCTATTGGATCCTAACTAACCGTGAAGTATCCGTTAACCCGTTATATAAATATACATCAACAATCTCCTTATATATTGTAAATAACGGGGTCACATCACATATTACTTAAACAAGAGTTAATAACGACAAAACATGAGTTTTCCAGAAAACATAAATATGAGTTTTAGAATACAGAATATCTAACCTCAAGCACATGACTCCAAACAAAACAGTAAGCAAAGCTGGAAAAAACTCAAAAAAGGATAACTGATCAATGATCTATACAAATAACAGATCATCGTCATCCGGGTCGAAATTAACTTTCTCTCCTCCAGTCTCCATGTGATCTGCAAACAAACACAATAAGAATGTCATGAGACGAATCTCTATGAATTCTAACATTTGCTAATTAAAATTAAAGTGATTAGTTCTAGCAGTAAAAAAACGTAATACTCTAAACAGGAAGAAAGAATCACATATCAACATCTCTATCCAATTTACACAAAATTAGACAATTGATTTCATAAAATCAAACCATGTTCCTTCGATTATTAAGATTATTACTTAACGTTTCACAATTGTGCTATATCATCAAGTTTGGAATGATACAACAAGTTGTGACCAATATATCATCAAGTTTGGAATGATATAAGTAATGACCATAATATCAGGACGCATATCATCAACTTCAGTATTATTTTTTGGAATGATACTTAAATCAGCCTTTGAATAAAAATAATTGTGCAAGTCATCAAGTTTGGAATGACTGACAACTATTCATCTCTGGCTTTCATCAGGTAGCATCTGAAATACTTCTGTGTGCTCACTCTAGTTGCTCGAATGTAGGCAGACTACGGTTCTAAGAGTTAAAACATAAGCATGGTATTAAGTCATACCAAATGAACCTTAATCTCATCTCCCCCGATGTTTTATTTGTTAGAACCTTACATAAGCCCTTAGTAAGGACATATGCTACATTATCTTTTGATCTCACGTCCAATAGGGAGATTATCCCCTGACTGGTGAGATAGGTCAACCAGGCCTGTTTCATCCTTAGTTGCCTTCGCATTCCATTGAATAACGTAGTTGTTGCAATGGTCTTTGTGGATTGATTGTCACAATATAATGAAATAAAGTGCATTTTTAGACTCGTCATTGGAATGTCTATTATCAGATCTCTTATCCACTCTGCTTCTTCTCTTGCTGAAGCGAGAGCATGGAGTTCCGATTCCATAGAGGATAGTGCAATGCATGAGTGCCTCTTTGACTTCTAAGCTACTGCTGCTCCTCATAGGGTAAATACAAAACCGCTAGTGTATCTATTATCAACAATTTCTGAACACCAGGAGGCGTCAGAATACCCCTCAAGCACTTGAGGATGTCCACTGTAACATAAAATATACTCTTTAGTGTACTTTAAGTATCGCATTAGCCTTTTTAAGGCATTCCAGTGGTCCTTCCCGGGGTTACTTGTAAATCTACTTAACATGTCGATTATAAATGCTATGTCAGGCCTAGTGCAGGTTGTAGCATACATGAGACTACCTATGAGTTTGGAGTAATCCAACTGTCTAATAGATGAACCTTCATTCGGTTTCAGTCTATTGTTATAATCGTATAGAGTCTCACTATTTTTGCTATCAACGTAACCTCACTTCTCAAGTAGATTTCTAATGTAGTAACTCTGGCTTAGGGTAATACCCTTGTCAGTGAAGTTCACTTCCATTAGTATGATTTTCACCGCACCTAAGTCAGTCATGCTAAAAAGTGTCATCAAAGCAACTTTCACGTCTTTCACCTCAGACTGATAAGTGCCCAGAATTAGTATGTCATCAACATACAAGCATATAATTGCAACTTTATTTGAACTTGTTCGAACGTACAGACATTTATCTGAAAAGCTGGATTTAAAACTCATGGCTTTAACACAAGTGTCAAATTTTCCGTGCCATAATTTGGGTGCTTACTTCAATCTGTAGAGTGACTTAATCAACTTACAGACCTTATTCTTTAGACCTTCTACGACAAACCCTTCAGGTTGGTGCATGTAGATCTCTTCAGACAAATCTCCATTAAAAAATACAGTCTTGACATCCATCTGATGAACTGTAAAGTGTTCAATAGATGCTATCGCGAGAAGTATCCTAATTGTCGCATAGTGACAAACATGTGAGTATATATCAAAGTCTATTCCACTCACTTGAGTGAAGCCTTTTGCAACTAGACGTGTTTTGTATTTTTCAATACTCCCATCAGGATTAAGCTTCTTCTTCAGAACCCATTTGTTTCCAATGGTCTTAGTCTCTTTGGGTAAGTCAACCAATGTCCATATATTGTTCTGCATGAGAGAGTTCAACTCTTCATCTATGGCCTCTTTCCATAATAGAGAGTCTCGAGATCGCATCGCTTCCTTATAGGTGGATGGATCAACTTCAACTTGGTAAGTCACGAAGTCTGTACCGAAGCTTTTAGGCATTTTCTCTCTACTAGATAGCCTTCTAGTGTACAACCCTCATTCTCCGAGGGTGGACCCCCCCCCCCCCCCCAAGGCCACGTAGGCAGAAGTCAAAGTCAAAGAGGTCAACGCAGAGCCCGGCAGTTCAAGGCAGAGAAGAGAAGGCCTCGGCGAGTATGCAGGCAATACTCGCCAGGTTGGCGAGTATGGAACAGAAGACCTGGCGACTATTGGCCCGGCGTGTGCGAGCAGCACCCAATACTCGCTAGTGGGCGACTATGGCAGGATACTCGCCGAGTAACCCATAGTCGCCAGGTTGGGGGGCTGGGCTATAAACCCCTCCCCCCTACCCATTGGTTTTCCTATAAATAGGACCCCAGGGGTACTTGGATTGGCACCTGGACTTGAGCTTTCGAAACCCTGCTCTTGCATTCTAGAATCTGTCGCACTTGGTCGCTACTCCCGGTACTAGCCAAGTCGGTGCCTTCCTCGTACCTTGCTCGGCCATTCTTTGGTCTTGGAGGGGAAGTCTCTTCGGAGCTTCTGGGTACGTGGTGGGACCTCCCTGCCGCAGCACCTGGGGTCCTGTTTGTTGCTCTTCTAGCTTCTTCGTCGTTGCCAGCCAAGCCATCTCGTCGGGCTGCTGGGCGAGTAACCTCCGGCTGCATCGGTCCGAATCTTGAGGTCAGGATTTTCCTGGCGTCAACACTTTGGTGCGGTGAGCGTGGATCGTAGTCGGAGGAAGAAATTTTTGCGAGAAGGCTTCATGGCTTAAAGTGGCGAGATGGAGGCCAAAGGCAGCAACTAGCGAGCATTAGACAAGTTGGGCGAGTTCCAGATGGCGACATCCTGAAGGCGAGTTCCGGATGGCGAGATACCTACTCGCCATAGGCGAGTTCCAGAGGCAACTTCATGCAGGCGAGTTCCAGATGGCGACATACTAAAGGCGAGTTCCAGATAAAGACATCGTCAGGCGAGCTCCATACTCGCTCATAGGCGAGTTCCATACTCGCCCATAGGCGATTTCTTGCAGGCGAGATCCAGAGATAAGTTCAGACCAGCGACTTTACTCGGACGAGAGGCGAGCTTCCTGGGTAGTGGCGAGATCCTTCCTTACTCGCCATCCCTACTCGCCCATAGGCGAGCTTCCTTGTTACTCGGCATAGGCGACTTCGTGCAGGCGAGCGAGCTTCTTCAATACTCGGCCATAAGCGAGCTCCTTCAATACTCGCCCATAGGCGAGCTTCTTCCTTACTCGCACATAGGCGAGCAGCATCAAATGAGGCGAGCTCCTAGTCGCGATGGTCTTCTTCAGCAAACTACTCGCAAGGCCTCCAAGTTGATGCTCGGCGAGTTCCTACTCGCGATGATCTTCATCAAGGGCGTATATTCCACGAGGATGTTTACTCGTGACCTCTCAAAGCTAGTATTCCGCGAGTTCCTACTCGCGATGATCTTCATCAAGGGCGTATATTCCACGAGGATGTTTACTTGTGACGTCTCAAAGCTAGTATTCCGCGAGTTCCTACTCGCGATGATCTTCATCAAGGGCGTATATTCCACGAGGATGTTTACTCGTGACGTCTCAAAGCTGGTGTTCTGCGAGTTCCTACTCGCGATGATCTTCATCAAGGGCGTATATTCCACGAGGATGTTTACTCGTGACGTCTCAAAGCTGGTGTTCCGCGAGTTCCTACTCGCGATGATCTTCATCAAGGGCGTATATTCCACGAGGATGTTTACTCGTGACGTCTCAAAGCTGGTGTTCCGCGAGTTCCTACTCGCGATGATCTTCATCAAGGGCGTATATTCCACGAGGATGTTTACTCGTGACGTCTCAAAGCTGGTGTTCCGCGAGTTCCTACTCGCGATGATCTTCATCAAGGGCGTATATTCCACGAGGATGTTTACTCGTGACGTCTCAAAGCTGGTGTTCCGCGAGTTCCTACTCGCGATGATCTTCATCATGGGCTTACATTCCACGAGGATGCTGACTCGTGACGTCTCAAAGCTGGTGTTCCGCGAGCTTCTACTCGCGATGATCTTCATGAAGGACTTATGTTCCATGAGAATGCTTACTCATGACGTCTCCAAGCTTGGTATTCTGCAAGCTTCTTATCACCGATGATCTCCTTCCGTCGGCTATGATCCATGAGAGGTCTTACTCATAAGGTGAAACAGGTTGGGTCGGCATTCAACACCCAAGTGGGATGGAGACCTGGGGATGGTGTGTTCCTTTGGAACCTCCCCGACTGTCAGTCCCCTTCATGGTGTGTTCTATGAGATGAAGAACTGCTCAGAAGTATCTAAAGGCTCAACAAGGAGATCACTTGTCATCGAGAAGCTCGAACTGAACTAGGAGGGATCTTTCATCGTTCAAGAGGCATTCGAGACTGGCAGAGACCGCCTGTAGAATCATGAAGGGGAGTCGCTTGGGAATACCTGGAGCGGCAATGACCTGAAAAGGTTCTATCCCTGAGCGGGAAGGTCTATTCTCCCCCTCCTTGTGTTTATTCCATTTAAATAAAAATTCCTCGCCCCCTGAAACATGGGCCGCGAGATTTGTTTTTCTCTTCTGGCAAGAGCTTTTTGAAGTAGGTGAAACCGATCTCCACGACAGGTTGGGAAACGAGCCTCCGACTTGATTCTCGTAAAACCCAGAACGGATGATGGGACGGTGCCTCGGTAGTGCGTTCTCCTAATACCAAGCCTCTGCACTGACGGTCGAGATCAGCTCCCCCCTTGCACGTTGGTCGAGTTACCCTCCGACCGCATCTCTCATCCGACTGGGGAGATTATCAGGAGAAAGTCTGGACGCCGACCTCCCAACTCGTCGAAGCGATGATCGATTTACCTGACTGAGGGACCCTTGTATAAAGGTGTCATTTGACCTCTTGCGACAAAGCCTAATATCTCTTGTAGTTTATTCCAATCATATGGGTTGGTGCGGTTAATCCCCTCTGATTGTTGAGTGATAGTATGAAGACTTTTCCGCAACCTGGTGACCGATTGGGGGATAGGTCTCCGACTCGACTCTCGTAAAAACCCAAGTCGGGTGGTGGGATAGCGCCTCGGGAGAGAGTCCTCCTAAGACCAAGCCTCTGCATTGACGGTCGAGATCATCTCCCCCCTTGCACGTTGGCCGAGTTACCCCCTGACTGCACTTCCCATCCGGCTGGAGAGGTTATCAGAGGAGAGTCCGGACGCCAACCCCCCAGCTTGACGAAGAGATGATCGATTTGACCGATCAACATTTAGCAAACGCAATAGGATGGAGGCCTCGGGATGGTTTGTCCCCTTGGACCTCTCCACCTCTAGTTGAGCTCGGCTCCTAGAAGGTGTCGACCTTCTCTCCGCCTCTAGTTGAGCTCGGCTCCTAGAAGGTGTCGACCTTGTATCCGCCTCCAGTTGAGCTCGGCTCCTGCGAGGTGTCGACCTTCTCTCCACCTCTAGTTGAGCACGGCTCCTAGAAGGTGTCGACCTTGTATCCACCTCCAGTTGAGCTCGGCTCCTGTGAAGTGTCGACCATCTCTCCACCTCTAGTTGAGCTCGGCTCCTAGAAGGTGTCGACCTTGTATCCACCTCTAGTTGAGCTCGGCTCCTAGAAGGTGTCGACCTTCTCTGCACCTCTAGTTGAGCTCGGCTCCTAGAAGGTGTCGACCTTCTTTCCGCCTCTAGTTGAGCTCGGCTCCTAGAAGGTGTCGACCTTGTATCCACCTCCAGTTGAGCTCGGCTCCTAGAAGGTGTCGACCTTCTTTCCGCCTCTAGTTGAGCTCGGCTCCTAGAAGGTGTCGACCTTGTATCCACCCCCAGTTGAGCTCGGCTCCTAGAAGGTGTCGACCTTGTATCCACCCCCAGTTGAGCTCGGCTCCTGTGAGGTGTCGACCTTCTCTCCACCTCTAGTTGAGCTCGGCTCCTAGAAGGTGTCGACCTTGTATCCGCCTCCAGTTGAGCTCGGCTCCTGCGAGGTGTCGACCTTCTCTCCACCTCTAGTTGAGCACGGCTCCTAGAAGGTGTCGACCTTGTATCCACCTCCAGTTGAGCTCGGCTCCTAGAAGGTGTCGACCTTCTTTCCGCCTCTAGTTGAGCTCGGCTCCTAGAAGGTGTCGACCTTGTATCCACCCCCAGTTGAGCTCGGCTCCTAGAAGGTGTCGACCTTCTTTCCGCCTCTAGTTGAGCTCGGCTCCTAGAAGGTGTCGACCTTGTATCCACCCCCAGTTGAGCTCGGCTCCTGCGAGGTGTCGACCTTCTCTTCACCTCTAGTTGAGCTCGGCTCCTAGAAGGTGTCGACCTTCTCTCCACCTCTAGTTGAACTCGGCTCCTAGAAGGTGTCGACCTTCTCTCCACCTCTAGTTGAGCTCGGCTCCTAGAAGGTGTCGACCTTCTCTCCACCTCTAGTTGAGCTCGACTCCTAGAAGGTGTCGACCTTGTATCCGCCTCCTGTTGAGCTCGGCTCCTGTGAGGTGTCGACTTTTCTCGCCAGAAAGACAGCTCGTCGAATAAGGGTTGGATGATTCTTTCCGAGCAACTACGTTACTCGCAAAGAGCGGGGATTGTGTACAACCCTCATTCTCCGAGGTAGGCCCATTCAAAGCCACGTAGGCTGAAGTCAAGGTCAAAGGGTCAGCACAGGAGCCGGCAGTCCAAGACACAAGGCAACTCAGCCAGCAGGAGCAAGAGGCGAGCTGGGCGAGCAAGAGGCGAGCTGGGCGAGCAAGAGGCGAGTATGGCGAGCAAGGGGCGAGTATGGCGAGCAAGGGGCGAGTATGGCGAGCAAGGGGCGAGTATGGCGAGCAAGGGGTGAGCAAGAGGCGAGTATGGCGAGCAAGGGGCGAGTATGGCGAGCAAGGGGCGAGTATGGCGAGCAAGGGGTGAGCAGAGGCGAGTTTGGGCGAGTATCTCGCGAGTATGGGCGAGTATCTCGCGAGTATGGGCGAGTAGCCCTTGTAACTCGCGAGCAGAGGCAGTATACTCGCCTGTACCCCCCTAGGATTTCTCTATAAATAGACCCCCAGGGGTACTAAAAATGGCACTTTTGGAAGTGGTCGAGGTCCCCCCAAGTTGGATACTCGCCAAATCCATGCCCGTCTAGTACCTCGCCTAGCTTTTGGTTGCGGAGGGGAAGTTTCTCCCAAACTTCCGGGTATGTGGTGGGACCTCCCTGCTGGAGCACCTGGGGTGTGCTTAGTCATTTTCTCTCTCCTATTTTAGCTATCAGAGCCGTGAAGTTGGACCGTAGGATCAGTAACCTCCGGCTGCATCGGTCCGAATTTTGAGGTCAGGATTTTCCTGGCGTCAACACTTTGGTGCGGTGAGCGTGTACAACCCTCATTCTCCGAGGTAGGCCCATTCAAATCCACGTAGGCTGAAGTCAAGGTCAAAGGGTCAGCACAGGAGCCGGCAGTCCAAGACACAAGGCAACTCAGCCAGCAGGAGCAAGAGGCGAGCTGGGCGAGCAAGAGGCGAGCTGGGCGAGCAAGAGGCGAGCTGGGCGAGAAAGAGGCGAGTATGGCGAGCAAGGGGCGAGTATGGCGAGCAAGGGGTGAGTATGGCGAGCAAGGGGTGAGCAAGAGGCGAGTATGGCGAGCAAGGGGCGAGTATGGCGAGCAAGGGGCGAGTATGGCGAGCAAGGGGTGAGCAGAGGCGAGTTTGGGCGAGTATCTCGCGAGTATGGGCGAGTATCTCGCGAGTATGGGCGAGTAGCCCTTGTAACTCGCGAGCAGAGGCAGTATACTCGCCTGTACCCCCCTAGGATTTCTCTATAAATAGACCCCCAGGGGTACTAGAAATGGCACTTTTGGAAGTGGTCGAGGTCCCCCCAAGTTGTATACTCGCCAAATCCATGCCCGTCTAGTACCTCGCCCAGCTTTTGGTTGCGGAGGGGAAGTTTCTCCCAAACTTCCGGGTATGTGGTGGGACCTCCCTGCTGGAGCACCTGGGGTGTGCTTAGTCATTTTCTCTCTCCTATTTTAGCTATCAGAGCCGTGAAGTTGGACCGTAGGATCAGTAACCTCTGGCTGCATCGGTCCGAATTTTGAGGTCAGGATTTTCCTGGCGTCAACATCTAGGATCTAAACCACTCGTGTCTACGGGCTTAGTGTCAGAGGTACGTTGTCTTGGCTCAACTAGAGTCTCAAGACTATTGGCTGGCAGACCTGGAAGCATCAGATTCTTGTCCTTAAGGAACTTATCCTCAAAGAAGACAGCATCTCTAGATTCTATTACAGAGTTCATTGAGAGATCTAGAAATTGGTCTGCAACACTATCCTCTGCACATCCTAGATAGACACACGTACTTGTCCTAGGTCCAATCTTAGCTCTTCTAAGGTCAGCTATCCTAACATAAGCGATACAACCCCAAGTCTTAAGATTATCAAATCTAGGAGGTCTCTTAAACCAAATCTCATAGGGTGTCTTAGTCAACTTAGCATGGGGAACTTTATTAAGAATGTGATTTGACGTGAGGGCGACTTCACCCCAGTAGGCCGCAGGCATGTCAGCAGTCAACACCATAGAATTCAACATCTCTGTTAAAGTTCTATTTTTTCCTTTCAGCGATACCGTTGGATTGGGGGGAATAAGAGGCAGTGGTTTCAGGGATTATGTCATTGCTGACAAAGAAATCTCTGAACTCCCCGGAGATATATTCTCCTCCTCTATCACTCCCTATCATTTTGATTTTCCTGTCAAGTTGATTCTCAACCCTATTTTTGAATATACGGAATTTTTCAAAAGCTTCATCTTTGGTTTTAAGTAGATAAATGTGACTAAATCTAGAGTAGTCGTCGATAAAGGTTATCAGGTACTTCCAACCTCCTCGTGTGACAAAACTTTTGTAGTCACAGATGTCAGAATGTATTAACTCTAGCAATTGTGTGCTCCTAGAAATCTGACTAAAAGGTGTTCTAGTTATCTTGGTTTGAGCACAGATTTCATATTTGTCAAATCTGGTTTTTGTGTCTAAGGGGATGTTGTGAGTTCTAGCTAACATCAGTAGTTTTCTATAATTGACGTGTCCTAGTCTTGCATGTAAAGTCTTAGGATCGATCAAATTAGAACTAACCTGATTTACTACTTCGTTTGCTAGATTCAACCTATACATTCCGTTGACGACATACGCACAACCAAAATAATGCGAGTGAACCATCAGCGTTACTCGACCACCACTAATATTAAATGATATTCCAGCATCACATAACAAACTAATTGAATTAAATTAACAGCTAATGATGGTATAAATTTAACATTGTTCAAAGTAAGAGTTTTACCTGAGGAGAGCGTCAAGGTAGCATTGTTGACCTTTAGTACGCCAGCTACTCCTCCATCTGCAACAGTGACAGTCTCTCTGACTGCAGTGACATCCTCCAGAAGCGCAGTGCTGTTGCAGACGTGACATGTAGCACCTGAGTCTAGCCACCACTCGGTACTGGCCTTTCCTTTACCGACCATGGCAACAAAGTCGGTAGGCGCAGTCTGATGAACCATATTGGCCCGGTTATCAGTCTTTGGTGTGCTAGAGTCACCTCTCTTTGGTTGCTTACACTCGAAAGCGCAGTGACCCCACTTATTACAATTATAGCACTTGCCTTTAAATTTCTTCGCCTTTTTGCTTGTGTCCACAACTGCGGGTGCACTGGGTAACAGTCGATTCTTTCCAGTCTTAAACTTATGCTTAGGATGCGTCACCATGTTGGCAGCAGAGGACTGCTTGCTAACGGTCTCCCTAGCATGTCTAGTCCGGTTCTCATCCTCAATGCAAATGAAGAGCTTGAGGTCTTTTAGACTGACCTGCGTTTTCTTCCGATACATCTCCGTCTTAAAGGAGTACCACGCCGACGGGAGCTTGTAAATAATAGCTTCTGCAACAAAACCATCAGGCAGTGAGATGTTCTCACTGCTCAGCTTGTCCACCAGATTCTCAAAATCGGCGACCTGTGGAAGGATTTCCCTTTCCTCAGTGAAGGTGAAAGCCATGAACTTATCCACCAGGTGCGTCTTGGACATGTTTTCCTCTTCCTTGAACTGCTCCTCCAGAACATCCCAGATTTCTTTTGCGGTCTTCAGTTTACTGTATGTCTCAGCAAGCATATTGGAGAGACAGTTCAACAGGTAGTCGTGACAGAAATCTTCATCCTCAATCCGCTTGGCCTCGCCATCTGTCCCAAGAATGTCAGCGCATACATACTGAGCGATATAGAATACGTTCAAGTACTTCATGCTGAACTGAGTGTTCCTCTTCCAAGCACAGAACTCAGAGTTGGAGAATTTCTCCAACTTAATCATCGGGACAGGAGTGTTCCCTTTCGACATTATGTCTCTCTCCAAACAATAGAATTCCACTAGCAACCAAGATCACAAGCAGAAAACTAGAAAGAGATCACCTGAAAACCCACGCGGAGATGATGAAATCTTCGGATCCAATCCAGAAAGTGATGTGCTCTGCTTCTCCGGCTTAACAAAGTCGTCGAAGACTAGATCCACACAAACAATAACGGCTAGGAACCAATAGAGTCGAAAAACTTGATCACTAAGAAGGAGAGCGCTGTCGGAAATCGGATAGTGCTATCGGAATTCTGATATCGCTAACACTGAGAACGGCAGCAGCAGAGGCGTCTTCACATGGTAGCGATAGCGGCGACTCTCCCTTGGAGTGGTTTCAGGGATCGACGGAGACTGGAGCGACAGCGATTGGAGCGGCGATCCTTCGTCGATCGGGAAGAGGAAAACTGAGGACGCACGAACCCTCCTTCTCCTCACTGGATCAGCGGCAGTGGATCGAAAGAAGATGAGAGGAGAACTAGGGCACTGGATTGACAGCACTGCGGCGACAGGGAGAAATTCAGCTATCTCCTTTGACGGCGATGAATCGCGAGAGGGAGAGGGCGTGCGGGAGACTAGAACCGCGACTAGAACCAAGAGCGGTGACGGGCTTCTTCTCGCACAAGACCAGCGAAAGCGCAGGGATCAGGCTTCTTCGATGATCGGAAGTAAGCGCACCTGGAACTCTTCCTCCTTAGCAGTGATGAAAAATCAGCGCCGGAAGGGAGGGCTTTCTCGCGAACATAGATAGGAGGGAGACGGGCTTCTTCCTCCTTTGCAACGATGGAAAATCAGCGCCGCAAGGGAGGGCTTTCTCGCGAACAGAGATCGGCGGGAGACAGGCTTCTTCCTCCTTTGTAGCGATGGAAAACCGACGGCCTTCCACTTCGATCGACGGGATCGACGGGGGAGGTTACAGGAGTTTCCAGTCGGCAACGATGAAGAATCGCAAGAGGGAGAGGCGGTTACAAATTTTTGAGTAAAACAGAGAGATTTATGGAAAATTGAAACTTTTTGCTCATGTTGCTAACACTGGCGTTAAGAGTTAACGCCAGACGTTAGCTCTCCAGAAAGTTGGGCTTCACAGAATTCTGACAAAGTGATTTTACTGATGAAACCTTAAATGAGATACAATTTCTTAAAATCAGAGATAATGAAAATGAATATTATATTTCAAATAGAATACAATGATAAATTTCAGTAACGCTTGAAATAAAAGGCGACAATTGTAAAAATCACCTTTTGTTCCTTCACTAGTCCTTCTACCAAGGACCGGTTGGCTATAGCCTATTTTTCCCAGATAAGGCCTCTAGCCACCCCTAGATCTACCCTTGACCTAGTCGTCACGCACAAGGCGGCGAATTACCCCCTAAACCGAACCCGGTCTAGTCATCACACGCAAGGCGGCGAATTCACTACCGTTACAAGAAAACAATGAAAAGATAAAAAAGAAAATTCAGAATAAAAGACTCTCTAAATTGAAGAGCGCTGAAGGAGATGTTGAAGACACGCTAAGATCATCATCGGAGTTGAAGCGAGCGCCCTTCTTCAAATTTGACCGTTGGAAATCTCCTTCTCACTCTTGTTCCTCAATGGTGGTGTTGGGAGTGCTCTCTGAATTCGGGGATGAAATGCTCTCTCAGAAGATTGGAATGAAGGCTTGAAAATTCTCTTTTTGTGTGCAACGAAATCAGCTCTTTAAATAAGCACGGGAGCTAACGCCTGACGTTAAGATTTAACGTCTGGCGTTAAGAGTTAACGTCAGTGTTAGTGATTGTGTACAGTCGTGGCTGAGAGCGTGCAACCGTCGAGATTGTTGCAGATCATGGACTCAACGCCTGCGTTAGCTCCAACGCTGGCGTTGTCTCTGTCTTCTCGATGTTATTTCTTCTCTACGTTTTTCCCTTCTCGACGACATCCCCACTCGACGATAAGTTAACGTAGGGCGTTAACTTCTAACGCGGGACGTTAGCTCTCTTTTCAGAGAGTCATCACCAATCAACATCTTGTTCATAGGGTTATTTAATTATAGTACCTGCACACTATAAACACAAGCAAGATCAAATAAATAGTGTGATTTGTTATTCTCAAACTAAAAGATGTGGAACACAAGCTCCAACAATCTCCCCCTTTTGATAATAACAAATCCACTAATAAGAAATAAACTTTAATTTGAGTAGTGTTTATAGTATATGATAAGCGTGATAAACAAGCATACATGCATACTCCCCTTATATGGATACTCCCCCTACATGAATGCATTTTCTATTTTACTCCCCCAAAATCCTAGATTTCTTCTGTTAATTTATTTCTTCAATTTTTTCTCCCCCTTTTGTTATAATCAAAACGAGGTGGGCAGAGTAATAGCTATATGAAATGATATGCACTGTGTAGATATAAAGCAACTTTTTGAAAAAATAGTGAACACGGTGGAAGTAATATTGAACATCTTTAAGCATTTGTAAGTACAAAATATAATAAGCGTTTAAAGCAATTTAAGTAAATGTTTTTTAATTTAGATGCACAAGTTGCAAGTATATTTGATATTGGTAATAGTAATTTAGCAAGCAAGATTACAAATATTAAGAAAACATATGCTTTACAATGTAAACAAATTTGCATTTCAAGTATACATAAATATTGTAAAGATTATGATTCGCTATCAAGTGCATTTACTCAAGATTATAGAGAATAGTGTAGATAAGTTTTAGGTCTAATTCTCATGAGTGGAAGTATTATAAATGATAATGATGTGTTCAATTAATGTGTTTTGATAAAGTATACAAGTGTATAAATCAAATCACATGAAAGTTTATATTCTAAGAACATAATTTGAAATAAACATAAACAACTTTACTTTCACAAATTTCAATGCACATAAAGATTTTAATTTTAAAGAGAAGTGACCAAAAAGAATTGTTTGCACAAGACATTTTACAATTTTTGGTGGAGTTTTCCTTTTTTTGTTTTTTTTACAAAGGACTCCAAATTCACTTGTTGCAAACATATAATTTTTTTTTTGAATGCCACATTTCTCTAATCACAAGTGCATGAAAAACAAAGAATTGCAAGAATGAATTCAATGTTGTATATGCAAACTATTTATGAAATTCAAAAATTATATGCTCTTATACTACACAATCATGTGAAAATTGGATTTAAAACACATGTAGATTAACAAAAATGTTTAAGTGAGAAGATCATTATCAAAGATAAATCTTTACTCATATTTAGAGGCATGTAAAAACATTTCTACACATGTAATCTAAAACTAAATTTATTACACATTTTAAGATAATATTTAAGGCATGACAAAATAATATTTTTTAAGAAACTTGAAAGATAAAATCAAACAGTGTAAATGATATTTATGTAATAAATATAATCACGCTTGATTTAAGCATTTAAGCATAATATATATATATATATATAAATATATATATTTATATTATTATTTTTAAATATAAAGAATAAAAAACTTTTAAAAATAATGAAATAAAAATAAAATAAGCCATTAAAATAATACTAGAAATTGTTCAAAAAGGACAAATTTTTGGAGCAAAGGGGCTAACGTCAGGCGTTAACTTCTTAACGCCAAGACAGAACTATAAATTTTGATTTTTTTTAAAAATGTTTTTCAAAATTCATTTGTATTATAAAGAGTCTTTCTTACTGTTGAAATTTCAGAGATTATAAACTTGATTTGAATGCTCCATGTTTTTATTTTATTTTTTAAAGTGCTTTTTGCATTTTTAGAGGTTTTTGAAATAATTTTTTTATTAAAGAAAGAGACATATAAAATTTTAATAGCATTTTATAGGGTTTAATGAGATATTTCTAATACACCTAATTCTAACCTAAGCATGTTAAAACGTGCATCGGCAGAGGTTTGGTGAAAATATCAGCAAGTTGTGAGTCCATCCCTATAAAGCTAATTCTAACATGTTCTTTCTTGTTATGATCCCTAATAAAATGATGTCAGACATCTATATGTTTAGATCTAGAATGATGTACGAGATTGTTTATAAGATCGATAGCGCTCTTGTTGTCATATTTTAATTCTATATTATTTAGATAAACACCAAAGTCTTCCAAAGTTTGGTTCATCCATAAGTCTTGTGCACAACAACTACCTAGTGCGATATATTTGGTCTCGGTGGTGGAGAGGGCAACAAAATCATGTTTCCTACTCGACCATGATATGAGTGAAGGGCCTACAAAATGACACGTTCCACTAGTGCTCTTATGATCTAATGAACATCCCGCATAGTCCGAATCAGAAAAACCGTGTAAAATAAAACAATCATTATGAGGATACCATAAGCCTAATCTAGATGTTCCGATTAGATATCTAAAATATGTTTAACCGCTTTTAAATGTGATTCTTTTGTGTTAGCTTGAAATCTAGCACACAAACAAACGGAAAATATAATATCGGGTCTAGATACGTTTAAATATAGCAAAGAGCCTATCATTCCTCTATATAATGTTTGATCAATAGAAATACCGGTTTCATCTTTTCCTAACTTTAGTGATGCACTCATTGGTGTATTAGCTTATTTGAGATTTTGAAATCCAAATCTTTTAAGAATATCATGAACATATTTAGTTTGACAAATAAAAATACCATCTTGTCTTTGTGAGATTTGAAATCCTAGAAAATAAGTGAGTTCTCCTACTAAACTCATTTCAAATTCATTTTTCATCACTAAAACTACTTCATTACATAACTCTTCATTAGTGGCTCCAAATATAATAACATCTACATAAATTTGCAATATAATCAAATAATTATCAACTTGTTTAATGAAGAGTGTATTATCCGCACTTCCCATTTTATAACCGTGCTTTATCAAAAATAATGTCAATCTATCATACCAAGCACGTGGCGCTTGCTTTAATCCATAAAGCGCTTTCTCTAACTTATACACATGATTGGGAAATTTTTCACTCATAAAATGGGGGGCTATTCTACATAAACTTCTTCTTTTATAATCCCGTTCAAAAACGCACTTTTAATATCCATTTGAAATAATTTAAATCTTTTAAAACTCGCAAATGTAAGAAATATTCTAATTATTTCAAGGCGAGCAACGGGTGCAAAAGTTTAATCAAAATCTACCCCTTCGATTTGTGAATAACCTTGTGCAACTAGTCGATCTTTATTTCTTGTAATCCTAGAGTCATTATCTAATTTATTTTTAAAAATCCATTTTACACCTATAACTGTATGATTAGATGGCCCCTCTACTAAATTCCAAACCTTATTACGTTCAAATTGAATTAATTCATCATTCATAGCTAAAAACCAAAATTCATCATTTAAAGCGGTTGAAATATTTTTGGGTTTTATTTCGGATACAAAACAATGGTTTGAAAAAGACTCGTGTAAAGAAGAACGAGTACTTACCCCTTTTGACGGTTCTCCAATAACAAGCTCCCTTGGATGATCATTTAAAAATTCCCTCATCACATTTTTTATCACATTTTTCATCAAATTTCCGAATGCATCTCTATTATTTAAAATAAAACATTTGCAACCAAAAACATGAAAATAAGATACATTAGGTTTTCTTTTAAAATAAAGCCCATACCGTGTTAATTTTAAAATAGGACGAAGCATGACACGATTAATAATATAACATGAAGTATTAACTGCTTCGGCCCAAAATGATTTAGGCAACTCATATTCACAAAGCATAGAATGTGCTAGCTCTTGAAGGGTTCTATTTTTCCTCTCCACTATACCATTTTGTTGTGGGGTGCGAGGAGCGGAAAATTCATGTTTAATTCCTAAATTATTACAAAAAGAAGAAAATCTATCATTTTCAAATTCTCCTCCATGATCCGAGCGCATGCATTTAATTTTTAAATCATGTTCATTTTGAACACGAATGAATTGTTTAGTAAATTCAAGAAATACATCGAATTCGGAAGATAGAAATAAAGTCAAACAAAATCTAGAATAATCATCAATTATTACAAAAGTATATTTTTTGCCTCCTAGACTAGAAGTGCTAACCGGTCTAAATAAATCCATATGAATTAATTGAAGTGGTATAGTAGTAGAAATTACATTTTTGTTTTTAAAAGAATTTTTTGAAAACTTTCCTTTTTGGCAAGGCGTACAAAGAGAAGATAAATTACCATTAAGCATAGATTAACCTTCAATTTAATTTATCTTTTGATAATTTCAAAATAAATTTGGTGCTAGAGTGACCAAAACGCCTATGCCAAAGTTCTATTTCGTCGTTTTTAGAAATAAAGCATTTTAAAGACGATTGTGAAAGATTATTAAAGGCAATCATATAAACATTATGAATTCTAGATGCGGTGAGTATGACATCATTTGTTTTAGAATTTATATTTTTGCAAAGATTTGTAGATGATTCAAATAATACATTTAAACCCTTATCACATAATTGACTAATTGATATTAAATTATGTTTCAAGCCATCTACAAATAAAACATTAGAGATTGAGAAAGATTTGTTACCCATTGTGCTGATGCCCATGATCCTTCCTTTTCCGTTATCTCCAAATGTTACCAACCCTCCTTTCTTCATCTCAAGTCTAAGAAACTTTGCTTTGTTGCCCGTCATATGTTTGGAGCAACCCTAGTCCAAATACCACACATCTTTTTGTCCTTAGCCTGCCAACATACCTAAAAAGGAGATGGAGTAAAGATTCGGATACCCAAGAGGTTCCTCCCATAGAATAGGTGAAAACCTTAGGCACCCAGATTTGCTTTATAACACTACGACCCTTTTCTTCCATGAGTTCGAGGTGTGTCCAAATAAATGACATTTGACACACAATATAAAAGGGGATGAAACCCTTTTCTGGGTTTTGGATAAACTCTTGCATGAAGATGAGATAACATTTGAATTTTGAAATGATTTTTTATTAACAGAAATAAAATTTCTGGAATTATTGCTAACGCCAACGTTAAGAGTTAACACTGGGCGATAACTCCCAATAACATATCCAAGGCCATATTTGGCACTACCATGACATTTGTTGGCCAAGATCATGTCTAGAGATCTTTGCCCAACTCCGAATTTTTTAATAGCTAGATTTAAATCATGAATACGAGCTTTGAGAGCGGTGTTTTTCGTTACTAACATAATGCACCGATTCACAAAACTTTTCTTTCCTTCTTCTATTTGAGAAAGAGGGGTTTTTAATGTTCTTTTTAAATCTCTCTTCTCCTTAGTAAGAATTTCGATATTAGAGTGGGACTTAAAAAGAGTTTCTTCAAGTTCTTTCACTCTTGCCAATGAGTGCTTGCACTCTTGGCAAGATACTTTCTCTCTCCCTAATAGTTTAGATAATTTTTTGTTTTCTTTTAACAAAATTGTATTTAATTTTCAGAATTTACAATCTCAATATCATTTAAACTTTTATCATAAAATTTGCATGTTTGTAAATACACAATATATAAATCATCATAAGTAGTAGGAAGAGTTACCTCAGTGTCTCTTTGGACACTGTTTTCATCATCGGATAGTGTGTTGCTCTTTGTCATGAGGCACACATTGGCTTCTTCTTCACTACTGGAGGATGAGCTGCTTGATTCGTTGGAGGAGGAGTCATCCCAAGTAGCCGCTTTTAGGACCTTTTTCTTCTCTTTTCCCATATGTCGCTTTTCTTTACGCTCTTTTAGATATTTCAGGCACTGGCTCTGGATGTGTCCAATCTTTCTGCAATGGTATCACTCCGGTGGTGGTCGTTCATCATTATCCTCATCGCTACCTCTTCCCTTCTTCGATGAGGATCCCTTCTTGATGAAGTATTTCCGGAAGGTGTTTCTCCTTTCCGGATTCTTCATGAATCTTTTGAACTTCCTTACAAAAAGACTTTCCTCATCTTCTTCATCAATATCAACATCACTATCAACCTCCTTCTTTGATTTTAATGCCAAGACCTTCTTCTTTGGCTCCACATTATACTCTTGTTGTTGGATTCTCAGTTCCACTTCATGTGTCTTCAAGTTTCCAATTAAACTTTCTAGTTGAAGAGTCTTAAGATCATGAGATTCCGAGATAGCGGTCACCTTCAGATTGAACTTTGGGGGAAGTGATCTTATGATTTTTCTTACTAATTTCTCCATTGGAAAAGTTCTTTCCAAGGACTTTGGAATTGTTGACGATCTTTGTAAATCTGGTGTACATCGTATCAATGTCTTCATCCACCTCCATTCTGAATTTTTCAAATTCCGACTCGAGGTGGAATAGTTTGGAGTCCTTCACCTGCGAGGTACCTTTATGAGTAACTTCTAATAAATTCGAAATGTCATAAGCAATTTCACATGCACATACTCTATTAAACTCAATTCTATCTAATGCACGGAATAGAGCGTTCATTGCTTTTGCGTTATTCTTACATTTTAACTTATCATTATCATGTCATTTATCCTTGGGCTTATCCATTGTTACACTATCAATGACTAATGTCGTTGGAGTATAACTCGTCTCTACCATATACCAGACTTCGATATCTAGTGCAATTAGAAAACAACGCATACGAGTTTTCCAATAGTTATAGTCTGTGCCCGTGAATAAAGGTGGTCGACTAATCCCTTGACCCTCTACAAACGTGTGATCGTTATGCGCCATTACTCCCGGTGGTAAAACCGTTTTGGAGAAACCTAGCTATGATACCAAGTGTTGGATCTTCTGGCGCCCTTAGAGGGGGTGAATAAGGGGTTTACAATTTTTTGAGTAAAACAGAGAGATTTATAGAAAATCGTAACTTTTTGCTCATGTTGTTAACGCTGGCGTTAAGAGTTAACGCCAGGCGTTAGCTCTCCAGAAAGTTGGGCTTCATAGAATTCTGACAAAGTGATTTTACTTATGAAACCTTAAATGAAATACAATTCCAGAAAATCAGAGATAATGAAAATGAATATTATATTTCAAATAGAAATAAGGGTGTCGCAAGTAACACAGAAAGTCGCCATAGCGGCACCGTGCATCCAGAATCGTTGACCCTCAGCTCACGAGGACCTGCACAGAAATACATAGAAGCTCGCCAAAAATGCGCGATGATCCATCATCAATGCTCGCAAAACAAAACAAAAAAACACGACAGGCACATCATCGCAAAAAGCAAGACAAACAAATAAAGGATGAGATTAAATCCTCGCCAAATAAATATTACAAATAAGAATAACGAGTTTGTTTACATAGTCGCCAACGACGATTACTCAACAAGAGAAGAAGAAGAAAAAAACTACTAAGGGCCAAGAGGATGCACGTCCGGCGGAGGAGGATGTCGCCCGACCCAGCCCATATTGCGCAAGCTTGAAGTGCTTGGAGGCCACCGACATCGCATCCCCGCCCTTGTGAAGCTGATCCTCGATCCCCGCCAGCCTTCATGCGAGCCCATGCTCGCTCGCATGCCGACCAGCTCCTCGCGGTGGAGCTGCTGACGATATTCTATCATCGCTACTCACCGCTCCAGCTCGTTGATCAAGTGGAATCGGGATTCAGCATCGACCAGCCTCGCCTCGAACTCCTCAAGCTTCGCTACTCGCACTTATAGCACAGAGATACGACGATGAGGCTCACATATGGCTAGCTAATCGAACATTGCCTCCAGCTCCATATAAGCGTGAGCATTCTTTTCCTGATTCTCGTGGGGCGGGAGTCTGATAGCATCAATCAGCACCTCCCCCCCCCAGTAGACGCGCAAGCTGCCAAAGAAGAAGACAATCACACGATTAGCGAGAACTCCAAAGAGAAGGAAAGAAGACTGCACAGAGGCGACTAAGGTACCATTCCATGGAGCTTCATTCCTCGCATCACGACGAGGGCTGCGAGATCAACCCCGGCGAGGAGACCGGACCCGGCGTGGAGAAGGGCTGCAATGGGTGGTATCTTGCTGACCTGACGAGGAACCCTCTAGGTGATCCTTGCTCGCCCGAGCTTGGCGTAGCGGAGACATAACAGGTCGCTGGTAGACATCATCGGCGTACCTCCTGTTGCGACCGTCCAGTGGTCGCCCACCCCCTCTCTGGGCAAAGAAGCCTGAAGAGCCCCCATTCCCCCCACGACGCGATGATCCCCCCGGACGAACCAAGGGGGTAGACGGCGAGGAAGGGTGGATGTCGGCAGGAGCGTTGACTGATGGAGGCATAGGAGGCGGCGGCGGAAGGTCCCTTGCGGGCACCTGCGAAGTGCTCGCAGAAGCGGGTTGAGAAGTAACCGGAGGCGTAGACTGCTCGCCGAAGGACCCCCTTGATCGCTCGCAGGAGGCCGTGAGGTCCCATCCGCAGGAGGCCTCTTGTCCACTGAAGTCGATGATGAGCCATGGTGGATCCGCACGGATTGACCAACTCGCACCCCTAGCTGAGCTCCCAGTGCGACTATTGGATTTGACCGCAAGGGAGAAACGGCCAGAGGCTCGCCAGGATCCCCAGAAGTCAACGGGTCTGCGAATAAAGAAAATACTGTCATCATATCAAAAAATAGAAATGTTGAATTTGTTGAAGTGGGAGTTAGAAGCCTTTTGGACCTGGGCGGTCTGGGAGGAGGTCGGGCGGTCTGGTGTGATCGCACGACTTGGCGGTCTGCCTCTGCGGTCTGGCTTGTCTTAGCCTAGCTGCGGTCTCCTGGCTTAATCGCTGGTATGGGTCCAAGGCGGCTGAAGGTGTAGGCCGCGCGGTCTGTCTGTGACCGCGTGGCGGACTATTCGTCTTCAGGTGTGCGCGGTCTGTGCATGACCGCATGGCGAGCTGTCTTCTTCAAGGCTGTGGCGGTCTGGTGTGACCGCACAGTTTGATCCAGGTTTTCCAGAATGCGGTCTGGTAGCTGACCGGGCTTTCTGGTGGTATTCGCGGACTAAGGGTCTTAGTCGCGCGACTCAGGTTGCGGTCTCAGGAGAAGACTGGTATGCAAGATGGATGCTGTTCGCGGTCTCAGGTGGAGACCGGCATGCGGACAGGAGTTCGCGGGTTGATGGCGAACTGGCTGTGTTCGCGGTCTCGGGCGAACACAGGGGCTGAATAGCTTCGGGCGGTCTGGCGATCTCCTTTGGAGTCGCGATCTGTTGTGAGAGTGGCGGTCTCTCATGGTTGATGTTGAAGCTGGCGAGTTCACCAAAATGAAGCAGGAGTACTATTGCTGATCGCGCGGTGTGACCGGTCAGGTCGCGCGGTCTGGAGGGTGGTGATCCAATCTCATAGGGTGGTGACTGGATCAGGTCTCACGCCTATAAATAGGACCCATCGGCAACAATAATTAAGACACACCAAGTGTAAGCCGAGTTCTCTTCTTTCCTGCGGTCTCTATTTGTCTGACCGTGCGGTCTGTTGATTGAACTCTTCTTGTGCAGCTTCTGCGGATTGTGTGGGCAGCATCGATAACCTCTTCCTCTGAAAGTGTTTGGGCGGTCTGCGGCTTGGAGTTGTGGTGCTGGAGTTCGGGAGAATCAGGAGTTCGGAAGAAGGAGTGCGGTTTGGTGGTGTTCTGTGATCAGCAGGTCGCTGCAGTTTGGCAGCTTGCTCAAGTCACAGGGAGGTCGCGCGGTCTGAGCGGTCTCAAGTTATCTTCAACTTTGTAATTTTCTCTTTGGTGTTTGTGCTGGCGAAATCATGTCTCGCCAAGCATGCCTTGCCTTGTAATTGAAGTACTGCTATCAATAAAGATCATTTGTTTGCCTCCATTTGCTTCTGGTTGTTTGGCTTGTGTACTCTAAGTTGATTAAATCCTGCTCGCTCCATAAAGATTCGAAAAATTTCACATGGTATCAGAGCTAGGTTGGAGTGATTGAGTAGTAAGTGACTTAGAGTAGCCATCGCCTTTGTGAAGAAGTAACCAGTGGTAGAGCAATGGAAGCGAGAGGTCTTGGAATTGAGATGCTTACATCGACTAACTTCAAGAAGTGGAAGTCGTGTATGCAAAGCTATCTTCTAGGCGAGGACCTCTGGGAGGTAGTTGGAGGAGATCAGACGCAGGAAGTTGTCCCGGAAGGGGATAATGGGGCTGAGGTGAGAACTTGGAGGAGGACGAATGCGAAGGCAGAGTTCACTCTGAAAAGAGCAATTTCACCTTATCTGTTTGATCACATTCTGGGATGTGGACCGGCTGCGGAGATCTGGAGAGCCCTGGATGGGCTGTTTAACAAGAAGAATGTAGCAATGCTACAGTTCTTGGAGAATGAGCTGGCAAGGTCGGCTCAGGGTGATCTTTCTATATCCACTTTCTTTCTGAAGATGAAGAACTTGTGCGCTGAAATCTCAGCATTGGATCCTGATGAGCCTATCTCTGAGGCGAAGCTGAAGAGGCACATCATCCGCGGCTTGCGGAAGGAATATGTTGCTTTTGTGACGTCGGTGCAGGGATGGGCAAATCAGTCGTCTCTGTTGGAGCTGGAGAACTTGCTTGCATCGCAAGAAAGTTTGGCAAGGCAGATGGCGGGGGTGTCGGTGGCTGGGGGAGATGGCGAAGTGCTCTTCTCAAGCAAGAAGAAGAACTGGGATAAGAAGAAGAAGACCGCTGGAGGAGGCTATGGGCCTTCAACTTCTGGGCAGCAGGAAAGGGGGTATGCTCCCAAGGCTGACGGGAAGAAGAAGGGTGAAGGTCCGAAGTGCTTCAAGTGTGGCAAGTTTGGTCACATCAGGAAGGATTGCAAGGTGGTCACCCAAGCTGGGCATGCTGCAGAGAAGGAGGAAGCTGAGGCCAGGCACTTCGAAGGAGGTTGGGGAGGAGCCTTCTCGGCTTCTGTTGGAGCTTCTGCTTCTATCAACTATCTGGAGGACTAGATCGTGGACTCGGGGTGTGATCATCACCTCACCGGAGACGAGACCAAGCTTTCTTCTGCACAACCCTATACAGGTAACAATGCAATCATTACTGCTGATAATATTGTGCATCCAGTAGAGAAGGTGGGGGTTGTTTCCTTGGGCAGTGATAGAGGGCCACTTACTTTGAAGAGTGTCTATCATGTGCCTGGTATGAAGAAAAACCTCTTCTCCGTGACAACGCTGTAGACGCTGGGTATCACGTTCTGTTCGGCCCAACAGAAGTGAAGTTTCTACACAATTTTGAGGCCGTAAAGGCGGAGGTCGTCCATGTCGGGAGACGGGCAAAGGACTTGTTCGTTTTATCGACAAGTTCCTACGTCGACAAGATGAAGACGAATGATGGTGTCGTTATATGGCATGAGAGGTTGGGGCACGTAGGGATGGATACGCTGAAAGCTATGGCGGTGAGAGGTCTGGTCAAGGGTCTGCCGAGTCTATCTTCCTACGGTGAAGGTCATGTTTGCGCGGGATGTCAGTTCGGCAAGTCTCATCGACTACCGTTTGACAAGTCGCAGACGAGGAGTAGTGTGCCGTTGGAGTGCATCCACGGTGACTTGATGGGACCAACTGCTACCCCAAGCCTCGGAGGCAGCAAATATATGCTGGTGTTGATCGATGATTACACCAGATATGTCTGGGTATATTTCCTGAAGGAGAAGGCGGAGGCGTTTGCCAAGTTTGTGGAGTTCAAGGAGCTCGTGGAGGGTCGGCTAAGACTGCGGGTGAAGAAGCTGAGGACTGACAACGGAGGGGAGTTCACCTCCAGTGAGTTCTCTACTTTTTGCAGGAAGGCAGGCATCCGGAGGGATCTCACTTGTGCACATACTTCACAGTAGAACGGAGTTGCAGAGTGGAAGATCTGTCATCTGACGGAGACCTGCAAGTGTTGGCTGCATGCCAAGAGTATCCCAAAGTCCTTCTGGGCGGAGGGAATGTCTTGTGCTGCCTACGTCATCAACATGATGCCTTTAAGTCCCATCAACATGTTGACTCCGCATGAGATGATGTTCAAGGAGAAGCCAAGCGTGGCACACCTTAGGGTGTTTGGATTCACCTGCTACGTGCATGTTCCAGATGCTCTTCGGACGAAGCTAGATGCGAAAGCAAGGAAGCTAGTCTTCGTGGGATACGATGAGCGGAAGAAAGGATGGAAGTGCATGGACCCGGAGACGCGAAGATTGTGGTATCTCGCGACGTCGTGTTCGATGAGGTGACATCTTACAAGGGGTCTTCTGATGTGGAGCTACCAGAGAGCAGGGTGGAGGTGCCAGAGAAAGCTGTGGAGGATCTTCAGGTGGAGCTACCTGTGTCACCAGGTGGTCCATCTCCTTCTAGTTCCGAGACGGGGGCTTCTGGTTCAGGGAGCAGGGGGAGCGATGCTCCTAGCACGTCTGGAAGAGGAGCTAGGGAAGAAGCAGCTGGAGATAATGCGGTTCAGGGGAAGGAGCTGAGGAGGTCAAAGCAAGCGATCGTCGCCCCTGATCGCTATACAGGAGGAAACGCAGTGAGCTTCGTCTCATATTTCTTCGCTGGTCCCTTGGATGAGAGGGAGCCGTCGAGCTTTGAGAAGGCTAGAGGTGTGAAGGAGTGGGACATTGCAATGCAAGAAGAGATGGCAGCTCTTGAGAAGAATGAGACCTGGTCTCTTGTGCCCAAGCCCAAGGGCACCATTCCTGTTACATGCAAGTGGGTCTACAAGCTTAAGAAGAAGGCTTACGGCAGCATCCAGCGGTACAAGGCTCGTCTTGTAGCTCGGGTGTTCTCGCAGCAATACGGTGAAGACTACGAGGAGACATTCAGCCCGGTGGCCAAAATGACTTCAGTTCGGTTCATCATTGCCTTGGCGACGTTCAGTGGATGGGAGATTTGGCAGCTTGACGTCAAGAACGCTTTCTTGTACGGCGAGATTGACAAGGATATCTTCATGATCCAGCCACCAGGCTTTGTGTCTGAAGATTTTCCGGAGCATGTCTACAAGTTGAAGAAGGCCCTGTATGGGTTGAAGCAAGCGCCGAGGGCGTGGTACGGGAAGATCGCAGAATACCTCCTATTCTGTGGATTTGGTGCTTCAGACTCAGACTCAAGCTTGTTCGTCAAGAAGAGCGGGGAGCTTCAAGTCATTGTGCTGCTATACGTCGACGATATGATCGTGACGGGGAACTCGAAGGAGGAAGTAGCGCAGCTTCGGGCCGAGCTGTCCATCAGGTTTGAGATGAAGGACTTAGGTGAACTTCACCATTTCCTTGGACTCGAGGTGCAGAGGAAGGAAGGTGGAGTGCTGGTGACCCAGGCCGGTTATGCGGAGCGGATCGTGGAGCGATTCGGCATGAAGGAAGGGAAGTGCACTTCCACACCTCTGGAGAAGGCCATGAAGCTTCGGAAGGATGAGGGGAGGATTATGCAAGATCCGTTGGTGTTCCGAGCTCTGGTTGGGAGCCTGATCTATCTGACGATCACGAGGCCGGATATTGCATATGCAGTTGGCAGAGTGAGTCGATATATGGCGGAGCCACGGGTACCTCATCTGCTAGCAGCCAAGAACATTCTGAAGTATGTCAAGGCGACCTCGGACATGGGTCTCCTATACAGGAGGGATGCGGGCTTCGAGGTGCACGGGTACATGGATGCTGATTACGGGGGAGATTCGGATGATCGGAAGTTGACGTCTGGATTCGTCTTCATGGCGGGCCCTACAGCTATATCATGGTGCAGCAAGAAGCAGGACTCCGTATCGGTCTCCACCACGGAAGCAGAATACAAGGCTTCGGCCTTGGCAGCTCAGGAAGCCATATGGCTTAGGAGGTTGGTGGGAGACATACATAAGGAGGTTCGGGAGCCGACTCTGCTACGCGGTGACAACGAGAGTGCTCTCAAACTGGTTACCAATCCAGTTTGTCACGCGAGGACCAAGCATATCGAGATTGAGCATCACTTCATACGGGAGAAGGTGCTGGAGGGATCTCTTTCGGTCGGGCATGTGCGGAGTGCGGACAACGTGGAGGACATCTTCACAAAGGCGCTGGCAAAGGGGCCGTTCACACGGCTAAGGAGCCTACTGGGGCTAGTTTCAACTTCCCACTTCAAGGGGGAGTGTTGAATTGGTTGAAGTGGGAGTTAGAAGCCTTTTGGACCTGGGCGGTCTGGGAGGAGGTCGGGCGGTCTGGTGTGATAGCACGACTTGGCGGTCTGCCTTTGCGGTCTGGCTTGTCTTAGCCTAGCTGCGGTCTCCTGGATTAATCGCTGGTATGGGTCCAAGGCGGCTGAAGGTGTAGGCCGCGCGGTCTGTCTGTGACCGCGTGGCGGACTATTCATCTTCAGGTGTGCGCGGTCTGTGCGTGACCGCGTGGAGAGCTGTCTTCTTTAAGGCTATGGCGGTCTGGTGTGAACGCACAGTTTGATCCAGGTTTTCCAGAATGCGGTTTGGTAGCTGATCGAGCTTTCTGGTGGTATTCGCGGACTAAAGGTCTTAGTCGCGCGGTCTCAGGTTGCGGTCTCAGGAGAAGACTGGTATGCAAGCTGGACGCTGTTCGCGGTCTCAGGTGGAGACCGGCATGCGGGCAGGAGTTCGCGGGTTGATGGCGAACTGGCTGTGTTCGCGGTCTCGGGCGAACACAGGGGCTGAACAGCTTCGGACGGTCTGGCGATCTCCTTTGGAGTCGCGATCTGCTGTGAGAGTGGCGGTCTCTCATGGTTGATGTTGAAGCTGGCGAGTTCACCAAAATGAAGCAGGAGTACTGTTGCTGATCGCGCGGTGTGACCGGTCAGGTCGCGCGGTCTGGAGGGTGGTGATCCTATCTCATAGGGTGGTGACTGGATCAGGTCTCACGCCTATAAATAGGACCCATCGACAACAATAATTAAGACACACCAAGTGTAAGCCGAGTTCTCTTCTTTCTTGCGGTCTCTATTTGTCTGACCGGGCGGTCTGCTGATTGAACTCTTCTTGTGCAGCTTCTGCGGATAGTGTGGGCAGCAACGATCACCTCTTCCTCTGAAAGTGTTCGGGCGGTCTGCGGCTTGGAGTTGTGGTGCTGGAGTTCGGGAGAATCAGGAGTTCGGAAGAAGGAGTGCGGTTTGGTGGTGTTCTGTGATCGGCAGGTCGCTGCAGTTTGGCAACTTGCTCAAGTCACAGGGAGGTCGCGCGGTCTGAGCGGTCTCAAGTTATCTTCAACTTTGTAATTTTCTCTTTGGTGTTTGTGCTGACGAAATCATGTCTCGCCAAGCATGTCTTGCCTTGTAATTGAAGTACTGCTATCAATAAAGATCATTTGTTTGCTTCCATTTGCTTCTGGTTGTTTGGCTTGTGTACTCCAAGTTGACTAACTCCTGCTCGCTCCATAAAGATTCGAAAAATTTCACAAGAAACAGCATGGGGGCGATCTAGCCAGTGAGTATGAAATCTCTACCTCGCGAGGAAGCGAGTTCCAGGCGTGACCGGGCCTCGGACCCTGAAAGGTTCACCACAGGAGCGATCTGTGGAGCAAAAGGCTCGAGAGTTGGGTGCTCGACATCATCAGCGAGGCCCAACTCGCTGAGTAATCTCTGGGTGCTCGTCGGAGCCCCCTGTTGGTTGGTTGGAGGATCGACGGCATTCTCCGCCGAAGCGGGTTGCGACTTCTTCTTCTTTTCGAGCTTCTTCTTCTTCTTAGGAGCGAGGAACTCCTCAACATCGTCGCCCTCACGAGCACGCTTGCGAGTAAGAGTCCCCAGCAAACTCTCCAACACAGCGACTTTCGCCCGAAATTGTTCCTCGGCAGTGAGAGACATCTTGTGCGAGTTCAGACATGCAGTCCAATAAAAGAACCCCCCCTATATATAGAGTCCCGGAGCCAACCAGGCTGATGCCGAGTAGGACAAATACTCGCCAGGAGCAGCTCACAGAATAAAGGTTGGATGTTTCTTTCTGAGCTCCTCCGTTGCCCGCAAAGAGCGGGGATTGTGTACAACCTATATTCTTCGAGGATGGGACTCGATTCAGGCCACGTAGACAGAAGTCAAAGTCAAAAAGTCAAAGCAGAAGCCAGGAGTCAGACGTTAAAGGCAATTTGACCAGCAGGAACAGTAGAAGGCCTATGCGAGTATAGGAGGGCATGTGTGAGCAGCCCCTCATACTCGCCAAGGTGGGCGAGCATAGGCTATGCTGGCCGAAGTCAGGCGAGATCCTCTCAAATGTTGCATAGTCGCCGGGTTGGGCTGGGCTATAATTAATACCCACATCATTTTTGGTTTTCCTATAAATAGGACCCCAGGGGTACTTGGATTGACACATTTGGTTGAGCTTTTAGAACCCTACTTTCGAACTCTTGGACCCGTCATCCATGACCGTCACTCTTGATTCTCGCCAAGTCGGTGTCTTCCTCGTACCCTGTTCGGCCATCGAGCCGGGTCGCTAGACGAGTCTATTCTGAACTTCTGGGTACGTGGTGGGACCTCCCTGCCGCAGCACCTGGGGACTTGTTGTTGCTCTCTTAGTCCCTTCGTCGTTGCCCGTCAAGCCGTCGAGCCGGATCGCTAGACGAGTAGCTTTTGGCTGCATTGAGTTATGATACGAAAGAATACATTAATTATTTTGAATGTTTCATCTTAATATATTAATTGAATGATACGAATTTATACGCAAAGGATGAACAAAATTCTGTATTTTATTATTCTTCTCGTTATCATAAAAATAGAGATTATTATACTTATTATAAGCTATAAATGATATAAGACGGCAGTTGTCAATTTGTGCTGGAAATAAAAATATATTTTTTTAGCTCTTTTAAAAAGGGAATTTATATAAGCAGCTCTTGTTTGGCTGTTGACAGCCCCCATTTCTATGAGTTATAACTCGTCTTTTGAAAATATGCATTATACATGCATATTTAGGAAAAGTGTTCAACACGGAAATTGTAGATCTCATCGAGATCTACAACTTTCGTGTTGAACACTTTTCCTAAAAATGCATGTACAAAGCGTATTTTCAAAAGGCGCGTCAAAAATTTGTTGCAATTACGATCAGGGCGATTTTAGGGCATTGTGCGTGCATATTTAGGAAAAGTTTTCAACACGAAAGTTGTAGATCTCATCACGAAAGTTGTAGATCTCGATGAGATCTACAATTTTCATGTTGAACACTTTTCCTAAATATGCATGTATAATGCATATTTTCAAAAGGCGCGTTATAACTAATAGAAATGGGGACTGCCAACAGCCAAACAAGGGCTGCTTATATAAATCACCTTTAAAAATTAGATGAGTCAACGTAACATTAAATAAAATTTGAATTGGAAAATTATAAATAATTTATGCAAAATAAAAGAGTAAGGGCCCGTTTGGCACGTGGCGGTCGTGAATGCGTGTTTACGAACCGTTGTTTGTGAACGATCCGACCTCACCTAAAGAACTTCATCAACTTTTATGTTCAAAAGTAATTTGATTTTCTTGATGGTGGTCATAACCGTTGTCATGCCAAACATACATTCTATGACAGTGACATTTTTGTCTCAACTCAGCGGAGCAAAAAAGCCACGCATGCCTTAAGTCAACAAACATAAGAGTGATGAAATGCGAGTAAATCAAATAAATAAGCTTAAAAATATAATCACATTTGATCTAATTAATAAGAAGAAGCAAAGATAATTTGGGTCAAAATCAACATGAACAATCCTTTTCTATTTTTAGGACTAAGGCTCCGTTTGGCAAAGTGTTTTTGCTCCGACGAGTTAATTTAGACAAAAAATGTCACCGTCATAGAATGTATGTTTAACATGACAACGGTTATGAATGACTGCCACCAAGAAAAAAAAACTAGTTTTGAATATAGAAGTGGGTGAATTTTCTTGGGTAAGATAAGATGTTCACGAACGACGATTCATAACCACCGCGTTCACATGGCAGCCTAATTGTGATTTCAAACCAAAAATAAAAATAATAAGTCATACTATGGTTCTATTTGGGATAACTTAAGCTGATTAGAAAGCTGCGAATCGAATAAAGTTTTGAGAATAGAGCTGTTTGAAAAGCGCTGATAAGAAAACTGTGTACTGTTTGGAAAGTTTGATCTTAAATGTTGATCGAATAGAGTTTTTTCATTTAAACTGTTTATAGAACATCTATTTGAAAGCTGCTTTTTAAAACAAAAATATTGAAATATAATGTTGGTGTAAATGCACGTCCGGGCGTAAACGCGAGCTAGGATGTAAACGAACGTTAGGGGGAAAACGGCTGACCGGGGGAAAAATGGTCGTCCGGGAAAAAACAACCGCCATGACAAACACCCGCCTAGAAAAAAAACACGTGGTCGGGCGAAAAAATGCGCGCCCGGGCGAAAAATGCTTGTCAGGGCGAAAAATGGTCGCGCGGGCGAAAAATGAGTGCCCAGGTAAAAAACGCGCGCCCGGGCGAAAAACTGCCGTACGAGCAAAAAACGAGCGCCTGATTGCAAATGCACGCTCGGACGAAAATGCTCGATTGGCATGTAGCGAAATGGAGTTAGTAAAAAAGAAAAGGCTAACGCCGCCGCCACCAATACCGCCAATGCCATCGTTGCCACCGCCAACGCCAACGTCGTCGCCTCCATCGTCGCTACCACCAACTCCAACGCCTTTGTCGCCTCCGCCAACGCCATCGTCGCCGCCGCCAACTCCACCGTCGCCGCCACCAACACCAACGCCATCGTCGCCGCCGCCAACTTCAACGCCATCGTCGCCAACTCCAAGGCCATCGTCGCCGCCGCCAACGCCATCGTCGCCGCCGCCAACTCCAACGCCATCGTCGCCAACTCCAAGGCCATCGTCGCCTCCGCCAACGCCATCGCCGCCGTCACCAACGCCATCGTCGCTGCCGCCAACGCCATCATCGCCAACTCCAACGTCATCGTTGCCAACTCCAACGCCATCGTCGCCAACTCCAAGGCCATCGTAGCCTCCGCCAATGCCATCGCCGCCGTCACCAACGCCATCGTCGCTGCCGCCAACGCCATCATCGCCAACTCCAACGTCATCGTTGCCAACTCCAACGCCATCGTCGCCAACTCCAACGCCATCGTCGCCTCCGCCAACGCCATCGTCGCCAACTCCAACGCCATCGTCGCCTCCGCCAACGCCATCGTGGTCGGTGCCAATGCCATCGTCGTCGCCGCCAACGCCATCGTCGTTGCCGCCAACGCCATCGTCGTTGCCGCCAACGTCATCGTCGTTGCCGCCAACGCCATCGTCGCCGCCTCCAATCCCAATTTGATTTGACATTAAAAGTCTCGGTCTTACATTAACATTTTCGATCTGTCATTAACCTTGAGCTGTCATTAGCCAAAGTAGATTTGCCCATATCACCACCCATTTTTAAACAATAAGCAATATTTTTACTTTAATCAAGAGAGGAGTGAGAGGAGAAGGTGGTCTTTTAAGTTGGGTTGGTGTGTAAGTAAGAAAGTGGTTTATTTTCAGGTGTTGGTATTGATCAGCAATTGGGAAAGAGTGATAGTATGTCTTGATTATGGGAGGTAGTGAATTTGACCAAGTCCAAGTAATGTAGAGATTATAGTTTGGTCCAAGGGTGAAGAGTCCATAATATGTGAATTATTATCTGCCCTTGGCCCAGCCCAGCTCATATTAAATTGAACGAAAATTTTTTTGGTGAGAAACTCCCACCTAATAATAGGTGCGTGTGTAAGTAGTTTCCTTTTACACGGAAGCGGGACTCACGCCATTTCGAAATTTTTCGCGGCCAAACTCAAACCTCGCGGTCTTTCTGTCGTCGTTCTCGCGCTGCAATAGCAGTTTCCTCCTCCTCCAAACGTCGTCGTCCTCGTGCGCCGCCCTAATACCAGTTTCCTGCTCCTCCAAACGTCGGCGACCTGTCGCATTGCAGTTCTCCGGCGTTCAAAGTCGAAAGCGTGACGACGGGAGGCGGTATTCAACGGGAGAAGTCGTTTAAAGTCGAAAGCGTGCCAACGGGAGGCGTTATTCGACGGCAGAAGTTGTTCGACTGGAGGAGGTTGCCTTATAGGAATTTCAGATCTGAAATATAAGATTATGGATCATGTCTCTAACTTGGTATGTTAAAATGCTTTCCTTGAACAACCAATTTATACTACCGTATTTTATATAATAATTGTAGTTTTTTTTTGAAGAAATACTGCTGCTTTCTTGAATGCTTTCCTTGAACAACCAATTTATACTATCCATTTTTTAAGGATTTCTATGTCTACTATTTCTGTAACTTGGTATGTCAGAATGCTTTCTTGAACAACCAATTCTTCAGTAAATTATAACAGTATTATTAGAGAAATACGTTTGCTTTTCCCTGTATAAAAGTACACAATATATAAAATACTGTCGTATTTTACATAAAAATTGTAGTATTATTGAAGAAATAACGCTGCAATTGCAGTATTCTTGTAGAAATATTGTTTTATATGGTTTTCTATGCCTACTATTATTGTAATAATTGTAGTATTCTTGGACTGTAGTATTATCATTTGTCTTTGGACTGTAGTATTATTGCAGCAATTTTTTTTGGTTTAATGTAGCAAAGCTATGGAATCAACACTGCTCCATTTTATATACTTAATTCTGATGAAGAACCAACACATTTGTCACCTAACAAAGTAGATCAGTCTTTCAACGCGGTATGTTATCACAGTTTTCTAATGAACTTTAGATAGGTTTTCTACTTATTACTGTAAGCATAAAATATTTACATGTATTCTTCAATACAGGGAATAAATGTATGGGAGGATTCACCCATTTATAATATAATTCAGTCTGATGAAGAGGCAGGAAATGTACAGTCAGAGCAAGTTGATGATGCTTGTAACTCAGTATGTTCTAACCATATATTTATAAAAATATCTACGATCACCAGTATGTTAGTCTTGTTAAATTTTGTAATAATGACTAACTGTAATAAATTTTATTGCTTCAATGCAGGGAACCAAGGAGGCAACAGTATTCCACACAGTTCATTCAGAAGAAGAGGCCTACAAAATGTACGCCGAGTATGCTCGAAATTTGGGTTTTGGTATCCGAAAACAACATATTTATTATTGGACTCATACAAAGATCATAAGGGGACGAGAATATTGTTGCTCGAGAGCAGGTCATAAGGTTATAAAACCGACAAGTGAGGTGCCAAGGAAGTTTCACCATCTTGATACTCGAACTGGATGTTTGGCGTGCATGTACTTCACTGCTGATAGAGAGGGCAAGAATTGGGAGATTTCGAAGTTTGTGGAAGAGCACAATCACCCACTTTCTCCACAAGTAGATTCACATTTCTTGCGTGCTCATCGACATATATCTAATCATCAAGCATCTGTTATTAAAAATATGACTAGAGCAGGAATTCGAACTGTTGATGCATATAACTTCTTAGCAGAAGAAGTTGGCGGTGCACATAATGTGGGTTTCTCTAAATTAGATGCATATAATTATGTACATCGAGAGAAAAGAGCACTAATAGACTCCGGCGATGCAAATCGGTTATTGGAAATATTTAAAGAGATACAGTGCAAGGACAACATGTTCTCTTTTGATGTGAAGCTAGATGAGTCCAACAGGCTCCGGAGTTTCTTTTGGATTGATGGACATGGGAAAATAGATTATGATTGTTATGGAGATGTTATTATTTTCGATACCACATATCGTATGAACAAGTATAATTTGGCATGTGCCCCATTTATTGCAGTGAACCACCATTGACAAAACGTTTTTGTTGGGGCGGCTTTTGTTGCAGAGGAGACGATTGAATCATTTTGCTGGGTTTTCGACTATTTCTTAAAATATGTTGGTGGTAAGCAACCAATCACGATTTTCACAGATCAAGATCAAACAATGTCAGTAGTTATTCAGCGAGTATTTACTTCAACTCGACATCGTTTGTGTCAATGGCATATATCGAAAAAAGCTCCATCAAAGGTACCAACTTTCAATAAAGATAAGTATATTAGATCTTTATTTTACAATTGCATGAGCAAATGTGAGAATGAAATGGAATTTGAAAGCCATTGGAGAGAGATGATAGTGCGTGGGAACTTGTAAGATAATCGATGGCTAAATGATCTTTTCAACATTAGGATGAAGTGGTCCACCGCATATAAAAAGGAAGTATTAGATCTTGGTATTTTATCAACGCAACGAAGTGAGTCCGCAAATAATCGTTTGCATGGATGCTCTAAATCAACAAGTTCACTTGTTGAATGCTTTCTTGGAATGAAGAATTTAATTTCTGGTTGGCGCAGAAACGAACACGAGGAGGACTTCAAATGTAAACAAGGAAGTATTACTCTTAAATTCCCAAACTGTTTAATACTAAAGCAAATGTCTATAGTGTACACCCGAAAGATATATTTACTTTTTGAGAATGCTTATTTGGAAGCAGCAGTTAATTGATGGTTGCTGATGAAACTCATTACGGAACAGATCATGTAGTATACAGTGTCCAAAATTGCCATGGTATTGAAGTTGGTAAGCAATGGTTTGTGACATTTGATACAAAGAATAATAACGTCGAATGCTCGTGTCGAGGTTTTGAAACCACAGGCCGTCAATGCAAACATATACTTAGAGTTTATAATATCAGGAATGAGAAAGAAATTAAACAGCAATATATACTCAAGCGATTTACATTACATGCAAAGAAGGGAATGTATCTACGACCGGACACTACATTGAATGACTGTGATTCTAATTTGATTTATACAAATCAAATTATGCGATACACTTATGATTTGTGTAATCGTATTACAAATTGTCAAATTGCCAAAGAACATCTAATTAATGTGATAAATGATGTGGGTAAAACTCTAGAGGAAATGGTGGATCATGATGAGATGATTAACAAGGGAATCCCTACCTCAAATTACCAAGGTGCATACTTTGTCAAGGATCCAGGTTCTAGGCGACCTAAAGGGAGGCCTAATACTCGCTTGAAGAATTTTTTCGAGACGTCTTTGAAAAAAACAAGTAATTTTTCCTACATTTTTTTTTCAAATTCAATGTTATGATTAGGTGCCTTACGTTTTAAATTTTCATACAGAGCGGAGTCGACATTCAAAGAATAAAGGACCCATGAGAGTTGAAGATCATGAATTACAGGGGGACCAAAATTTCGCGGACTCTAATTCACTAGCAACACCAGTTTTGGTGGACGAAACTAATGATTTTTCGATTAATGATGATTTTAGTATTAATATTCCTTTGCAATTTTAATTTATTACTGTTTTGTTTAAGTAATTAAAGCAGTAGACAGTATTACTGAAGAATGTTATATTTCTTCTTCTTCAACTCCAAGAAGGTTCTCAGATGGGAGAATATTCTCAAATACGCTACAAATCTACCAAAAAATTGTCACAATTAAATGGAATTCTATTGAAAAAGGTTAATGTGAAATGTGAAAACACTAACCTTACGAGTACCACTTAGATTCAACTTTAATGATAAACATTACTTAGTAGAAAAGCTCGTCTTAGAAGACCACCGGGAGAGTCGGGGTGTAGCTAAGGGATCAAAGCTTTCTGTAACCTTTGTTATCTTTAGGAACCATGCCTAACCAAAATAATTGTAAATAAGGATATTATTATTCATTTTTATAAAATTTGAATAATAATCAAGATTCAAATACATACCAAGAGCAACACAGAACATCCCTCCAAGTATCCTATACTATCTTCTGTAGCTTTTGTACATGCTTTTCTACTTAACAGTGAGAACTGGGCTTGCATAAATTTTTGCACTGTCTTCGGCCAGTTATATCTTACAAATTGTTCAAGTCCACCAAAGTTTTGTATACAACTCGGTATTTTAAAAAAATTTAGCGGAAAAAAGAACTTGCAAATTACATACTTAACCAAAGTGTCAACTCTCCTCTTCTCTACATCTTCTGACCATTCCTCTGCAGCTAGCATATCAATCTCTTCAATTAAATCCTTCTGTTCGAAGGAAGAAAAAAGACATCTTTGAAAATCAAACTCCACCCCTCGATTCGGCATTCCTAACAACAATGCTACATTATTTGGTTTGAACTTTACGTAAACCTTTCCAAGAAGGAAAGCTTGGTTCTTGGTTGAGTAGGATTTCATCAAGGTGGTGAGTAGTGGGATGTTCTGCTTTAGGTCTGGTATGGAAAACAATTGTAAAAATGCCTGCTTGACGAAGTTCTGTCTTAGATCTCTCAGTAATTACATCTAGTAGTGGCTTCGCACGTTCTTTGAACGAAGAGACACCACATCTACAATTAAGAGTTTGGGAACGACTCATCTGCAAATAAAATTTACACATCTTTCTATTAATGTTTTGCAATTCAGAGGTAAGTCCAAAGATTAATCAGCAAAAATAAGGCAATATTTATGAAGTTAACTTACGCAGTATTGACAGTATTAACAGTATTTTAATTGACAGTATTTTGCAAGTAGGCAACAATACGACAGTATTTTATTGACAGCAGGCAACAATACAACAGTATTAACTGCAAGTACGCAACAATACGACAGTATTTTATTGACAATAGGCAACAATACGACAGTATTTTGGAAGTTACCTTATCCCAAAACCAGTTGTTAGGTTGCAATTTCAGTTATGCACCAGTTAAACCTCAGTATAACAATACGACAATATTAACTGCAAGTAGGCAACAATACGACAGTATTAACTACAAGTACGCAACAATACGACAGTATTTTGGAACTTACCTTGTCGCCAGAGTAAATGAAGCTGGAGTATTTTGTAATTTCCTGCATTATATACCTAATACAAAGTTAATTACGAGGGATTCAAAGTTTTCTGAATAGGAAGAAGTTGCAGAGCATCTAGGGCACATCACGGTAGGTAGGTTAATGTATAATGCCAAAGAAAACATACCAAGAGACCTTCGCCTAGTAATGTTCCTTCTTAATTCGGCGTCGCCGTTTAGGGAGATGAGTTTTAATACTTTTCGCCGGAGTAAATGAAGCCGCTTATCCAGAAGGAAGAGGAAGCGTCGTCGATATCGCCGTCGTCGGGGAGGATTTTTGAGTCGTGCGCGAGAAGATTTCGAAATGGCGTGGGTCCCGCTCCATGTAAAATGAAACTACTTATATCCGCACCTATTATTAGGTGGGAGTTTCTCACCAAATTTTTTTTCAAATTGAACCTCATATTTTTTACTTTATGTTCAATTATGGTCCACAAAAACTTCCTAGTAGGTCACATAATTCAAAGTAATCTAACCCAAATACACTTAGGCTCCGTTCGTTTCGCGAGTTTTGAGAGGAAGGTTTTGGTTTTGGGTATATCAAAACTAATTTTTTTGTTCGTTTGACATTTTTTAGGATGGAATTGCCATTCACAGAAAACCTATGGGTTTTGGAGAAAGGTGTTTGACCAAAACCAATTTTAGTGTTCGTTTGCTTATTTTAAAAGAGGGGATTGGTTTTGGCCCAAAACCCATGAGTTTTGCTTTTTGAAAAATCCTTCTATGCCCAAAACTTATCTATTTAGATGAGTTTTGGGATAGTTTTGACACTGTTCATCATCATTGTGGCCAGAGTTCATCATCATCATTTTGGCCGTAGTAATGATTATGTTTTGGACCCTAGTAATGATTATCCGCAAATTTATTTTTCAAAATTTATTTTTCAAAACCTTCTTGCAAAACCATGGGTGCAAACGAACAATTTTTTTTTGTTTTGGACCAAAACCTACAAAATTTTAGTTTTTGACCAAAACCAAAACCCTCCGTGTAAAACCCGCGAAACGAACGGAGCCTTAGGAACTGTTCGGCGCGCAGGTAATGACTTTCTGGAATTGGTTTTGGCCAGAAAACCAATATCTGCAGGAATTGGTTTTGAGCAGAAAACCAATTCTACTGTTCTGTTGCAGGATGGAATTCAGTGAACAGAATTGGAATTGATATCTGTAAGTTGTTCGGATGCAAGATGGAATTGGATTTTTGGAATTGAAATTTTTAAAATTGAAATTTTTAAAAATGTGTGCCCGGGCGAAAAATGCGCGCCCGGGCGAAAAAGGCGCCCGCGCGAAAAAGGCGCGCCCGGGCAAAAAATGCGCGCCCGGGCGAATAACCCGCGCCCGGTCGAAAAAACGCGCGCCCGGGCGAAAAAAGCGCGCCCAGGCGAAACGGCGCGCCCGGGAAAATAACGCGCGCCTGGGCGAAAAACGCGCGCCCGGGCGAAAAAACGCGCGCCCAGGCGAAAAACGCGCGCCCGGGCGAAAAAAGCGCGCCCCGGCGAATAGCGCGCGCCCGGGCGAAAAACACGCGCCCGGGCGAAAAACACGCGCTTGGGCGAAAAAGGCGCGCCCGGATGGAAAAATTGGCGCCCGGCTGATAAATGCGCGCCCCGGCGGGAAAACATGTCCCCGGGTCGAAAATGTGCGCCCGACCGAAAAACACGCTCTCGGCGAAAAACGCGCGCCCGAGCGAGAAAAGAGCGTCCGAGCGTAAAATATCTGGCAGGCCGAAAAACACCTGGTCGGCTGAAAAATGCCCGCCCGGGAGAAAAATACCGGCCCGGATGAAAAACGCGCGCCCAGCGAAAAATCGCACTCCTGGGCGAAAAATGCCTGCCTGGTAGAAAAATGAACGTCCGGTTGAAAAGCACGCGCCCGACCGAAAAACTCATGCCCGACCGAAAAACACATCCTGTAGGAAAACGCACGCTCGGGCGAAAAACGCGCGCGTAGGTCGAAAAACTCTAGCAAAATATTCGATTATGCGGAAAACCCATGGGCGGAGGTAAGAATTGGCTATTTGATTTTTTAGTTTATAGTCAAAGCCATGAGTTTTTACATGAAAGTCAATATCCGCTTTAATTTCGTTGCGCTGAACACTATAATTGGATTTCTAATCTCTAATGCCAATTCCAAAAGGCCAATTCCGTTCAAACGAACGGACCCTTAGGGCTTGTTTGGGAGAGCGGTGACAGTTGGAAAAGTATTGGTAGCAAAAGAATGGTAGGAAAAAGAGCTATTGGAAAATGTCTATTTCAAATGAATATCTATTTAGGTGAACTATTTTTGCAGAGCTTTTTAGAAAAGAGAAGCACATTATAAATTGTTTGACAAAATTAGATATAAACAAATAAAATAAATTCATAAATGCGCTCTCGGGCTGAAAATGTGCACCCAGTACGAAAATGAGCGCCCGAGCGGAAAATACGCGCCCGGGCGGAAAATGCGCCCCCATGCAGAAAATGCGCGCCCGGGCGGAAAATGCGCCCCCGGGTCAAAAATACGCGCCCGGGACGAAAATGCGCGCCCGGGCCGAAAATGTGTGTCCGGGCAAAAAATGCGCTCGGGCCGAAAATGCGCGCCACGACCGAAAATGCGTGTCGGGCCGAAAAAATGAGCACCCGGGCCAAAATGTGCGAGCCCGAGCGGAAAATGGATTGTCGGGAGGACTGGATCGTCGAGAGAAAGGCTAGATTTTCCGCTGTGTTGTCGAATCGGATCGGGAGGAGAAAAACGTTTCCGTAGCGTCAACTGTGTATCGGGATGAGAAAATGCTTTCTGAAACGGTTGAAAAGTAGGAGGCCCGTGACTTTTCAAAAAGAGGAGAAAAAGAAGTTTTGAGCGATAGCTTTTCCAACCGATAGATTTTCCAAACTGTTTGTAAAGTGCAGTAGCATTTTTCAGAAAATGAATTGGAGCTACAAAAACCTCTCAAACAAGCCCTTAATTGATTCCATAACTAAAGGTCTATTTGGGAGAGCGGTGGCACTAGAAAAAGGAGTGGCAACAAAAGAAGGGTAGAAAAATGTGTTATTAGAAAATGTCTATTAAAAAACTGGACATATGCAAATAAAATAAATTCATAAATGCGTGCCTGGTCGAAAGAAATAGGCGCCAGGACCGAAAATGCGTGCCCGTGCAGAAAATGCACGCTCGGACCAAAAATGCGCGCCCGGGCGGAAAAATACGCGCATGGGCAGAAAATGCGCACCCTTGCGGAAAATGCACACGCGGGCGGAAAATGCCCGCCTGAGCCGAAAAATGCGTGCCTGGGAGAAAAATGCTTGCCCTGGCAATAATGTGCTCCCGAACCCGAAAATGTGCGGCTGGGCGAAAAATGTGTTGTTGGGCGAAGAATGCGCCCCATGGCGGGAAATGCTCGCCAGGTCGGAATGCTCGCCCGGGCAAAAAATGCGCGCCCGGGTCAAAAATGCATGCACGGGCGAAAAATGCGCGCCTGAGCGGAAAATACACGCCTTGGCTGAAAATGCGCGCTCTAACCCGAAAATGCACGACTGGCCGGAAAATGCGCCCCATGGTGGAAAATGCGCGCTTAGGAGGAAAATGCACGCCCTAGCGAAAAATGGGCGCCCGATCCCAAAAATGAGCGTGCGGGACGAAAATGCGTGCCTAAACCCAAAAATGCGCGCTCATGCCGAAAAATGTGTTCCCTGGCCAAAAATGCGTGCCCGAAACAAAAAAGCGCGCCCGGTCGAAAAATGCGCGCCCGGGCCGAATATGCGCATCCTAGCGGAAAATGCGCGACCGAGCCGAAAATGCGTGCACTGACGGAAAATGCGCGTCAGAGCGGAAAATGAGCGTCCGGGCAGAAAATGCGCGCACGGGAGGAAAATCCTCGCCCGGGAGGAAAATGCTCGCCCGTGCAAAAAATGCTCGCTCGAACCCGAAAATGCGCGGCGAGTGAAAAATGCGCGCTCTGGCGGAAAATGTGCCCCAGGGCGGAATATGCGCGCCTGGGCGGAATACGCCCCAAGTCGGAAAATGCGCGCCAGAGCGGAAAATGCTCGTCCGAGCGGAAAATGCGCGCACGGGCCGAAAAATGCGCGCTCAGGCTGAAAATTTCGCGCCCAGGAGGACAATGTGCGCCCAAGCGAAAAATGCCCGCTTGGAAGGACAATGTGCGTCCGGGCGAAAAATGCGCGCCCGAAGCTTAAAATGCGTGCCCTGGCGGAAAATGCGCGCCCGGGCGAAAGATGCGCTCTTAGGCAAAAAAAGCCCGCCCGGGCGGAAAATGCGTTTCAGAACCCAAAAATGCGCGCTAGTACTGAAAATGCGCGTCCGCGCGGAAAATGTGCGTCGTGCGGAAAATGTGCGCCCGGGTAGAAAAATGCGTGCCCAGTTGAAAAATGCGCGCCCATGACGAAAATGCGCGCCCGGGATGAATATGCGTGCATGGGACAAAAAATGCACGTTCATGCAGAAAATGCGCTCCCCGACTGAAAAATGCGCGTCCGGGCTGAAAATGCGCACCCTGGCGGAAAATGCGCGCCCGTGCTGAAAATGCTTGCAGTGATGGAAAAGTCGCGTCACGGCAGAAAATGGGTGTTAGGGCGAAATTGCGCGCCCATGAGGGAAAATGCGTGCCCGGGCGAAAAATGCGCGCCCGTGCCAAAAATGCGCGCCCGGGCAAAAAATGCGTGCCTGGGCAAAAAATGTGCACCCGAGCGAAAAAATATTTTCCCCGACGGATAATGCGCGCTCGATCGAAAAATGCGCGTTAGGTGGAGAAATGCGTGCCCTGGCTAAAAATGCGCGCTCATGAGGAAAATGTGCGCCCAGGCAGAAAAAGGCACGCATTGACCGAAAATGTGAGCCCGGGCTAAAAATACGTGCTTGGGCGGAAAATGGATCGTCGGGAGAACTCGATTGTCGGGAGAAAGGCTAATTTTCGTAGTGTTGTCGAACTAGATTGGGAGGAGGGAAATATTTTAGCAGCGTCAGCTGTGTATCGAGATGAGAAAATGCTTTACGAAAAGGTTGAAATGTAGGATGCTTTTCCAACCGATAGACTTTCCAAACAGTTTGTGCGATAACGTTTTTCAGAAAATAAAATAAAGCTAAAAAGCCCTCCCAAAATGCCATAAGTTTCATTGTTAGCTCTAAAAGATTGAGTCAAATATTTGAGATAAACTATAACTCATACAGTCTACTAATTTTCTTCAAATTCTAACAAAAATTCTTTCAGTTATCTTTGCCCACAAAAATTGTTTCAGTAAATATTTCAACAATCTAAAAAAATTATTTTTCACATCATTTAATCTCATGTGAAAGGACAGTATTGGGCTTTCATCTTACAAACTACCTGTTTCAGTGAAAATATTTCATTGAGTATTCCTTGGGAAGTCCAAGAATAATAATATAATAAATCTGAGAAATTTAATGGAAATAGATTTCACCGCTGACAAGCCCATGTTGAATATAAACTAAATACTCTAGTACTTTTTTCAGTCATCTTTGTCCGCCTGCTATAGAAATAAAAAATTCTCATGTTGCTTCAAATGCAATGTCACTTCCCTTACATCATTTTCATCCTCTAGTGCCAACACCACTAGAACGTATGTTAGAAGTTTACCAATGCGAGATTCGATTGATATATAATATCATTGCCGCAACCAAATTCTGAGTGTTTTGTTTAATATCCTTTACGATGTTCTCCTCCAATATCGTATAACTAAAGATTTATGGTATGCACTTGAAGCGCGTTATAACCTCAGCGATGCTGGTATAAAACACTACCATGTGTCTAACCTTCACATGCATATTTAAGATAGATATGCACCCAAGCCTCTTAACCCTTAACTCCAACTTGAGAAGATACTAGCTAAGATTCGAGCCGACAATTCAATCTTATTCGAGAATTATTTAGTTGCATGTCTCATAGATTCCCTACCTAATTCATGGTCATGTTTTCATATTAGGCTTTGGCATAATCAAACAAACCTAACTTATGTTCAAGTCTAAAGCGATATTTGCATGGAGAAAAAACATAGTCACAATAACTCACTACAAAATCATGCTCCTAAAATTAATCTAACTGATCCCATGACCAACACTCATCTCACCTCAAAGATAAGAGTAAGAAACATTAAAATCCTCTCTACCCAAGTTCCCAACATCAGCAACCCAACAATCCCAAATCTGGTCAATCCAACCAAAACCCAAGTAAAGGGAAATAGTTCTTTGTCTACGGCCGAACAGATCAAATGCCTACCAATTGCTTATACAAGAAAACATAACCTGTGACCGACAAACCTCACGCGGTTAAACCACATGCCAATATGATCCAAACACCAAATCAACCTATAATTAGGTTTGATTACACTCCTAGTTTTCTTCTTACTTATCCTTCCGACTAGTGACATGATCCTGGAACAAATGATTATACTTATTTTAAACTTTCTTGTTTTTCCACCTTTCAGGACATCAGTGGAGGAAGTGTAATCTTAATAAATGCATCTCTAGCACAAATCCATGGACATGGGTGAGTGGATCTTAGAATAACATTCGTGAAGACTTTAGCCTTGTGTGATGTGCTTTATGTGCTGATAGTTAGGAAGAATTTGGTGAGTAGATCTTTATTAGTGAAACAGGGGTTATAAGATTGTATTATTGTCTAATAAAATTGTATTGACTAAATAATATTTTTATTAGAAAATGCTATATATCTGAAAGATTGTCTAAATTGAAAGTTATTGATTTCGAAGTTAATCAAATTTCTTCATATTTGATTCCGAGTTCTTCTATTAATAGCATGCTAGATTAAGACATGTAAACTCTAATTATATGAAAATAATGGTATTTCTAAATCTCATTCGTAAGATTAATATTTTTCAAGAATTAGATGTAAGATTTGTGTACAACAACAACAACACTCAAGTCTTTATCCCACTATTGTGGGGTCGACAATATGGATCATTTGTCATCATTGCGCCCTATCTTTAATTATAGCCTCACTAATGCCTAAGTACATCATATCTTTCCTTATAGTTTCATTCCAAGTCTTTTTTGGTCTACCCCTCCCCAATTTAACATGTATAGTGACTAAACTCTCACAACGCATAAATGTGCCTCTAATGGTCTACAATGTACATGTCTGAACCATCTTAATCGAGCTTCTCGTATCTTCTCTACAATTGGTGTCACTCCTATCTTATCCCTGATACATTCATTCCTAATTTTATCCAGTCTCGTGTGACCACACATCCACCTAAGCATTCTCATCTCCACAACTCCCATTTTTTGCTCACGTACACCATTCACTGCCCAACACTCAGAACTGTAGAGCATTGCTGGCCTAATTACAGTACATTAAATCTTGCCTTTAAATTTTAATGGTACTTTACGATCACATAAGATCCCAGACGCGCCTCTCCACTTCAACCAACCTACTTGGATTCTATGTATCACATCTTTATCTACACTTCCATCTTTTTGAATTATCCATCCCAGATATTTAAAGCACTCACTGCGGGAAATATCTTGGTCACCCAATTTAATGACGGAGTCATCCGACCTTCTTACACTACTAAATTTAAGCTTTATATACTTCATCTTTGTCCTTCTCAACCTAAGACCCTTCTTCTCTAAAGTGTTTCGCCAAGATTCAAGTTTCGCGTCTACACCCTCGCGCGTCTCATCGACCAAAATAATATCATCTACAAATAATAAACACCAAGGTATTGCTTGTTGGATATGTCTGGTGAGCTCATCTAAGATAAGGGTAAAGAGATAAGGGCTTAAAACTGGCCCTTGATGTAAGCCAACAACAATAGGGAATTCATGTGTTAATCCTCCAGAAGTCCTCACCCTGGTCACTGAATTTGCATACATATATTTGATTACGTCAATGTATGATACATTTACACCTTTCTTTTCTAAGACTCTCCACAAGACCTCTCTAGCTTGGAACCCTATCATAAGCCTTCTCCAGATCGATAAACAACATATGCAAATCTTTTTGTCTTTCCCGATAGTTGTCAATGAGTCTCCTCAAGAGATGTATTGCTTCCATGGTTGACCTCCCTGGCATGAATCCTAATTGATTCTCTGAGATGCTAGTCTCTCATCTAACTCTTCTCTCTATTACTCGTTATCATAATTTCATAGTATGACTCATTAATTTAATTCTCATGTAATTGACACAATTTTGTATATCTCATTTGTTCTTATACAAAGGTACCAAAATTCTTTCTCTCCATTGGTATGGCATCTTCTTTATCTTCAGTATCTTATTGAAGAAACTTGTAAGCCATAAAATTCTTTGTCTCCCTAAGCATTTTCATACTTCAATGGGTATATCATCTGGCCCAACCACCTTTCTAGAAAGTCTTTTAAATTTGTGTTAAGTTGAAATTTTCTAGAAATTCTTTTAAATTTGTAGAAAGAATTTTAAAGCCTTTAGAGTTGATTAATTCGATATAAGTGACTCAAACTACCAACCCACTAGATTAGACCAAATATTATTACATATATTTATTGAAGACAAAAGATGAAGTATTTTAATACTTTAAGATTTTGAAAGCAGAAGTAGAAAACTAATTATGATCCTCCGTTAAAATACTTAGATCCAGTCGAGGTGGATAATATACTTCAAATGAAATGATCCAGCTTTTCTTAGAATATGAGATCATTCATCAAGTAACCACTCATTATATATTCACCTCAATCGAATGGTGCAACATGCAGAACATAAAAATTAGACTTTGATGACCTAGTCAATACCATACTAGTTGAGTCTGCTACCCCAGAAATTTTTTGGGGAGAAGCGTTGCTTACCTCTTGTTTTTTCCTTAATAGATTTCTTGCGAAATATAATGAGAAATTTTTTTTTGAGTTTTTCAAATTAAGGAAGCTTAACCTTCATATTCTATGTGCGTTGGTGTTTAGCTAAGATATGCATTTGATACTAGAGTGAAATCTCTAATAACACAATCTTCTAGTAAATTAAATAACACAGCTCAACCTTCTAGTAAATCTTTTTGCCTTAAAGACTCATTAAAAATTGATGAACCTAGAAGGAGCAAAAGTGTTAGAACAAAAAAGACATTCAAAGTGGATTACTTCATGTATTCAATAGAAGGAGATCCTAATACATATGAAGAACTATGACCTGATCATCCGATTCACCATTTTGGAAGAAAGTAATAAATATAAAAATTAACTCTATATTGGTGAGCAAAACATGGATTCTAACTGATCTACCTCCCGATAGTGAATCCATATGATGTAGATTGATCTTTAAGAAGAAGCTCAAGCCAGATGATATGCACATAAATAAGCGATAAATTATATAAACACATATTCCCTTGTAGCTATGATCACATTCCTTCATGTATGTGTTTGCTTCTTTAGCGTCCATCCATAAGATGATCATTCATCAAATGGATAAAGACCACCTTCTTACATGGAGATTTATATGAGGAGATCTACATTGCTTAACCGGAAGGATTCATTATTAATATCCAAGAGCATAAGGTTTGCAAACACGTGCATGCCCATGTAGAGATATGCCTGGGCACACGTCAGGGAGTGTAAATAGCATAATACTGCATGTTAACCTTATTTTTCGATTTCAAGCGCCAACTGTGCCCTTTCTCATTTTTTCATCCCCCTTTCTCCCATAGCTTGGCCAGCGACTCAACGAGAAGGTGCTTTTGTGTTCTACCCCATCCCCGAGATTTAGTGTTCTTCGTTCTCCCCCCTCCCCAAGCGGCCTAACAATCAAGAAGTCTTCACTCTCCAGTCGAGTAGAGGAATCGAGACAGCCGCGTAGGCGAGGATAGGGTATGTATCACAATAAATCCTTATAGAGTTCCAGTTTTTTCCTTAGATTTTCCATTTCCTTTTATTTAAATCCTTCATGTTCCTAAACAGGGGAGCAGTTGCTTCTCCCCTATTTATCATTTCCTCTTCCTTCCCCCATCCCCGACTCGACGAGCATTTGCTTCTGATGTTCTCCTCATTTCTCGCACATCTTTAGTGGGAAATATCCTCCATCTTCATCATTTTGAAAGTGCACATGCATTTTAGTTTTTTCAAACGGCACCTGTAAGTTTTTGCATTCTGTTCACTTATTTTAGTTTCTAATTTGTGGTTTGAATTAGAGAGTGAGATTTCTTGCATTTTCATTAACCATTTCTAGCTTTTCCATGGATTGCTAATCAACTTGCTTTTGATTTTCATCAACCATTCAGAAGATTTTCCAAGCTTAAGGCTTCAGACGACGTCAATTTTTTGAGTTTTTTGTTGGCTGCAGTCTCAAGGTGATATCTTATGAATTAAATGTTAAGACTACGATATGATATGTTTTCCTTCTTGAAGGAACTACCATCTCACGATCTTCTACCAAACAAACTGTTATATCTAGGAGTACTATGGAGTCCGAACTTATAGCCATAGATACGACTTGTGTGGAAGCTGAGTAACTTAATAATTTACTTTTTGAGATTCCTATTTATCCTAAACCTACACCTGCTATTTCATTGCACTATTATAATAAATTTATGATAGATTTAACTGCTTCAAATATCACTAATTTTAAAACAAACAAGTTCATCAGAATTATGTACACATGAGTAAAGTGGAGAAGAAAAGAAGTGATATCATTCAACTATGTAAATTTAGAATTGAATCTGATTGATAATCTTATCAAAGGATTGCCTTGAGGAGAGATCTTGCTGTCATCGAGGGTAATGAGACATAAACTCACATGATTTGCTAGCAGTGGTGGATACTCAACCCATGTGGTTAGAGATTTCATGAATTGAGTTTAATGCAGTAGAAACGAAGTCGTTGATGTAGCATATTTAAGAGCAATAATTTAAAAAGTTATAATAATCTTCTACCCATTTCAATGATGTAGTGTTATACGTAACATATAAGTTGAACTCATAGTTTAATGGTTGTCAAAGACATCTTTCTTAATGTCAGTTACGAAATATATCATAAGGCGCCACATATGTGGGAGTAGTCATGAGGCCTCGACTTTGAGATCCGGACTATACCCTAATAACCTCCATGAAAAAACAAGGTTTCCGCACAACCATTAAAATGATTTCCATCTATAAGCAAATGAATAAACTATCTTATATGTGCTTAATTAATCTATCAAATAAACGATTATAATTCAAAGTTAATGACACAATACATTCTTCGGTAGAAAAAAGAAGCATTAAGTGTAAGTTAAAGATAATCATTCCGCATACACCTATTACATTATATACAATTTGATGAATCGAATATTTATTTGATTTTATATAGTTAATATTAATCTCATATATTATAAAGTTTATTTTAATTTTTTTTTCTCTTTTGTGGGGCATTAGCATTGTTTGATATGTATGCCTTTATGAGTCGAAGATATTGTAAGTATAATTGTAATTGATCAAAGAATATTGTGAGTATAATTGTAGGAGGCTAGGATCACCCGAAGTTTGCTAAATAATTTTAAAAAAAATCAAAACAAGAAAATCTACAAAAAAAAAAACAATTTAAACTTAAAAATATTAAAAGAACATCATGCATCATAATTCATTTCAATGACAGGAGACGCAAATGCACTCACAGTATTCCTATGCCGGTCGACAATAACGCAGAGCAAAGTTCTGAGAAGGAAGAGAGGAAGCTGGTTCTCGATCATGAGTATATCCCTTCTCATATAAGGCATCAGAGAAGGAGAGCCGTTGATCCCGAAGACCGGATCGCTGGGCCCGTAGTCCACCTCCCCCTCCCGGCGGTGAACTCGCAGCAACTCCAGCATGAAGCATCCGTCCACCGTCATCATCCTCACGAACTCATCTCCCTCCTCACGCCACCTCCCGTCGAGCCCGCCATAACTCTCCAGAAGCCGCTTCTCCTCGGCCTTCACCGCCTTCAAGAGATTCATCAATGGCGTCTTCGTCCGCCGGAGGAGGTGCACGACAGCTCTTTCCTTTTGCGGCTCCATGGGCTTCAGCTTGCAGTCGCCGTGGTGAAACGGGCCGAATGATACGACCTGCGGCTGGAAGACTCTGCCCTTCGTGTCGATTGTTTCTCTGATGAAGTGTGGTACGCGGTAGATCGACGGCGATCTCCATTGCTCTTCTTCGCCGGCGACGCTGAGTTGCTCTGCCTCGTTTTCTAATCTCGCCGCCCAGGTGGCGATTAACTCATCCATGCTTTCTTGTAGCACTGTATATTATCTATATATGATTCACATCATCGCTTGCGGTGAGAATAAAGAGAGTGCAGCGGATCCAAGCATGGCATTTTGACTTTACTGTTACGACAAGGTACGTAAGAACAACTTGAATGTCACCAGCAAAAAAAGTATATATTTTGAAAAAAACTTTTGCTTACATTCAATGGAAACTTCTATGGATCTTGATTTATTTATTTAGGGGCGGATCTAGGGGGGGGGGGGAGAATTTTGCAAAAATATTAGTAGGTTTGGATTCCTCTCGTCGAGCCAATGAATTTTGACTATTTACACGTCAAAAATAGTGTCCGGATGAGGGAGAAATGTCTCCGAGAAGATGAAGATTTTCATTTTTTTACGAGAGGAAAACTATGCTTGGCCCCCTTTCTACGAAGCCGCTGTCATTTTGATCCGCCCTGCTTCGATTCCCGCAATCGTGCAGCGGCCTCTACGCCAGTAAACGAGCACAAAACATTTGCGTCGTCAGCAACAAGAACGTCGACGCCTCCCAGCAAGGCCGAGGTGTCTGTTCCCTGTATTTGCTGTCTCTCGCGCCTCCACGATCCTTATCGTCGTCGACGAAGACATCCATTTGGTAAACGACGCATTTGTCAAGGGAAAGCAACAACGCACGTCATTATGTTCTCAACCAATCGCGGTCATGTCGTCCCCAGCCACAGCTAAAGCCTCCATCAATCTCCTCTTTTGGCGCCCAGCGACTCCTGCTCGCTACTCATGAGATCTTTGTTGATTGAATATGTTCAATCACTCGCGTGTGCCGTTCTTGCTGACCGCACGGGGAAGAGTGGTCGTTTCTTCATGAGCTATGTTGCAACCTTGTAGGATCCGCAGAAATACGACTCCTTTACTACTTCACCTCAGGTAAAAACTCACTTATATTGAATTTTTTGTTGATTTCTTTATGCTCAGTTTTTTTATTTTAACAAATTCATTACTGTTTGCTCATTTTTTCATTGTAATTGTAATTTGTATATTGAAATGACATTTGTTGAAACCGATTTCTCGGTCTCTTGTGAAGCTCGGGCCCTCAACAAGTTGAGGGGCAGCTAGCCCTTACTAGTCCCTTGAAAGGAGCAGACCAGAGACTTGGAAATGGACTAAGACCTTAGTCGCAACGAGGAGGCCCCACCACAAACCCGGAAGATCGTTGAGCGCTTCCCCTCCCAAGCCAAAGCTGAGACTTGGGCACCTTGGAGAGCTAGAGAGCTGCACCAAAGCAACCGAGGAAGAAGAAGAAGCTCAGAGAACTGAGGTTGGAATCCTCCCCCAAGGTGCCCTTTAAGGTCTATTTATAGTTTTTTGTTCCTGGTCTGTCAATAGCGGAATTCCGCCTTTTGGTTTTACTAAACGCACCCCCAATTTGGCCTGCTAACAGCCAAACTCCGCTGTTTGGAGGGGCTACCTACAGACCACCAGGGGCAGAGGAGTAACTCCGCCTTTTTAGCTTATGGACGAACAGTTTATGAGAGCATCACTCGCGAGAGAGACGAATTCGTCGAACGGGTTTCGTCGAACGGAGAGACGAGTTCGTCGAACGGGTTTCGTCGATCGGGGAGGTGAGTTCGTCGAACGGAGAACGGAATTCGTCGAACGCTGAACGGAGTTCGACGATCTTAACAAATGCTCGACGTTCGTCGAACGCAGGGCGGATTTCGTCGAACCCGAAGATTTTGAAGAAATTCGATTCGCCTGCCTTCTCGCGAGCAGTCGACGAGTGCCCGGCTCGCTCGCCCTCTTGCGAGTTGACGTTGAAGCTTGGACTCGCAGGGATATGACTCGCGCGCCTTCCTGCGACTCTGCGAGTGACCCTTGAAGCTCTGGCTCGCCTTCTTTGTTACTTCTTCAACCTGTTAGATCTGAAGCCCCCCTCGGGCGAGCGGCCTATGAAGATCTCGCTGTTGGAGCATGGTCTTCCGCATCTCCTAGGTTTGAGAATAACAAAACCTATGTGTATTTGATCATGTGTGTTTAAGTGTGCATGATAACAAAGTCCACATGACTCAAGGATTACATAAGATGGTTTCCCCCAAAGTTGAGCCAACAAATCCAAAACATCTTCTAGCGCTGGCGATAGTACTAGCGCTGGCGATAGTACTAGCGCTGGCGCTAGCTGCCGTTCGACGAACTGTTAGCGGCGCTCGATGAAATGCTCATAACGGCGTTCGACAAAAATTTCGTTCGACAAACTCCTAGCGGCGTTCGACGAATTCTCGTTCGACGAAATTTTCGTTCGACAAACTCTTAGCGGCGTTCGACGAATTCTTGTTCGACGAAATATTGGATTAAGCGCAATTATCGGGAGAACTTATGGAAGGAGATAGCGCCAGGCGATATCCGATAGCGCAGGCGATAACGAGGAGCACAGTTGGCAAGGGAAAATTGTTTCCTCTGATTGAAGATTCTGCCGCGCAGAATGTGTCCTAATATGGGATAGCGTCGGCGGTACCACTAGCGCAAGAGCTAGCGGTAAGTCTATAAAAAGGACATCTTGGCTCTGACTTCCTAATCCTCTTGAGATCCAAAATTCCAGAGCTTCGTGCCACAGCATAGAGAAGAAGGTTCAGAGAGATACTCCCACAAATCCATAAAGACTAAAGGAGATCTGTGGAGAAGATTTCAACACGCGTCATCATCGTGAAGAAAGACCGCATCGACTACGATCATACTCTGCGTCTTCGTCTACTTCTCCAAGAGATCCACATAGAGGGAGTTTTATATTATTGTTATTTTTATTTCATATCTTTTGTAACCGTTAGAGAATTCGTCTCGTGTTGGCGACTAGGTCTGGGTTGGACTTAATTAGTGCAGAAATTTGCCTCGTGTTGGCGACTAGGTCTCGGGTGTAGGTCTAGGGGGTGCTCGAGGCCATATCCGGGGAAGGGTTGGCTAGAGCGGCTTGAGGCCGTATCCGGGGAAGGATCGGCTAAATCCAACCGGTTCGTGGGGATACGAGTCGGTATAGAAAACAAAAAGAGTCTTTTTATTAGCTTTGATTTCTAGCTTCGATAAGAGATCAAGTTTTGTAATCATGCTTCTCAAGTTAATAAAATCATGCCTTTACTTTTACTTCAATTGATTTATTTTGATCTTCTCTAGTTTAATAATCAAAGCTTTTTCAAAGTTATTCAAAATATAATATAAGTTTTTAAAACCCGTATTCACCCCCCCCCCCTCTAAGGGCGCCTACCGATCCAACAAGTGGTATCAGAGCCAGGTTATTCCAAATCGGCTTAACAACCGGGTATAATGGCGTCTCATGATCTCGCTTCTACTAGTGGGGTAAATTTTTATGAAGAAGAAAAATCTCTTAAACCACTGTTATTTGAATGAAGAAATTATAAAGGATGGAAAATAATAATGGAAAATTTTCTTAAACGTTTAGATGAAAAAGTTTGGAATATTACTATCAAAAAACCACCAGCGTATTAAATAAGAACGAAATGGTTTTAAATGCAAATTCTATGAATAGTCTATTTTGTGCGTTAGATCATAATATTTCCAAACTCATTTATACTTTTCCTACTGCATACGAGATGTGGAATTTTCTTGAAATAACTTATGAATCTCCTTCTGCAGGTATGAAACAATTACAAGAACCGGAGAATATGCAAGCCTGCACGGGTATTCAAGAAAGCTCAACACATGACGGATCCATGAAGTGCACATCAAATGGAAAAAAAGAAGTACTGTCTTCGGAAGAGGAGTGCCAAAAAGATTTAAAAGAAACCATATGTTCAAATCATGCCTCTCCCGAAAGCAATGTAAGAAAATCAAATCCCATCTTTTGTACTTCTACTTCTACTTTACAATTGCTACAAATTACAAAGCGCAAAATTAAGAAATTAAAAATGCAAATTGCAAATTGCGCTTAGAAAATAAAAATTTAAAAGCAAAAAGTTAAAGAAGAATCAAATGCTAATTCATCTAGTCTTACCCATGTCTTTTTGAATGAAACTATTACACCTTGTTTAGAATTTAATAACTTACAAGAAAAATACAAGGGACTTGAAATCTTATTGTAAAAGAACACAATGAAAAATTGTCTTTAGAAAATTCAACTTTGAAAAGTGATTGTGCTACATGCAAAAGTTATAAAATTGAAATCAAAGAGATGGACGAAACATTTGAGGAATTTAGAAATGACTATCAAAATCATATTGACTCTATTATTTCTACTCTTAAAAATAGCACAATAGCTTATAATAAAGCGAGACATAATCTAAAGATAAAAAATGATGAATTAAAATCAAAAATCAACTTGCTTATGAAAATTATAAATACAAACTCACAATATCAAGAAATATCTAAAAGCAGGTTGAATATGAATATGAACATCTTAACTAAGTCTAATAATGGGAGCAAGAATCACAAAGTGTTTGTAAATCAAAATCAAAATGATCATTACTTGCAAAATCATGTTTCTCTCAACTCAAAATTAAAATTGCACAAATTTCCTATGAACAATACTTTTAATAATCATTACAATCATAATCATCAATATAAAGATTATCATAATGGAAATTTGACAAATAAGAATAACGCAAAACCAATGTTTGAATGGAGGCCCAAAACTAAAACTGAAACATTAATTTCACATGAAAGGACCCATTCATCAATATCTACCCACAAACCTACACGTTATATTTGGGTACCCAAAGGAATCACCACACTTGGTCCACTTTGGATACCTAAATCTCTCATTCATTAGGTATCACCAAACGCATGAAGTAGAAATCAACAAAAAAATAAAATATCAATTATTCTACTTCAAGATATGCTTTAATTTCTTATTTTCTTATTTTTTTTAAGCCATCATGTTATGGTCATCTTATATATTATAGGAAATATGATCTCATCTCTTAAAACTTAATGAGTTTATAAATCAAATCAATCAAAATTCAAAATCATATTTTATTTTGATGACCTATCTATTATTCTAATATTCATTGCTTATAAATATCTTATATTATCCATATGAATCAAACTCTAAATTTGTTATGAGATATTTATCTAAATTATAAAGAAAATCACAAAAGACATGTTGAAAGATTAATTGTCTTAAATACTAATGCCACACGCACCACCATGATCTATTGATGTCCTTTGATAAAATTCTCCAAAAAAATTCATATATCATAATTCATATAAAAAAATCATCTAAAAACTACTATCTCTATCACATGTATATGAATTATATGATAACAATTGGCATTATAATTGTTTACCATGGTTAGTGTTATGGTGTATTATGTGTGCATTGTGATTTATTTCTAGTTTAGACCTTTGAATTATCTTGATATCAAATCAAATAAATCATCACTTCATTCTAGGCCTCTAAGTTGAAGCACAGTCAAACCTTGGTATAACATTGATCTCAAATTTATCATTCTAACATTGCCACCTAAAGAATATTTGTGTCCATGTTAGGCTTTATGTGTTTACCAAGACATACAGGCTGGGTATTCTCATCTAGGGCTTATCCATGGTATTATTGTGAATGAACATTATTGTTAATCACGAAAATGATACATATTTGATTTGTTCATTCATGTCGTCTCATGCAAAGTTTATTTGGAAAAGTCATATATAAAATCGCTAATGTTTCATGTAATTTGCACTATCTAGACATCTCCTAAAAATCTGAAATTTCAGCATGAAACTACTATTATGACACTTAATCAAGATCAACAATTAAAAATTTCAAAATCATAAAAAATTGTGTACTATTTCCCGCGCTAACGCTAACGCCGGCGCTAGCGTACCTATGTGTTTTTCTGTAATTTTAAAATTTTGAAAAATCCCTAAAAATATATTAATCTATGTGTACTATTCATTTCTGCACTTTTGCTTTTATTACAGTTTTGAAAAATAAAATACAAAAATACAAAAGCCAAATTACAAAAAAAAATATGTTTTGCCTTTGTGTTTTTTGTCATTTGTTTAAATTCTATTTCTAAAAGCAAAAATCAAATGAAAAATATAAAACAAAAAAAAATTATCAAAAATTATTATTTTTTGAACTTAACTTTTCTATTTACATGTATCTTGCGAAAGGGTGATTTGGGCTATCATCCCATCATATCACCTAGTACCGGGCGAACCTCTCACAGGGTAGTCCTCGGGAAGTCTAAGATCAGATTATAAGAGTTCAAACTTTAAATTAAAATTATTTCGCAAAAATATCAAAAATACTGTATGGACTTTATTGAGAAAATCAAGCATGATTTAACCTATCATTTAAGACTTTCTACAATGTTGTGATTCATATTTTCAAACTACTTTGAACATTGCTTTCATCATGCTTTGATATATCTATTAATATGTGCATCAATTATATTGAAAGATGTGTAGAACTATGCGTAGCATGCCTCTAATTATGAGTAAATGTTTTATGTTTGATAATGATCTTTATTCACTCACTTATTTTGGCATTGTCTACATTTGTGTTTAATCTAAGAATGCTTGTGTATGTTTTGTATTAGTACAATGAATTAAAATTGCACAAGTATCTTACCTACACTCCTTTATTTGCACTTTTAAAAATTAAGAAAAGTGGTTATCTTTCTCATAAATTATATTGGTTTGCAAAACAAGTGTATTCGGAGAACTTTGTACAAAACAAAAATCATAAAATAAAGTGACAAAGATAACTCCACCAAGCACTACTTGAACCTCCTGATAAGTCTTAATAAGCGTTGTGAGGTTGAGCACCTTGGAAAGAATAGTAAAGTATCTTGTGCAAACCATAACTTTCTTTCAAAATAAAAACCACTTATTCTTAAGTACACCGGATCACTAGTTTCAATATTAAAATAAAATAAAATATGTGATCCCCCAAGCACTACTTTGCACCCTGATAAGTCTTAATGAGCATTGTGTCTGCAAAGCACATTGGTTGTTGTACATTTTCTTTGTGCATTGAAGTGTGTGGAAGTAAAATTATTTGTGTTTTATTGTGCTTTTACTTTACATATTACCTGTATTTTTAATTAAAACATTTGTTTACTCTACTCAAAAATACACTTGTGTGCACATCATTATCTTCCATAACACTTCTTCTCATGAGTATTGGATCCTAATGCTAATTCTATACTACTCTTTATTTATGAAATGCACTAGATAACCTAACATGCTTTCTACAATGTTTAGTATGTTTTGAAATTGTGAATTAACATAACATTGTAGTACTCTCTTTTTGATAACATTATTTCATGCTTGGTTACATTATTGTTAAACTTAAAGATTTTAATTGAACAATGATTTACAAAAACATCTTCTTTATGAAATTTAACTCATATATCTTTTTTATGGATAATCATTGATTACAATAAGATGTTTCTTGTATTTCTAAAAGTCTTCCGCATCATTACCATATAATTGTTTTACCTTGTGATTTCATGCTTATTTAAAGTCTTTTATTTTGTGTGCATCATCACTTGAATCTTCAAATTCCTTTCTTGCAACAAGTGGTAGACTTGCTTGGTAAACTTTATATTGGTTGCTTTTAACATGATTTTTTTGCGATAAAACTCTGATTTATTTCTATGAAAATTGTTATATTAAAAACTCTAATTCATTAATGGATTTCAAAATAGCTATGTGAGTGTTTTCATAAATTCAAATAAAAATATAAACCCATAGGCTATGTCATTAGATTTAAACGCTTAAATGTTTCCAATAATTATTATCCATGACTTCATATCTCACCATAGCGGGGGCGTAGGGTTGTAGACATTAGATAACCTTATCTCTAGTCATGTCTTGTCCTTAACCGGGGAGGGTTCCAGTGGGGCCTTGCGAGGCACTGGGGGGAAAGAGTGCTAGGTTGAGTTTTGTCTAGTGTTTGCATATGAGACTATCACCCCAACCTACGGCATATTTGCAGCTCCTCATGCCCATCCGTCACTTAGTACGGGGCTATGATGTAGACATATTGTCTGGGTAGTTTAGTTACTTGGAAATCATTACATTTTGTTTATGCTATAAACTCTGATTTATGAAAATATTGTAATACTCAAACTCTGATCTATTTCAATGAAAAATATTCTAAAACTCCTTATCATGTCCTTCTCTACAAGCTCGATCATGATTTTATCTTACTATCAACTTTTAAGTGGTGTCTCCTTACCCGCTTTTGCCAATAACAAAAGGGGGAGAACTAACATGATAAATATAATCCGCTATCAAAATAAAAAAACCAACATGATTAATTAAGATGATAGCTTACATATTAAGTGAGCATTCACTTAGGGGGAGCATGTATTTAGGGGGAGCAATTCTAAATACTAAAATCGATAATTATCCTAAGTCATCACTCTCACACACACAAGTATGTTTCTTCATGCTTATATATATTAATGCTCTGATTTATCATTAATGGTTTTGTTATTATCAAAAGGGGGAGTTTGTTGGAACATGGTCTTCCGCATCTCCTAGGTTTGAGAATAACAAAACCTATGTGTATTTGATCTTGTGTGTTTAAGTGTGCAGGATAACAAAGTCCACATAACTCAAGGATTACATAAGATGGTTGCCCCCAAAGTTGAGCCAACAAATCCAAAACATCTACTAGCGCTGGCGGTAGTACTAGCGCAGGCGCTAGCTGTCGTTCGACGAACTTTTAGCGGCGCTCGATGAAATGCTCATAACGGCATTCGACGAAAATTTCGTTCGACAAACTTCTAGCGGCGTTCGACGAATTCTCGTTCGACGAAATTTTCGTTCGACAAACTCTTAGCGACGTTCGACAAATTCTCGTTCGACGAAATATTGGATTAAGCGCAATTGTCGGGAGAACTTATGGAAGGAGATAGCGCCAGACGATATCCGATAGCGCAGGCGATAGCGAGGAGCACAGTTGGCAAGGGAAAATTGTTTCCTCGGATTGAAGATTCTGCCGCGCAGAATGTGTCCTAATATGGGATAGCGCCGGCGGTACCACTAGCGCAGGCGCTAGCGGTAAGTCTATAAAAAGGACATCTTGGCTCCGACTTCCTAAGCCTCTTGAGATCCAGAATTCCAGAGCTTGTTGGATCGTATAGCGCCCTTAGAGGGGGGGGGGGGTGAATAAGGGTGTGTTTAAAAAATTAAATTTTTACTTAGTAATTTTTAAAGAGATTTTACTTTACTAAAAAATTACTTCTAAATACTTTCAAACCAATGTAATTTTAGTATTAAATCAAAACACAAATTTCTAAGATAAAGATTATGCCATCAAATATGTAATTAAAGAAAAAGACATAATTATATTAATCATGAAATCTGAGTACAATAAAAATGATCTTAACAATGCTTAAGATCAAGGCACAATTATATTAATAAAAAATTGTACAATTTTGGTTTACCAATCCTTCTCCCAAGGATCGGAAGGCTATCGCTTGTCTCTCCCAAGACCAAGCCCAAGCCTATCCTCTAGATCTTCCCAAGATCTAGACGTAGCACACAAGGCCACGATTTCCCACCAAGCCACGCAAGGACTTGGACGCTCCGCACAAGGAAGCGATTTTCCCCTAAGCCGCGCAAGGACTTAGACGCCGCACGCAAGACGACGATTTCTCTACCAATACAAAATGAAAAGTATGTGAATGAAAATACAATATGAAAAGAACAACTCCCTAGAAAATCAGATCTCTGAACGGATTGTTGAAGCCTCGAGATGATTGATGATGTAGAAGCGCGCCCGATCTCGTCTTCAATCTTCAATCCTTCTTTGCACAAATGGGAGTTGAGGAGGTTCTGGAGCTCTCTGGTTCGTATGCACTCAGGAAGGGACTGGAATTCTCAAAAGCTTGGAATGCACGAACCAAAGGAACCAATTTATAGAAATTCACTGTCGCCTGGGCGACAGTGACTGTCGGAATTTTCTGACAGCGCTAAACTGCCGCTGGAGTGCCGTCGTGGGTGGAGTCATGGGCAGTTGTTGTAACCGCCGAGCTGTCGCCTGGGCGACATCGATGTCGGATTTCCGACAGTGCAAAACTGCCGATCGTGGGTGGAGTCGTGGGCAGTTGTTGTAACCGCCGAGCTGTCGCCTGGGCGACATCGATGTCGGATTTCCGACAGCGCAAAACTGCCTTTCGTCGATCTGCCGTGGAGGGAAGTAGTTGTAACTTCTCTGCTGTCGCCTGGGCGACAGTGGCTGTCGGAATTTTCCGACAGTGAAATTTTCCCACATTCAATTTTAGCTCCAGCAGCAATGTGAACATCTCATACCTGTTATCTGCACACCATTAATGAAAATAGAATCAAATACAAATGGGACTTTGTTATTATCAAACCGGAGGAGTGCGAAACGCATGCTCCAACAATCTCCCCCTTTTGATAATAACAAATCCGTATAAAAAGAAATCATGTCTATTTAGATTTGATTTTAACCTTTGGTGTGTGCACAAAAAATAACATGATGTATTTTTCTTAAAAATAAATAATCTACCTCTAGATGAAAGCTCCCCCTAAGTGAATGCTCCCCCTAAATATATGCTCCCCCTAAATATATGATGTATTGTGTAGGTGGAATATTTAAGTGTAATAGATTTGTGATTGTTCTTTTTATACTTTTAATTCTCCCCCTTTTGATATTAGCAAAAGTTAATATTAGAGAAAAGAGTAGTTCTTAAGGGAATGGATATATGATATAGAAAGAAAGAGTAAGCGGAAGCACTTTTTTGTGGAAATGATTGAAGTCCATGAAATAATAGGAATATGCCATAGTATGAATAAACTCATGAAGTGACGATAAAGCCATATGAAGTAATGAAAGAAAATAACTTAAACATGAGTAAGATCATTTGAAAGTATCATAGAAAAACACAATAGTGTATAAAATTATGGAATATTTTCGGTCCAATTCTCATGAGATGAATATTTATATAACATAATGATGTGTACATGTGATACTTAGATCAAACATATGAAGTTATTTAATTTACATGATCATTGAAATGTAGAACATAATAAAAGCATATAAAGTCAACTTTGACTTTGAAGATATAGCACAAGATGATTAGAAAACCATTTTTCTTTTGCACAAGACACTTTACAATTCTGTCCAAGGTGCTTAACCTCACAATGCTCATTAAGACTTATCAGGAGGGTAAGTAGTGCTTGGTGGAGTATCCTTGTCTTTATTTTAAATTTTTGATCACAGATGTGATATCTTAATTTTGATATATTGATAATTTTTTTGTAATTGACCAAGGATCTCTGAATTCACTTGAATCGCAAAAGATAGTGTAATTTTGTTGTGCTAACAAATCAAGGGTGAAAGTTGTATTTAAGAAGCGCTATTTTATTATGTTAAAGCAAATATGATCCATGTATATATTAAAGAAGTAGACATATGTATTGATCAAAAGAAGTGAACGTGATAGTTCATTATGATAGATAAACAATTTCTCATACTTAGAGGCATGCGAAAATAATTTCCAATGGTCTAAACAACTAAGTAGAAGTGTCAATACGATGATAGCTTGGAAATGAAATCATATAAACATGTAAGTCATTTTTTTTAAATAAATAGCACATGGTTTGTCATCAAGTCATGAGGTGAAGCATTAATAAATGACATATAACTATTGTAAATCATCAAAGGGACCCAAAATTGAAGTTTTGTCAAAATGGGAGCTGTCGGAAATTTCCGACAGTCACTGTCGCCTGGGCGACAGTGAAAAATATAAATAGGGCTGGGGACCGAGTCAAACCCTATTGTGCATCATTTCCTGGAGTTAAAAACGAGAGGAAGGCTGTCGGAAGTCGGCGACATCCCTAGATCTAAGGTATGGGTTTTTGATTTTGGTGTTTTTAACTCAAATTTTTTTAGGGATTTGTGATTTTGATAGTAGAGAAGAAGGAAAATGTAGTTTTCATTTTGATTTTTGATGAATGGTGTAGGTTTTTTTTTTAAAAATTTTGATCTAGTTTAAAACAAGTGGATCTTGTTGGATTTTTGTTAAAAAAGTTATGATTGTTTGATTCTTGTGGTTGAAGGTTTCCATTTGTTCATTCTCTAAAGGATTTTTGTAGATCTAGTTTAGTGAAGAAGGTTGAAGATGATGAATAGTAAAGGATTTGGAGAATATTTTGATTTGAAAAACATATATATAATTTTTTTTTGTAAACTTGATGTTGAAATAATATTGATTTTGAGTAGATCTGGAAGTGTATGTAAAAATTTTGAGAGAAGTTCACTTGGAGAGCTGTCGGAAATTTCCGACAGTCACTGTCGCCTGGGCGACAGTGTTCCAGTGCATAACACATGTGTAATCTAAATTTTTTTTGTTATTTGCAGAATGGCTTCCAGTTCCAAAGCTCAAAGGAGTACTTCGGAAGATGCACATAGTTCATATCAAGTTTTTCCTGGGGTGGAGAAAGCTATTGTTGGAGTTGCGAAATATATTGAATTTGATTCGCCAAAGCATGATCATATCTATGATCGGCTTGCGAATGCAAGTATTCTCTCAATAATCTCACCAGAGGGGTTTTCTTCCTTTTTCATTCGTGAATTTTATAACCATTTGGAAGACCCAAATTTTACTGAATTGGATGGAGGAGTGAGATCAAGGATCCAAGGTCAACATGTGGAAATAACACATGTTGATCTAAGAGAGGAATTCGGACTAGTGATGTGTGAAAATATGCCTGATATAGTGGAGAATTATCGAAAGGATAAAGATTGGACCCTTGTAAACATGAGTTTACATGGGAATCAAAAGAAGACTCTTACCACTGAAGTTACATCACTCACTCCGGATGCTTTCTTAGTGCAAGATATATTAAGGAATTCAGTGATGTTGAAGAGTGGAGATACAAGAAGTATTACGGCTCAGTTGACCCTCTTTACATACTACATTATGGAGGATGAGCTTTTTGATGTGGCGGACTTCATACTCTCCCAGATTAGGTATGCGTATAGATTAAAGCATCCAAGATGGGTGAAGGTTCATATGCTGCCAATGGGGGTGGTAATTCAGCGTGTACTCTATAAGAAGTACGGATGGATAGTGCAAGGTTCTTATTTGGATGATTGTTATCCGGAGATATATTATACGAGTTCAATGAAAGTGAAGAAGCCGCAGAGAAAAGCCCATCCGGGGATTGAGATTAGAGAGCCGCCATTGCCTAGGGCAGGATCACTATGAGAGTCCATTGATGATTTACGTGATTCACTAGAGGATCACAAGAGGGAAGTGAAGAAGGACCATAGTCGAATGCAGAAATTTATGAAGTTTCTCGTCAAAGGTCTGAAGTTAAAGCCAACTCCGGAGGAAGAGGCCGAATGGCAAGTTCCGGATGAAGAACCGCCACGCGAATCGGTGAGGCGGACTCGCCGTGGTAAAGCCGTGAGACGAGGACCTCCAGAAGATTGTCCAGAGAGCAGCGGGGCTGGTTATGAAGATTCAGAGTAGTTTCTTCAGGTTGCTGCTGCTGGGAGATGTCGGAAATTTCCGACATCCACTGTCGCCTGGGCGACAGTGAACTTCTGCAGATTTCTATGAATTTGATCCTTATGTTGTTCTATACTGTTTTAATTTGAACAATATTGATGTAATATTAATGATGTTTGAATTTTGTTAACTCTTTTGAATTTCTATTTTTTTATTTTTAAAATTTAGGCTTTTGCTTTTTAAATTGTTTAGGTTTTGTGAAATTTTTTTTTAATTTTATAGGCTTTAAATAGTGATATATTCATTGTGAAATGTCTAGAATTCCCAATTCTAACCTAAGCATAGAAAAATGGGAATCCGGTAACGGCTTAGTGAATATATCCGCTATTTGATTTTCCGTGCCTATAAAGTTGATTTTTATATTACCCTTCTTAATATGATCCCTTATAAAATGATGTCGGACATCTATATGCTTAGATCTAGAATGTAATACGGGATTGTTAGTTAAGTCTATAACACTTTTATTGTCACACTTCAATTCTACACTACTTTGTTGCATGCCAAAATCGTCTAATGTTTGTGACATCCAAAGAGCTTGGGCACAACAACTACCTAGTGCAATATATTCGGCCTCGGTAGTAGAGAGGGCAACAGAATTCTGTTTCCTACTCGACCATGAAATAAGTGAAGGGCCGATAAAGTGACAAGTGCCACTAGTGCTTTTCCTATCTAAGGAACATCCCGCATAATCCGAATCCGAAAAACCATGTAAAATAAAAGAATCATTATGAGGATACCATAAACCTAATTTTGATGTGCCTATGAGATATCTAAAGATACGTTTCACCGCTTTTAAATGTTACTCTTTAGGATTAGCTTGAAATCTAGCACATAAACAAACGGCAAACATAATATTAGGTCTAGATGCGGTTAAATACAATAAAGACCCTATCATACTTCTATAAAGGGTTTGTTCAATTGAAACACCACTTTCATCTTTTCCTAAGTTTAGTGAAGTACTCATAGGAGTGTTTGCATGCTTAAGATTTTCAAATCCAAATCTTTTTAACATATCATGAATATATTTGGTTTGACATATAAAAATACCATCATGTTTTTGTGTAATTTGAAAACCTAGAAAATATGAAAGTTCTCCAACCATGCTCATTTCAAATTCATTTTTCATAATTTGAACTACTTCATTACACAACTCTTCATTAGTGGCTCTAAAAATAATATCATCAACATAAATTTGTAAAATAACTAAATCATGATCAATTTGCTTAATGAAGAGAGTAGAATCAGCACTTCCTATTTTATAATCGTGCTTTAACAAATATTGAGTTAATCGATCATACCAAGCACGAGGCGCTTGTTTTAATCCATAAAGCGCTTTATCTAATTTATAAACATAATTTGGATATTTCTCATTTATAAAGCCAGGGGGTTGTTCTACATAAACCTCTTCTTTTATATACCCGTTTAAAAATGCGATTTTGACATCCATTTGATATAATTTAAATCCTTTAAAACAAGCAAATGCAAGAAATATTCTAACCGCTTCTAATCTTGCTACGGGTGCAAAAGTTTCATCAAAATCTACCCCTTCAATTTGTGCATAACCTTTTGCAACTAATCTGGCTTTATTTCTAACAATTCTAGATTCATTATCCATTTTATTTTTAAAAATCCACTTAACACCAACTACAGGACGATTTTTGGGTCGTTCTACAAGATTCCAAACCTTATTACGTTCAAATTGATTAAGTTCTTCATTCATAGCTAAAAACCAAAATTCATCATTTAAAGCGGTGGAAACATCTTTTGGTTCTATTTCAGAAACAAAACAAAGGTTTGAAAATAAAACATGTAGCGATGAACGAGTACTAACCCCTTTTTGCGGATCTCCAATGATAAGCTCCTTTGGATGATCCTTTGAGAATTTCAAATCACTTGGAGGCACATATCCTTCTCTTTCTTCTTCTTCTCTATCTTCTTCTCCTCTTTCTTCTTCTCTTTCTTCTCCTTTTTCTTCTTCATTTTCTCCAAGTTCTTCTTCATCATTCTCCACCGTGGGAAGGAGTTCATCTTCTTTTCCTGTAATTTTCCTTTCTACACATGAAGCAAACTCATCAAACCTAACATGAATAGATTCTTCAACTATTTTTGTTCTCTTATTAAAAATTCTATAAGCTTTACTAGTTGAAGAATAGCCAATAAAAATACATTCATCACATTTTTTTATCAAATTTTCCTAAGGAATCTTTAGAATTCAAAATAAATCATTTACAACCAAAAACTTTGAAATAAGAAACATTTGGTTGTTTACTAAATATTAATTCATAAGGAGTTAATTTTAAAATAGGGCGAAGCATTACTCTATTAATTACATAACATGCCGTGCTAACCGCTTCAGCCCAAAAAGATTTTGGTAATTTAAATTCAGATAACATTGTACGGGCTAACTCTTGAAGAGTTCTATTTTTCCTTTCCACTACACCATTTTGCTGTGGTGTGCGTGGAGCGGAAAATTCATGTTTAATTCCTAACTCCGTACAAAAAGAAATAAACTTTTCATTTTCAAATTCTCCTCCATGATCCGATCGTATGCGTTTAATTTTTAACTCCAATTCATTTTGAATACGCAAACATAATTTTGAAAATTCTAAAAATGCTTCGGATTTGGAGGTTAGAAATAAAGTCCAACAAAAACGAGAATAATCATCAATCAAAACAAATGTGTATTTTCTACCTCCTAAGCTAGAAATTCCAATTGGCCCAAATAAGTCCATATGTATTAATTGAAGTGGCCTAGTGGTAGAAATAATGTTTTTACTTTTGAAAGATGATTTTGAAAATTTTCCTTTTTGACAAGGCACACATAGTGAAGAAGATAAATTTCCATTTAGCAAAGGTAAACCTTTAATTAATTTATCTTTTGAAAGTTTTGAAATTAACTTGGCACTAGCATGTCCAAGTCGCCTATGCCATAAATCTAATTCATCATTTTTTGATAGAAAACATTTCATAGTAGAATTTGAAAAATCAAGAAATTTAATCATATATACATTATGACATCTAGGTGCGGTAAAAACAATTTCATTTGTTTTGGAATTAATAATTTTGCACAAATTTGTAGAAGATTCAAATAAAACATTTAAACCCTTATCACATAATTGACTAATAGAAATCAAATTATGCTTTAATCCTTCTACAAATAAAACATTTGAAATTGAAAAATTTTCGTTACCCACAACACCGATGCCGATGATTTTTCCTTTTCCATTGTCACCGAATGTAACAACTCCTCTTTTCTTCATCTCCAGGCTAAGGAACTTCTCTTTATTGCCCGTCATGTGCTTTGAACAACCCGAGTCCAAGTACCACACGTCTTCTTTGTCCTTAGCCTGCCAACACACCTAGAAAGAAGAGGTGAGTAAAGATCTGGTTACCCAAGTGGTTCCACCCATAGTATAGGTAGAAGCCTTAGGCACCCAGATTTATTTAATTTTGCTTTTTCCTTCCTTCCAGCAAGAGTCCGTAGTGTGACCAAATCTATTGCATTTGGCACAAGTAATGTATTTAGAAGAGTATAATTTTTCTGGACTTTTACTGGATGAGGATGCAGTATTTGATGATTCATTAATTTTAGAATTTTTTAAAACAAATTTTCTGGACTTTTCACTGTCGCTGGCGACAGTGGTTGTCGCTGGGCGACAGCTTCCAGACGTGTATCCGAGTCCAAACCTTCCAGATCCATGGCGTTGGTATCCTAAGATCATATCCAGTGATCTTCGGCCCATTCCAAATTTTTTCATGGCTAGTATTAAGTCATGAATCTGGTTTCTCATTTTTGTATTCTCGGATACTAGATTTACGCATCTACGTTCAAAAGATTTCTTTCCCTCATGGACTTTGGAAATTGAAGATTTCAGATCTCTCTCTAAAATCTCATTCTTTTTAGTAAGTACTTTTATTGTAGAATGAGATTTGGAAAGAGATTCTTCAAGTTCATTAATTCTTCCCAAAAAGTGATCACACTCTTGGCAAGAAATATCTCTTTTTCCAATAGTCTTAATTTCATTTAACAATTTTTTGTTTTCTTTAAGTAAAATTCTATTTTCAGATTTTAGAAGATCATTATCTTTTAAACTTTTTTCAAAAAATTTGAAAGTCTTTAAAAATTCAGAAAATAATTCATCATAGGTTGGAGGAGTTACCTCAGTGTCGCTTTGGACACTGCATTCGTCATCAGATATGACGCTCTTTCCCATTAAGCATATGTTGGCCTCCTCTTCTTTACTTGAGTCGGAACTGCTTGCATCCTCAGACGTAGTATCATCCCAGGTTTCTGCCTTCAACACCTTCTTCGACCCTTTGTGCTTCTTTTCTTTAAGTTCTTTCAAGTACTTTGGACACTTGCTTCGAATGTGTCCTAACTTCTTGCAGTGATAGCACTCCGGTGGCGGTCTCTCTTCCTCCTCATCGCCTTCCTTTCCTTTTTTCTTCCTAAAGGTTTCCTTCTTAAAATACTTCTTAAACGAATTCCTTCTCTCCGGATTTTTCATAAATTTTCTAAATTTTTTAACAAATAAACTTTCCTCATCTTCTTCATCCTCCTCAGAATCACTAGTTTCTTCCTTCTTTGATCTTAGAGCCAATCCCTTCTTCCTTAGCTCCATATACTCTTGTTGTTGAATTTTCAATTCAACTTCATGAGTTTTCAAGTTCCCAATGAGGCTCTCCAATTTTAAGGTCTTAAGATTATGTGACTCGGAAATTGCAGTCACTTTAGGATTGAACTTCGGGGAAAGTGATCTTAAGATTTTCCTTACCAAATCTCCATTTGAGAACACCTTTCCTAGCACCTTTGAGTCGTTCACGATTTTTGTAAATCGTGTGTACATCGTATCAATCTCTTCATCTACCTCCATTTTGAACCTTTCAAATTCAGATTCTAGTTGAAATAGCTTTGAATCCTTTACCTGCGAAGTACCTTCATGAGTGATTTCTAATAAATTCCAAATTTCAAATGCAGTATTACAAGCACAAACTCTATTAAATTCAGTGCGATCTAGTGCGCAAAATAAAGCATTCATGGCTTTTGCATTGTTCTTACATTTTAATTTATCGTTGTCATCCCACTTGTCTTTGGGCTTATCCATGGTTACATCTCCTACAACAAATGTTGGAGAAGTGTAACTAGATTCTACCATATTCCAGACTTCTATATCTAGCGCAATTAGAAAACAACGCATACGTGTTTTCCAATAATTGTAGTCTGTGCCCGTAAAAAGTGGTGGCCTACTAATTCCTTGCCCCTCAACGAACGCGTGATCGTTGTGCGCCATTACACCCGGTGGTAAAACCGTTTTGGAGTAACCTCCCTCTGATACCACTTGTTGGATCGTATAGCGCCCTTAGAGGGGGGGGGGGGGGGGGGGGTAAATAAGGGTGTGTTTAAAAAATTAAATTTTTACTTAGTAATTTTTAAAGAGATTTTACTTTACTAAAAAATTACTTCTAAATACTTTCAAACCAATGTAATTTTAGTATTAAATCAAAACACAAATTTCTAAGATAAAGATTATGCCATCAAATATGTAATTAAAGAAAAAGACATAATTATATTAATCATGAAATTTGAGTACAATAAAAATGATCTTAACAATGCTTAAGATCAAGGCACAATTATATTAATAAAAAATTCTACAATTTTGGTTTACCAATCCTTCTCCCAAGGATCGGAAGGCTATCGATTGTCTCTCCCAAGACCAAGCCCAAGCCTATCCTCTAGATCTTCCCAAGATCTAGACATAGCACACAAGGCCACGATTTCCCACCAAGCCACGCAAGGACTTGGACGCTCCGTACAAGGAAGCGATTTTCCCCTAAGCCGCGCAAGGACTTAGACGCCGCACGCAAGATGACGATTTCTCTACCAATACAAAATGAAAAGTATGTGAATGAAAATACAATATGAAAAGAACAACTCCCTAGAAAATCAGATCTCTGAACGGATTGTTGAAGCCTCGAGATGATTGATGATGTAGAAGCGCGCCCGATCTCGTCTTCAATCTTCAATCCTTCTTTGCACAAATGGGAGTTGAGGAGGTTCTGGAGCTCTCTGGTTCGTATGCACTCAGGAAGGGACTGGAATTCTCAAAAGCTTGGAATGCACGAACCAAAGGAACCAATTTATAGAAATTCACTGTCGCCTGGGCGACAGTGACTGTCAGAATTTTCCGACAGCGCTAAACTGCCGCTGGAGTGCCGTCGTGGGTGGAGTCGTGGGCAGTTGTTGTAACCGCTGAGCTGTCGCCTGGGCGACATCGATGTCGGATTTCCGACAGCGCAAAACTGTCGGTCGTGGGTGGATTCGTGGGCAGTTGTTGTAACCGCCTAGCTGTCGCCTGGGCGACATCGATGTCGGATTTCCGACAGCGCAAAACTGCCTTTCGTCGATCTGACGTGGAGGGAAGTAGTTGTAACTTCTCTGCTGTCGCCTGGGCGACAGTGGCTGTCGGAATTTTCCGACAGTGAAATTTTCCCACATTCAATTTTAGCTCCAGCAGCAATGTGAACATCTCATACCTGTTATCTGCACACCATTAATGAAAATAGAATCAAATACAAATGGGACTTTGTTATTATCAAACCGGAGGAGTGCGAAACGCATGCTCCAACACTTCGTGCCACAACATAGAGAGGGAGGTTCAGAGAGATACTCCCACAAATCCATAAAGACTAAAGGAGATCCGTGGAGAAGATTTCAACACGCGTCATCATCGTGACGAAAGACCGCATCGACTATGATCATACTCTGCGTCTTCGTCTACTTCTCCAAGAGATCCATATAGAGGGAGTTTTATATTATTATTATTTTTATTTCATATCTTTTGTAACTGATAGAGAATTCGCCTCGTGTTGGCGACTAGGTCTGGGTTGGACTTAGGGCAGAAATTCGCCTCGTGTTGGCGACTAGGTCTCGGGTGTAGGTCTAGGGGGTGCTCGAGGCCATATCCGGGAAAGGGTTGGCTAGAGCGGCTTGAGGCCGTATCCGGGGAAGGATCGACTAAAGCCAACCGGTTCGTGGGGATACGAGTCGGTATATAAAACAAAAAGAGTCTTTCTATTAGCTTTGATTTCTAGCTTCGATAAGAGATCAAGTTTTGTAATCATGCTTTTCAAGTTAATAAAATCATGCTTTACTTTTACTTCAATTGATTTATCTTGATCTTCTCTAGTTTAATAATCAAAGCATACCTTCTTGATTTAATAACCGGTCGCAGATTTTCTGGGGGACCCCAGTGATCTGGCGCGAATGAAGAGGCGGGTCACCGAGATATTCCAGAAGCATACCTTCTTGATGTGGGACTACATGAACAGAACAAGTTGGACCGGCTCGCGAATGATGAGAGGTTTGCCGCGATGGAGGACGCGAACGCGCGCATTCTCGCCGAGGTGCGACTGAGCGATCATGGCGACGCGACCTCCCACGGGGTGTACATTGCCCGGATTGAAGATTACATGCGGCTGACGAACCAGGCGAACCAGGCGCTTCGCGAGTATCACTACCCGCGAGTCCCCCCTCGCTCCGGTGTATGGGGTCGCGGTTGCTGGAAATGGTTGCGATATTAAGAATTCTTGCTTTGCAGTTTGCGCTTTATTATTTTCCTTCACCCTCCCCTTCGTTGGGAGGGATCGCGAACAATTTCAAATGTCTGTAATAGTAATAATTTGACTCACTTGCGAGTCATTATTTTCCATATTTATTATCTTTTCTTTCGCAATGTCTGGCTCGCACATTCGCTGGTTACTTTTATGCCGCTATTACTCGCACTCGCTTCCTGCCCTCGCGTTTTGCTCTGTTTCATTATCCAGCACTAGCTCGCCGACGATTATCGGGAGGAAGTTCGGCCAGGTGTTGACTCGCGGGGAGCGAATAGGTCCCCTGGAGGGGGAAGAATACCGCGCGAATCCGCTACCCGCAGACACCGGCGCTTCGACTTCTTCCCGCCTTTTCTATTTCTATAAATAGTTGGTCTTTTTTTCTTTTCAACCACCGCATTTACTATTCTTCCTTCGCGCTCCTCCTCTTCTAATTCTCTCGCAAATCTAGCTCGTTCTCGCCAATTTTGTGATTCGCAGCTTCCAAATACCATGGTCGGCGATGCGGAGGTGGAGGGGCGGGCCAAGTGCTCCGTAGCCTTCCTTGAGGGCCTTTTCTTCTGCGCCAACCTCACAACGGAGGAGTGCATTGCCACCGTCAACCAGTACATCCATTCCGGGTTCGTGGCTCGCTGCCCTACTGAGCGAGGCACCATCGGTGACCCTCATCCCGACGAGCTCGATATCCCCATCGCTCACTTCGAGAATGAGTTGCGACTCCCCCTTTGGTCGGAAGTGCGCCAAGTATGTTTGTTCTTTAACCCTTGTATTCCTCGCTCGCTTCGCGAATAACGTTCTAACCCATGTCGATTTTCTAGGTACTCAAATACTTTGGCGTTCTGCAGAGCCAGCTGACGCCGAACGCGATTGCCGTGGTGGTCGCGTTCACCAGTTACCTTCGGGCGGAGAGGATCGAGTTCAGCGTGCTCGTCATCCGCAAGGTGTTCTCATTTTGGGCGTACAAAGATGGGACGGCTCATTTTGCGAGCCAGTATGTCACCATCTGTGAGACGGTGAACAAGTCTCATTACTGGACGCAGAAGTACGTCCTGGTGAAGGGCCCCTTCGGCAATATCTCCTACACTCCCACCCAGCGAGATGAGCCCGCTTACCGCCCTCCTGCCTCGCTAGGGGGTTATGACGCGAGTTTGTACCAATACCTAAAAGGAAAGAACTTTGAGGTCACCTTCCTCCGAGAGCGGGTGGACCTGCTGCCGCCTGTCCCCAAGGAGAAGGTCTGACTCGCGCTCGCCAACCTACCCACTCTCCTTTCCTTCGATTAGCTAACGCTCTTAGTTACCTTTGTAGGAGAGCTTGAACTTCCACTCAACCCTCCGCACGCGCCTCCTTCCTCTCTCATCTCTGGCCCGCTCGCGAGCGTGGCCGTCGAGGCCTTTCGCGACGTCCCGAGCTCTTCGTCGGGGAAGAAGCGAACCATTCCTCCACGCCGGCCCGCCTCGCAGGTGGCGGCGAAGAAGACAAAGAAAGCCCCCCCCCCCCCCCCCCCCCCCCGCCGCCAAGGCGAAGGAGGTCGTGGACCTCTCTGAACCCGACCTCCCCTCTTCTCCTACAGCGAATCAGGAGCCCGCCAAAGAGGGTGGCGAGCCGGAGGAGGCGGCCGCCAAGCCCAAGCTGACGAGCCACATGAACTTCGGGATCGGCATGAAGCTTACGAATGCGGTTGGCGGGCCGGTGCTCGCGTGGAACCCTGATCAGAACAAGATTGTCTGCTCCTCCCTCCTCCCTTCCTGGGTGGAGGGTGACAAAATCGGAGGTAAGGAGCTCGCGCTCGCCTTCGGGCTCCACGGTCGTGAGGACGCGTCCCTCTTCCGGGCCTACACCCAGAAAGGGCTCGTGTACGAGGCCATGCGGGCCCAGTTCTGGGCGACGGAGCTTACCCATATGGTGGGTCGCCGCTACTTCACTGCGTACAAGGAAATCAAGGAGCTCAACGTTGAGCTCCGGAAGTCCGCTGACGAGATCGCGGAGCTTAAAGGTAAAGAGGCTTTGTCTGAGGGCCTCCTCGCCAGCCTTCAAGGCGGACTGGTGAGCAACGCTTTGCAAAAAGTCTTTTCCTGTCTCGCTTCGCTTTGCCTCTGCTAACCTGCTTTTTGCAGGATGCCGAGTCCGTTAGTCAACTTCACGCGAGGATCGCCGACTTGGAAACGGAGAACAACTGCCTCAAGGCCCAGGTTCACGATCTAACCCTGGCGGTGCTTCCCCCCCCCCCCCCCCCCCCCCCTCCTCTGCGAGCTGGAACTCGCGGTCAGTCGCGAGAGGAAAAGGAAGCCTATCGCAAAAGGTCGATGGAGATCGCGGAGCTTGTCCTCGACACTCTTAAAGTGGCGGACGTGATCGTTCCCGATGCCATTGAGTTCACCGTGGAAGAAGTCGTCCCCGACTTGTTCACGCCAATCTCCGAGGTAGAGGATCGCGAGAGTGATTGAAGAGCTACCTGGCGAGCCGCCTCAATTTTTTTTTGCTGTTTATAATGTAAAAAAATTTCTTTTTGCCGACGAGCTCGCCGTTGGACTGTAACCTTTTGTGAGGAATGAAAAAGAAACATTTTGTCTATCTTTCCAATGTTATTGCCTTATTTCTTATTCGCATGCGCTCTTTCATTCACACTCGCACGATTCTGATTTTCTTACGCTCGCGCCCTTAAAACTTTCGTTTGATGCTCGCGTCCGTGTATCCTTAATTGACAATTCTCCCGTCGCCGTGTTGTACCTAGGTCGCTCTTGCCTCCTTCTCTTCTGTGGCGACGATAAGACTCAGGTCATAGAACATTATCCTCGCTTGGGATGTACCCTGTTGGGGAACCTTGCGAGCGGGGCCAGCGTTAGCCCGCCTCGCTCGCACTCGCCTTTTGCGAGCTCTCATCGTTATCCATGGACCACCGCGATGGCGGGCCCTTTCTAGTTCGCCGTATTTACTTGCTCACCCAAGATTCATAAGTAATTTTGCGAACAGCTGGCTCAGTCGCTCTGCAGCGATCTATTCTTTTATGCGAACGGGCCCCTGGTCTCGCCTCGCCCGGGCCTTGGAGTCGCTTGCGAGCCAAGTTTCTTACTATGAGTAACCTATTTGCCTGTCTTCCCAGAGATCAACCTGACCCATCGTCTTATGAGAGCCTGGCAGCGGAATCGATCTGGGGCATTCTAGCACCAAACTACTTGAAACATTGCCAGCCTCTCTAGAGATCAACCTGACCCACCGTCTGTGAGAGCCCGACAACGAAATTGATCTGGGGCATTCCAGCACCAAACCACTTGAAACATTGCCAGCCTCTCCAGAGATCAACCTGATCCACCGTCTGTGAGAGCCCGGCAATGGAATCTATCTGGGGCATTCCAGCACCAAACCACTTGAAACATTGCCAGCTTCTCCAGAGATCAACCTGACCCACCGTCTGTGAGAGCCCAGCAGCGGAATCGATCTGGGGCATTCCAGCACCAAACCACTTGAAACATTGCCAGCCTCTCCAGAGATCAACCTGACCCACCGTCTGTGAGAGCCCGGCAGCCGAATCGATCTGGGGCATTCCAGCACCAAACCACTTGAAACATTATCAGCCTCTCTAGAGATCAACCTGACCCACCGTCTGTGAGAGACCGACATCGGAATTGATCTGGGGCATTCCAACACCAAACCACTTGAAACATTGCCAGCCTCTCTAGAGATCAACCTGACCCACCGTCTGTGAGAGCTCGGCAGCAGAATCGATCTGGGGCATTCCAGCACCAAACCACTTGAAACATTGCCAGCCTATCCAGAGATCAACCTGACCCACCGTCTATGAGAGCCCGACAGCGGAATCGATCTGGGGCATTCCAGCACCAAACCACTTGAAACATCGCCAGCCTCTCTAGAGATCAACCTGACCTACCGTCTATGGGAGCCCGACAGCGGAATCGATCTGGGGCATTCCAGCACCAAACCACTTGAAACATTGCCAGCCTCTCCAGAGATCAACCTGACCCACCGTCTATGAGAGCCCGTCAGCGGAATCGATCTGGGGCATTTCAGCACCAAACCACTTGAAACATTGCCAGCCTTTCCAGAGATCAACCTGACCCACCGTCTGTTAGAGCCCGACAGCGGAATCGATCTGGGGCATTCCAGCACCAAACCACTTGAAACATTGCCAGCCTCTCTAGAGATCAACCTGACCCACCGTCTGTGAGAGCCCGACAACGGAATCGATCTGGGGCATTACAACACCAAACCACTTGAAACATTGCCAGCCTATCCAGAGATCAACCTGAGCCACCGTCTGTGAGAGCCCGACAACGGAATAGATCTGGGGCATTCCAGCACCAAACCACTTGAAACATTGGCAGCCTCTCCAGAGATCAACCTGACCCACCGTCTATGAGAGCCCGACAGCGGAATCGATCTGGGGCATTTCAGCACCAAACCACTTGAAACATTGCCAGCCTCTCCAGAGATCAACCTGACCCATCGTCTGTGAGAGCCCGACAACGGAATAGATCTGGGACATTCCAACACCAAACAACTTGAAATATTGCCAGCCTCTCCAGAGATCAACCTGACCCACCGTCTATGAGAGCCCGACAGCGGAATCGATCTGGGGCATTCCAGCACCAAACCACTTGAAACATCGTCAGCCTCTCTAGAGATCAACCAGACCCACCGTCTATGGGAGCCCGGCAGCGGAATCGATCTGGGGCATTCCAGTACCAAACCACTTGAAACATTGCTAGCCTCTCCAGAGATCAACCTGACCCACCGTCTATGAGAGCCCGACAGCGGAATCAGTCTAGGGCATTCCAGCACCAAACCATTTGAAACATTGCCAGCCTCTCTAGAGATTAACCTGACCCACTGTCTATGAGAGCCCTGCAGCGGAATCGATCTAGGGCATTTCAGCACCAAACCACTTGAAACATGCCAAAGAATTACTCCAAAATACATGTATTGAGTAAGAAATATTCAAGAATCAGTTGCAAAAATTGCTAAGGGTAAAACCTTTTCAAATCATCCCCACTCCTGGCTCGGCCGAGAGATACCCCTTCCACATCTTGGAGGTGGTACCCTCCTGACTTGAGCACTTCACTTACAATGTAAGGCCCTTCCCAATTGGGCTCTAGCTTGCCAACCGGGCTCCTCTTCCGGCCGCGTCAACCTTCTTTAGTACTAGATCTCCCTTTTCAAAGTGTTTTATCATGATGTGTTGGTCAAAGTATCTGTCCATCCGCCTCTTGACTTCCTCCTGTCGGACAGTAGAGAGGTCTCGGAGCTCTTCTACCAGTTCCAGGGACAACATTTGCTCTGCATCATTTTCTATCAACCATTCTCCATCTCCTTCGCCCGCGGTGATCACCCTGGGGGTTTTGACTTCGAACTCTATCGGGAGAACGGCCTCGGACCCGTGGGATAGTTTGAAAGGGTTCTCCCCTGTGGCCGTGCTTGGAGTTGTTCTCAAAGCCCATAGGACCGAAGGTAGTTGCTCCACCCAATTGCCTCTGAGATTCTCTACCTTCTTCTTTAGTAGATTGACAATTATCTTGTTCACCGCCTCCACCTGGCCGTTGCTCCTGGGGTGGTGGACCGACGCGAACCTGAGGTCTATGCCGAGTTGGGTTCAAAAATTAACAAATTCCTCGCTGGCAAATTGGGGTCCGTTATCCGTCACGATGGCTAGGGGAGCCCATGCCTGCAAATGATTTCACCCCAAACAAAATTTCTCACTACCTGGGATGTTACCTTGGCCAGCGCCTTCACCTCGACCCATTTGGAAAAGTTATCTTTCATCACCAGTAGGAACTTCCTTTGGCCGCTTTCTGGGGGAAGGGTCCCACCAAATCCAATCCCCATATAGCGAAGGGCCACGGAGCTGTGATGGTCCGGAGCCTTTGGGCTGGGAGGAGTTGGAGTGGATCATAGAGTTGCCACTTCGAACTCTTCTTCGCGAATTTCGCTGCATCCTTGCTGAGGGTAGGCCAGAAGTAGCCTTGCCTCATCACTCTCCCTTCCAAAGTCCGGCTCCCGGAGTGACTACCACACTCCCCCGAGTGGATTTCTTCGAGGACCCTCGGGACCTCCTCCTCAGACACGCAATGAGCCAGGAGCCCCGAGAGTGTTTTTCAGTATAGCAACCCTGCATGTAATGAGTAATATGCAGATTTGTACCTGAACGGCCATTTTTCAACATCTCCCTCGGGGAACTTTTTCGATGCCAGGAAGGTGATGAAGGGATTCATCCACGATGTTCGTTGATTCACCTCCATCAGCTCCCCCTCTTCAATGGAAGGTCGGAAGAGTTCCGACACTGTTCCCCCTTCCCGGGGACCGAACTTGGTCAGTAGGTCCGCCGGGGTGCTCTCCTCCCTTGGCACATGTGTGATGGAAAAAGTGCGAAATTGGCCGATGACCCCCTTGACCTTCTCTAGGTAGCGTTGGAGGGTCGGCTCCCTTGCTTCAAATTCTCCCCTGATTTGGCATGCCACCACCATGGAGTCCTTCGAGACCTCCACGTCCTGGACTCCTAGCTCCCTAGCCAGCCGCATGCCCGATATCACTGCCTCGTACTCGTCTTGGTTGTTGGTAATAGGGAAATGGATGCTCAGGGCCTGCTCAATCTTTGTTTCTTCGGGGCTTATCAGGACGACCCCTCCTCCATAGGAATGCTTCCTTGACGCACCATCCACTAACATCTTCCAGGCGACCGGGGAAGGTGATTCATGCTCCCCTACTTCAGTTGCATAGTCCACCATGAAGTCTGCCACCGCTTGTGCTTTGATTGACGTCCTAGGCACAAACGCGATGTCGAACTCACTTAGCTCCACAGACTATTTGGCTAGCCTCCCTGAATGCTCCACCCCCTCCATAAATTTGCGAAGCGGGTGGTCGGTCACCACTTTGATCGAGTGTGCTTGGAAGTATGGCCTAAGTTTCCGGGCCGAGACCACTAAGGTGAATGCCAACTTTTCCAAAATCGGGTATCGGAGCTCCGCCTTCCTCAGCACTCGGCTGACGTAGTAGATGGGTAACTGCCTTCTCCCTTCCTCTCGGACCAACACTGAATTGACTGCCTTCAGTCCTACCCCTAAGTATAGGGATAGGTCCTCGCCTTGCCTTGGCCCCTGGAGTAGTGGGGTCTGAGTGAGTTGCCCTTTCAAAGCTTGGAAAGCTTCCACACATTCTGAGATCCATTCGAACTTCTTGTTTCCCCGCAGCACCTTGAAGAAGGGGGCACACTTCTCACCCGCCTTGGAGAGGAACCTGCTGAGCCCGGCCAATTTTCCCGTGAGGCGTTGAACCTCCTTCGCATTTCTTGGCGACCCCAACTCCAAGATTGCATTAACCTTATCGGGGTTAGGCTCCACCCCTGCAGGGGTAAGCAAGTGGCCTAGGAATTTTCCCTTGCTAGCCCCGAAGACACACTTCAGGGGGTTGAGTTTCATCTTGTACTTTCGCAATGTCCCAAAAGTCTCTTCAAGGTCTTGGAGGTGAGACTCGAGGTCTCGGCTCTTTACCATGAGGTCATCAACATACACCTCCAGGTTTCTCCCCTTCTGCTTGCGGAAGACCCGGTCTATCATCTGTTGGTATGTAGCCCCTGCATTCTTGAGCCCAAAAGGCATCATTTTATAACAATAGCATCCATCCCCCGTGATGAAGGAGACACCTTTGATGTCGGGAGGGTGCATGCGGATTTGGTGATAACCTGAAAAAGCATCTAAAAAGACATCACAGAGAAACCGACGGCTGAGACAACTAGCTCGTCGATTCTAGGCAAGGGGTAACAATCCTTGGGGCATGATTTATTAAGCAAGGAAAAATCAACGCACATCCTCCACTTACCATCCCCTTTTTTCACCATCACTACGTTGGAGACCCAGACGGGGTACTAGATCTCCGATACAAAACCAGCCTTGATGAGCTTGTTCACCTCCTCCTGAATAGGTGCCTCCAGCTTGTCAGCAGTGGACCTCTTCTTCTGACGAATGGGGCGAGTGCCGGAATCGAGGTTGAGGCGATGGCACGCCACATCCGCGTCGATCCCCGGCATCTCCGCAGCACTCCATGCGAAGACATCCATGTTATCTTGGATGCAAGGCGAGATCTTCTTCCGGTCCTCGGGGCTGAGCTCCTCATCGATCTTGATCTTCTCAATTGTTCCAGCCTGGGTGGTCACCTCCACCTCCACCACCTCCTCCACAGCTTTCAACCTGGATTGTTCTGTTGGATCGGTAGGCACCCTTAGAGGGGGGGGGGGTGAATAAGGGTTTTAAAAACTTATAATATATTTTGAATAACTTTGCAAAAGGCTTTGATTATTAAACTAGAGAAGATCAAGACAAATCAAGTGAAGTAAAAGTAAAGACATGATTTTATTAACTTGAGAAGCATGATTACAAAACTTGATCTCTTATCGAAGCTAGAAATCAAAGCTAATAGAAAGACTCTTTTTGTTTTCTATACCGACTCGTATCCCCACGAACCGGTTGGCTTTAGCCGATCCTTCCCCGGATACGGCCTCAAGCCGCTCTAGCCAACCCTTCCCCGAATATGGCCTCTAGCACCCCCTAGACCTACACCCGAGACCTAGTCGCCAAGACGAGGCGAATTTCTGCCCTAAGTCCTACCCAGACCTAGTCGCCAACACGAGGCGAATTCACTAACGATTACAAGAATAAAGATGTGAATATAAAAACATCAATAATAAAAACTCCCTCTAAGAACTTCTGAAGGTGGAGACGTTGGACCGCTGTAGTGTAAGCATTGTTGAAGCGGTCGCCGGTCGGATGAAGCGTGAAGAAGTCCTCCTTCAGAAATTCTCTCTAAGCTTTTGGTGGGAGTATCTCTCTGAACCTTCCTCTATATGCTGTGGCACGAAGCTCTGGAGTTTAGGGTTATAGAAGAGTGAGGAAGATGGAGCCAATGCGTCCTTTTTATAGCCTCAGTGCTAGCGCCTGCGTTAGTGCTACCGCCGGCGCTATCCCATATTAAGTAATATTTTGCGCGCGAGAATCTTTAATCCGGGGAAACAATTTTGCCATTCCTCTTGTGCTCCGCGCTACCGCCAGCACTAGTAGATACCGCCTGCGCTAGCTGCTACCGCCTGCGTTAGCTGCTATCGCCTGGCGCTAACACCTTCTAAAATTGTTTCCGAGATTTTCTCAAGTCCGCGCTAGCGCTAGCGCTGGTGCTAGCAGGCATGTTGGAATTTTGGCTTCAAATTTTGGCGCAACTTTCTTATGTTATCCTTGAGTCATGTGGACTTGTTTTCCTGCACACTTAAACACACAAGATCAAATACACATAGGATTTGTTATTCTTAAACCTAGGAGATGTGGAAGACCATGTTCCAACAAACTCCCCCTTTTGATAATAACAAATCCATTAATGATAAATCAGAGCATTAATATATAAGCATGAAGAACCATACTTGTGTGTGTGAGAGAGTGATGACTTAGGATAATTTACGATTTAGCATTTAGAATTGCTCCCCCTAAATACATGCTCCCCCTAAGTAAATGCTCTCCTAATATGTAAGCTATCATCTTAATTAAGCATTATATTTTGATAGCAGAATAATATTTATCATGTTAGTTCTCCCCCTTTTGTTATTAGCAAAAGTGGGTAAGGAGACACCTCTAAAAAGTTGATAAGAAGATAAAAGCATGATCGAGCTTGTAGAGAAGGAAATGATAAGGAATTTTAGAATACTTTTCATTTAAATAGATCAGAGTTTGAGTATCTCAACATTTTCATAAATCAGAGTTTATAGCATAAACAAAATGTAATGATTTCCAAGTAACTAAACTACCCAGACAATATGTCTACACCCAAGCCCTGTACTAAGTGACGGATGGGCATGAGGAGCTGCATACATGCCGTAGGTTGGGGTGTTAGTCCCATATGCAAACACTAGACACAACTCAACCTAGCACTCTTTCCCCCTAGTGTCTCGCAAGGCCCCACTGGAACCCTCCCCGGTTAAGGACAAGACATGACTAGAGATAAAGGTTATCTAATGTATACAACCCTACGCCCCCGCAATGGTGAGAATGAAGTCATGGATAATAATTATTGGAAACATATAAGCGTTTTAAATCTAATGACATAGCCTATGGATTTATATTTTTATTTGAATTTATGAAACCACTCACATAGCAATTTTGAAATCCATTCATAAATCAGAATTTTTAGCGTAATAATATTTTCATAGAAATAAATCAGAGTTTTATAAAAAAAATCAATGTTAAAAGCAACCAATATAAAGTTTACCAAGCAAGTCTACCACTTGTTGCAAGAAAGGAATTTGAAGATTCAAGTGATGATGCATACAAAATGAAAGACTTTAAATAAGCATGAAAGTGCAAGGTAAAACAATTATATGGTGATGATGCGGAAGACTTATAGAAATACAAGAAACATCTTATTGTAATCAATGATGATCCATAGAAAGATATATTAGTTAAATTTCAAAAAGATGATGTTTTTGTAAATCATTTTTCAATTAAAATCTTTATGTTTGATAATAAAGTAACCAAGCATGAAATAATGTTATCAAAAAGAGATTACTAAAATGTTACTTTAATTCACAATTTCGAAACATACCAAACATTGTAGAAAGCATGTTAGGTTATCTAGTGCATTTCATAAGTAAAGAGTAGTATAGAATTAGCATTAGGATCCAATACTCATGAGAAGAAGTGTTATGGAAGATAATGATGTGCACAAAAGTGTATTTTGAATAGAGTAAACAAATGTTTTAATCAAAAATACAAGTAATATGTAAAGTAAAGAGCACAATAAAACACAAATAATTTTACTTCCACGCACTTCAATGCACAAAAAAATGTACAACTACCAAGGTGCTTTGCACACACAATGCTCATTAAGACTTATCAGGGTGCAAAGTAGTGCTTGGGGGATCACATATTTTATTTGTAATGTTGAGACTAGTGATCCGGTAAACTTAAGAATAAGTGGTTTTTTATTTTGAAAGAAAGTTATGGTTTGCACAAGATACTTTACTATTCTTTCCAAGGTGCTCAACCTCACAATGATTATTAAGACTTATCAGGAGGTTCAAGTAGTGCTTGGTGGAGTTATCTTTGTCACTTTATTTAATGTTTTTTTGTTTTGTACAAAGTTCTCCGAATACACTTGTTTTGCAAACCAATATAATTTATAAAAACATAACCACTTTTCTTAACTTTTAAAGTGCAAATAAAGGTTGTGTAGGCAAGATACTTGTGCAATTTTAATTCATTGTACTATTACAAAACATACACAAGCATTCTTAGATTAAACACATAAGTAGACAATGCCAAAAAAAGTGAGTGAATAGCGATCATTATCAAACATAAAACATTTACTCATACTTAGAGGCATGCTAAGCTTGGTTCTACACAACTTTTACAATATAATTGATGCACATATTAATAGATATATCAAAGCATGATGAAAACAATGTTCAAAGTAGTTTGAAATGATAAATTGCAACATTATAGAAGTTCTAAGTGATGTGTTAAATCATGCTTGATTTTCTCAATAAAGTCCATACAGTATTTTTGATATTTTTGCGAAATAATGTTAATTTAAAGTTTGAACTCGTAGGATTGATCTTGGACTTCCTGAGGACTACCTTGTGAGAGGTTCACCCGGTACTAGGTGATATGATGGGATGATAGCCCAAATCACCCTTTCGCAAGATACATGTAAATAGAAAAGTTAAGTTCAAAATAATAATTTTTGATACTTGTTTCTGTTTTATATTTTTGTATTTGATTTTTGCATATAAAAATCAAACAAATAACCAGAGACAAAACAAAATATTTTTTGTAATTTGGCTTTTGTAATTTTGTATTTTAATTTTTCAAAAACAAGTACAGGCAGAATTGCAAAAATGAGTAGCACATATAAAATAATTTATTTTTATTTATTTTTCAGAATTTTAAAATTTTAGAAAATTGGAGACTCGAGCTAGCGCCGGCGTTAGGTCCTAGCGCCTGCGTTAGCTCACAGAGAGTGCTCATTTTAGTCATATGGCCTAGATTTTCTTTGATTTTGCTTCTGATTTTTCTTAATTATGTTTTTGCAATGTAAGGCATGTCTAATGAAGTGATGAGACGAGAAGAAACCGCAAAAAGTTGCGGAAGTTAAAATTAGTACATGAGTTTCATCTTCATTAGAGTTTCATATTTATTAAACCTTAATTATTGAGTTTTGCACAACATATGCATGAGTGAAATGATCATAAATAAGTGAAGTAATATTCATGCAAATTTTTAATTCTGATTTAAACATGATTATGATTGAGCATACTTGGGGTAATTGAAAATGACGCAAATATATTAACTACCTAAGCAAAACTTGCGCATTTTATAAATTTAGACTAATACCCCTAAAAATACACCTTTTTAATCCATTTTGACACTTATTTCATTTAGTCTTAATAATATCATATAACAAATTTAGTTTTTCAAATTTTATAAGACTTTTTAGGAAATGGATTTAGAAGGATAAAAAGGATAAGTAGATCACTTGAAAAATGACATGACTATTTATCCAATTTCATTCAATTTGATTTATTTATGAATTTTGGTTTAATATGAGGAAGTCGTATCACAAGTCATATAAAGTGATCATATCATGATGGTTAAAAAAAGGAAATTAAGCATATCATGAAGTAGATAATTGATATTTTATTTTTTTGGTTGATTTCTACTTCATGCAAATAATTGGATACTAATGAATGAGAGATTTAGGTATCCAAAGAGGACCGGGTGTGACGGTTCGTTTGGGTACCTAAATACATCGTGTTTGCTTTTGGGGAGATGGAAGTGAATGAGCCCTTTTGAGTGGAGTTTGTGTTTCATCTTTAACTTTGGGTCTCCATTCAAATCTTGGTTTAGCATTATTTTTAGTTTTCAAATTTCCATAATCATTTACTTGAACATTTGGATCAATAAGGTTTTTGAATTTATAATTTGAAGGAAATTTGTTTGCATTTAGTTTTAGGTTGGGAGAAACATGATTTTGTAAATTAAGGTGATTTTGATTTTGATTTACAAATCCTTTATGTTCCTTACTCCCATTTTTAAACTTAGGTAAGATGTTCATATTCATATTCAACTTGTTTTTAGATATAGTTTGATATTGTGAATTTTATTTACAATTTTCATAAGCAAGTTGATTTTTGATTTTAAATCATCATTCTTAATCTTAAAATTATGTCTAGCTTTATTATAGGCGATTGTGCTATTTTTAAGAGTTGAAACAATTGAATCTATATGATCTTGATAGTTATTTCTATATTCATCAAATGTTTCATCCATCTCTTTAATTTCAATTTTATAGTCTTTGCACTTAGCACAATCATTTATCAAAGATGAGTTTTCTAAAGATAATTTTTCATTTTGTTCTTTTAGAATTAATAGTTCTTTTTCAAGTCCCTTGTATTTTTCTTTTAAATTATTAAATTTTAAACAAGGTGTAATAGTTTCATTCAAAGAGACATGGGTAGGACTAGATGAATTAGCATTTGATTCTACTTTAACTTTTGCTTCTAAACTTTTATGTTCTAAGCGCAATTTGCAATTTGCATTTTTTAATTTCTTAATTTTGCGCTTTGTAATTTGTAGCAATTGTAAAGTAGAAATATAATTGCAAACAATAAGATGATTTGATTTCCTTACAGTGCTTTTGGATGCTGTGAGATTTGAGCAGGAATTTTCTTTGTTGTCTTCATCTATTTGGCATTCTTCTCCCAGAGATGGGATTTCCTCTTCTCTTTTATTTGATGCGCACTTCATGGATCTGTCATGAGAGGAGAATTCATGAAGACTTGTGCAAGCTTGCATATTCTCTGGTTCTTGCGATTGTTCCATACCTGTAGAAGAAAAATCATACATTTCTTCAAGAAATTTCCATACTTTGTATGCACTAGAAAAACAATATATTAATTTGAAAATATCTTGAGATAAAGCACAAAAAATATAATGCATAGCTTTTGCATTTAGGTGACGCTCTTGTTTATTTGATTCGTCCGCTGGTCTAACTATTGATATATCCCATGCATTGATATCTAAACTTTTAATAAATTTTTCCATTAATAATTTCCACCCTTTATAATTTCTCCCTTCGAATAAAGGTGGTTTAGGAGATTTTTCTTCTTCATAAAAATTTACCCCACTAGTAGAAGCGAGATCATGAGACGCCATTATTCCCGGTTGTTAAGCCGATTTGGAACAACTTCGCATTGATACCACTTGTTGGATCGGTAGGCCCCCTTAGAGGGGGGTGAATAAGGGTTTTAAAAACTTATAATATATTTTGAATAACTTTGCAAAAGGCTTTGATTATTAAACTAGAGAAGATCAAGAAAAATCAAGTGAAGTAAAAGTAAAGACATGAATTTATTAACTTGAGAAGCATGATTACAAAACTTGATATCTTATCGAAGCTAGAAATCAAAGCTAATAGAAAGACTCTTTTTGTTTTCTATACCAACTCGTATTCCCACGAACCGGTTAGCTTTAGCCGATCCTTCCCCGGATACGGCCTCAAGCCGCTCTAGCCAACCCTTCCCCGGATATGATCTCGAGCACCCCCTAGACCTACACCCGAGAACTAGTCACCAACACGAGGCGAATTTCTGCCCTAAGTCCTACCCAGACCTAGTCGCTAACACGAGGCGAATTCACTAACGATTACAAGAATAAAGATGTGAATATAAAAACATCAATAATAAAAAATCCTCTAAGAACTTCTGAAGTTGGAGACGTTGGACCGTTGTAGTGTAAGCGTTGTTGAAGCGGTCGCCGGTCAGATGAAGCGTGAAGAAGTCCTCCTTCAGAAATTCTCTCTAAGCTTTGGGTGGGAGTATCTCTCTGAACCTTCCTCTATATGCTGTGGCACGAAGCTCTGGAGTTTAGGGTTATAGAAGAGTGAGGAAAACGGAGCCAATGGGTCCTTTTTATAGCCTCAGCGCTAGCACCTGCGCTAGTGCTACCGCCGGCACTATCCCATATTAAGTAATATTTTGTGCGCGAGAATCTTTAATCCGAGGAAACAATTTTTCCATTCCTCTTGTGCTCCGCGCTACCGCCAGCGCTAGTAGATACCGCCTGCGCTAGCTGCTACCGCCTGCGTTAGCTGCTATCGCCTGACGCTAGCACCTTCTAAAATTGTTTCCGAGATTTTCTCAAGTCCGCGCTAGCGCTAGCGCTAGCTAGCGCCGGTGCTAGCGGGCATGTTGGAATTTTGGCTTCAAATTTTGGCGCAACTTTCTTATGTTATCCTTGAGTCATGTGGACTTGTTTTCCTGCACACTTAAACACACAAGATCAAATACACATAGGATTTGTTATTCTCAAACCTAGGAGATGCGGAAGACCATGTTCCAACATGTTCCCCCCAGGTATTGTTCTCCTCTCCGCCACACGTGAGCCCGCTGGCTCCTTCCTCCACCTCTTCCTCTTCCACCATCATCAACTCTTCCGCCCCCTCTCCCGAGGCCTCTTCTTCTTTCTCCCCCTCCTTCCCCTCCTCCGCCTTGGGCCCCTCAACGACCCCTTCCTTGGCATGAACTACCCCTTCACCCCTCCTTCTTTCCAACCTCTCCTCTTCTTCGGCCTCGGCCACCTCTTCCATCACCTTGTCCCAATCCTCTGCTTCTTCCATCCAAGAGATGGTGTTGACGGCAGTCACATAGCACTGCATCGCCACCTTGGGGTCTCCCCGGACCCGCATCTGGATTCCTCTGGTGCTGAACTTGAGACACTGGTGGAAGGTGGATGGGATGGATCAGAACGCGCTGATGAGAGGGCTTCCGAAGATGTCATTGTAGCTGCTAGGGGCATCCACTATCACGAAGCGGAAGTTCCGGGACTGCCCCCCCAAGGTCACATGGAGTCCCACTCCGCCTTCCACCTCCTTCCTCTCTCCTAAGAACCCAAACAAAGGGCCATCCGAAGCCAACACCCTTCTGGCCTCCACCTTCATCTCATCAAACGCCCTCTTGAAGATGACGTTGACCGAGCTTCCGTTGTCTACGAGAATTCGGGACACCATGAAGTTCTCGATGGCGGTTTGGATGACCAATGCGTCGCAAAAAGGGTCCTCATGACCCGACATATCCTTTTGGGAGAAAGTGATTTTTTCGGCTGGGGGTGGAGCTGTGGATGTTGAAGCCACGATCCGACGGTAGATGGTATGAAGGCTTGCCTTGCTGGTTTCCTCTACCCACACTCCCCCGTGGATCACCCCGATCCCTCCTCGGGTCCCCAAATCGACCCTGTCCTCACACCTCTCCTCCTCGTCCTCCCGAGGTAGGACTTCCTCGATCCTCACCTGATGTTGTTGCCGTGGCACCGACACTCTAGCTCTCTTTGTCTCCAAGAATTTGGGGCAGGTGGCCATTGCGTGACCTTCCTCATCATGGAAGTCACAGTACGGCAATGCCGCCTCTCCCCTCTCGGCCTCTGCCGCCCTGTTTCCTCTTCTCCTCCCCGCTCCTGCTTCCCTACTTCTCTTCTTTCTCTTCCTCCTCCTCTTCCTCGTTTGATCGCCATAGCCTGCTGAGGCGGGGGAGGCATCTGCCTTGGACCCTGCCTCCGCCCTAACTGTTGAGGTCTTCCTTACCCCCCATAGAAGTTACCCCCTCCTAGGGCGTAGCCTCTTCCCTGACCTTGCATCCCCCCGCCATGCTGCCTCCACCCCCCCCCCCCCCCTCCGGGGCCCGGGGCTCTTCCCTCCTTCTTACTTCTTGTTGTCTGACCTCCGGCTCAGTGAGTTTTGCTAGACTCTTGGTGAGCTCCGGATTGGCCTCCTCACTCTCAAGCTCCTCCGCCACTCTCTCCATCAACTCCTCGTAGGAGACGGGGCTTTCCTCTTCAGGTCCATCTTGAAGAAACTCTCTTTCAGCCCCAACGTGAAGGCGAGCTGAAGAACAAACTCGGGCATCTCCTGGGTGAACGGAACTTCCTTCTGGAACCGATCTGCATAATGAGCCAAAGACTCCTTAGGCTCCTGCTTCACTTTGAAGTGGGACTCAGCGTCCTTCTTCCTCTTCTTCGAAGTTGAAAACTGTAACAAGAAACTTCTACACAGATCCTCGAAAGCGTAGATCGATCCGACGGGAAGTTGGTGGAACCACTCCCGAGCCTTCTCCTTCAGGGTGACGGCGAAGAGCCGACACTTGAAGGCATCTGACATCGGCCTGATGGAGACCGAGTCCTCGAACGACTGCAGGTGCTGGACCGGGTCGTCCCGACCATGGTAATAGACCCTGTCCCACTCTCTGAACCCTTCCGGGATGGGTGCAGAAAGCACCAACTCACAAAAGGGGCTTCCTCCCCCGACTGCCCTTTCCTGCTCAGCTCGCCCCCCGAGCTCTCTCGCCCAACTGGAACTCACCGAAGCCAAGCTCGCGAGAGCCACCATTGCCGGGCTGGCCCCCGCAGGTGCCGCGCCCATCGGGATCGCATTCGCCGGTGTCGTGCTCGCCTCCCCCGCGCCAACCTATGCCGCACTGGCCTGTGCCGCACTCGCCTGTGCCGCACTCGCCTGTGCCGCGCTCGCCGGTGCCGAGGTCGCCGGACAGGTGAATAGCACTCGCCCCTCTAGGTCCGACACTGACCCTCCAGCCACCTCCTTTCCAGTCCTTCCTCCCGGGGCTCCCTCGCCAACTGCTGCCGGAGGTTGGGATGCTTGACCCACGGGGGTCGCGAACTCGCTACGTAGCGCTGCGACCGCGAACCCGAGGGTGTCGAGGACCTCTCGCCTGAAGTCAGAGAACATCTTCTGCACTGCTGCCGGAGGCGACCCGCAGAGCTCCTCGCCTTGATCTTCATCTCCTGCCATGTTCTTTTCTCGGAATCTTCCTGGACCAGCCGCGCTCCACGCTCACCGCACCAAAATATTGAAACCGATTTCTCGGTCTCTTGTGAAGCTCGGTCCCTCAACAAGTTGAGGGGCAGCTAGCCCTTACTAGTCCCTTGAAAGGAGCAGACCAGAGACTTGGAAACGGACTAAGACCTTAGTCGCAGCAAGGAGGTCCCACCACAAACCCAGAAGATCGTTGAGCGCTTCCCCTCCCAAGCCAAAGCTGAGACTTGGGCACCTTGGAGAACTAGAGAGCTGCACCAAAGCAAACGAGGAAGAAGAAGAAGCTCAGAGAACTGAGATTGGAATCCTCTCCCAAGGTGCCCTTTAAGGTCTATTTATCGTTTTTTGTTCCTGGTCTGTCAATAGCGGACTTCTGCCTTTTGGTTTTACTAAACGCACTCCAATTTGGCTTGCTAACAGCCAAACTCCGCTGTTTGGAGGGGCTACCTGCAGACCACCAGGGGCAGAGGAGTAACTCCACCTTTTTTAGCTTATGGACGAACGATTTATGAGAGCATCACTCGCGAGAGAGACGAATTCGTCGAACGGGTTTCGTCGAACGGAGAGACGAGTTCGTCGAACGGGTTTCGTCGATCGGGGAGGTGAGTTCGTCGAACGGAGAACGGAATTCGTCGAACGCTGAACGGAGTTCGACGATCTTAACAAATGCTCGGCGTTCATCGAACGCAGGGCGGATTTTGTCGAACCCGAAGACTTTGAAGAAATTCAATTCGTCTGCCTTCTCGCGAGCAGTCGCCGAGTGCCCGGCTCGCTCGCCCTCTTGCGAGTTAACCTTGAAGCTTGGGATCGCAGGGATATGACTCACGCGCCTTCCTGCGAGTGACCCTTGAAGCACTGGCTCGCCTTCTTTGTTACCTCTTCAACCTGTTAGATCTGAAGCCCCCCTCGGGCGAGCGGCCTATGAAGATCTCGCTCGCACTCTCGACATCCACCGATGCTGGGTCTCGCGCTTCCTCCTGCGAGTTCTCCCGCTGAGGCAGGGCCGAGATCCGCTGAGACAAGTGCTCGCCCCAGCGGGCCCGCTGGGGCAGGATAGAGATAGCCGCTGAGACGGACGGCCCTCCTGGCTCAGCTGCTGAGTGACGTTCATCGGACTGAGAAGCAAATTTATCGAACTGATTTCGTCGAACGGAGAACGGAATTCGTCGAACTCAGAATGACTTTCGTCGAACTCAGGAGCAGACCGCGAGGATCTGGCTCGCACACCTTCCTCACGGTCGGTCGGCGAGCGCTAGCTCGCTTGCCTCCTTGCGTATAGTTGGCGAGTGCCTGGCTCGCACGCCTTCCTGCGAGCGTCCATTGAGATTCTAGCTCGCCTTCCACATTACCCTTGCTTGTTGGTTACTCCTTAGTCTCCGTTCATCTCTAGGCGAATATCGGGGTTGTACAACATTTATATGATTGTATGTCTCTTTTTTGTTTATTAAAAATAGAGGGTTTTTTTATCAAAAATGTATTTTTATATTTAATACATTACAAATAACAACAACACTCAAGCCTTTATCCCACTATAGTGGGGTCGGCTATATGGATCATTTGTCGCCATTGTGCCCTATCTTTAGTCATAATCTCACTAATGCCTGAGTACATCATGTCTTTCCTTATAGTTTCATTCTAAGTCTTTATTGGTCTACCCCTCCCTCGTTTAACATGCATAGTGACTAGACTCTCACAATGCCTAACATATGCCTCTAATGGTCTCCTTTGTAAGTGTCCAAACCATCTTAGTCGAGCTTCTCGCATCTTCTCTGCAATTGGTGCTACTCATGTCTTATCCCTGCTACACATGTCCACACATTCACATAAGCATTCTCATCTACACAACTCCCATTTTTTGCTCATGTGCACAATTCACTGCCCAACACTCAGAACCATAGAGCATCGCTGGTCTAATTGCAGTACAGTAAAACTTGCCTTTAAGTTTTAATGGTACTTTACGATCACATAAGATCCCAGACGCGCCTCTCCACTTCAACCAACCCGCTTGGATTTTATATTTAATACATTATATTAAAAAAAATTGCTTCACCTTTTCATTGGGCCCCCCTAATCAAAGTTCCTGGATCCGCCCCTGATGGTGATCAGAGAAATCCTGGTGCAAAAATCTCATCCTGGAGCGGATGCCCCAGACTACGATGAGCTGAAGTGAGCGGGTGGTTGGACTTGACGATGTAATCTGAGAGACATGTTAGGAATGGTGCTCAAAGCATCTCCCCCGATGTTTTATTTGTTAGAACCTTACATAAGCTCTTGGTAAGGACATCTGCTACATTATCTTTCGATCTCACGTCCAATAGGGAGATTATCCCCTGACTGGTGTGATGGGTCAACCAGGCATGTTTCATCCTTAGTTGTCTTCGCTTTCCATTGAACAACGTATTTGTTGCAATGGTCTTTGTGGCTTGATTGTCACAATATAGCGAAATAGAGTGCATTTTCAGACTCGTCATTGAAATATTGGATCAGATCTCTTATCCACTCTGTTTCTTCTCATACTGAAGCGAGAGCATAGAGTTCTAATTCCATAGAGGAAAGTTCAATGCACGACTATCTCTTTGACTTCCAAGCTACTGTTGCTCCTCCTAGGGTGAACACAAAACCGCTAGTGGATCTACTATCAGCAATTTCTGAATACTAGGAGGCGTCAGAATACTCCTCAAGCACGGGAGGATGTCCACTATAATATAAAACATACTTTTCAGTGTACTTTAGGTATCGCATTAGCTTTTTAAGACATTCCAGTGGTCCTTCCCAGGGTTACTCGTAAATCTACTTAACATGCCGACCGTAAAGGCTATGTCAGGTCTAGTGCAGGTTGTAGCATACATGAGACTACCTATGAGTTTGGAGTAATCCAACTATCTAATAGATGAACCTTCATTCAGTTTCAGTCTATTGTTATAATCGTATGGAGTCTCACTACCTTTGTTATTAACGTAATCCCACTTTTCAAGTAGATTTCTAATATAGTGACTCTGGCTTAGGGTAATACCATTTTTAGTAAAGTTGATCACTTCCATTCCTAGGATGATTTTCACCACACCTAAGTCAGTCATGCTAAATTGTGCCGTCAAGACAGCTTTCACGTCTTTCACCTCAGACTGATCAGTGCCCAGAATTAGCATGTCATCAACATACAAGCATATAATTGCAACTTTATTTGAACTTGTTCGAACGTACAGACATTTATCTGAAAAGCTGGATTTAAAACCCATGGCTTTAACACATGTGTCAATTCTTCGTGCCACAATTTAAGTGCATGCTTCAATCCGTAGAGTAACTTAATCAACTTACAGACCTTATTATCTAGACCTTCTACGACAAACCCTTCAGGTTGGTGCATGTAGATCTCTTCGGTCAGATCTCTATTAAGAAATGCAGTCTTGACATCCATCTGATGAACTGTAAAATGTTCAATAGGTGTTATCACGAGAAGTATCCTAATTGTCACATAGTGACAAACAGGTGAGTATATATCAAAGTAGTCTATTCCACTCACTTGAGTGAAGCCTTTTGCAACTAGACGTGCTTTGTATTTGGCAATACTCCATTAGGATTAAGCTTCTTCTTCAGAACCCATTTGTTTCCAATGGTCTTAGCCTCTTTGGGCAAGTCAACCAGTGTCCACGTATTGTTCTGCATGAGAGAGTTCAACTCTTCATATATGGCCTCTTTCCATAATAGAGAGTCTCGAGATCGCATCGCTTCATTATAGGTGGATGGATCAGCTTCAACTTGGTAAGTCACGAAGTCTGTACCGAAGCTTGTAGGCATTTTCTCTCTACTAGATAGCCTTCTGGTATCTAAACCACTCGTGTCTACAGGGTCAGTGTCAGAGTTACGTTAGCTTGGCTCAGCTGGAGGTTCAAGACAAGTGGCTGGCAGACCTAGAAGCGTCAGGTTCTTATCCTTAAGGAACTTATCCTCAAAGAAGACATCGTCTCTAGATTCTATTACAGAGTTCGTTGAGAGATCTAGAAATCTGTCTGTAGCACTATCCTCTACACATCCTAAATAGACACACGTATTTGTCTTAGGTTCGATCTTAGCTTTTCTAATGTAAGGTATCCTAACATAAGCGATATAACCCCAGGTCTTAAGATTATCAAATCTAGGAGGTCTCTTAAACCAAAGTTCATAGGGTGTCTTAGTCAACTTGACATTGGGAATTTTATTAAGAATGTGATTTGATGTGAGGGCAGCTTCACCCCAGTAGGTCGCAGGCATGCCAGCAGTTAACAACATAGAATTCAACATCTCTGTTAAAGTTCTATTTTTCCTTTCATTGATACCGTTGGATTGGGGGGAATAAGGGGCAGTCATCTTTGGTTTTAAGTATCTAAATGTGACTGAATTTAGAGTGGTCGTTGATAAAGGTTATCAGATACTTTTGACCTCCACGTGTGACAAAACTTTTGTAGTCACAAATGTCAGAGTGTATTAACTCTAACAATTGTGAGCTCCTAGAAACCTGAATAAAAGGTGTTCTAGTTATCTTAGTTTGAGCACAAATTTCACATTTGTCGAATCTGGTTTTTGTGTCTCAGGGGATGTCGTGAGTTCTAGCTAGCAGAAGTAGTTTTCTATAATTGACGTGTCCTAGTCTTGCATGTAAAGTCTTAGGATCGATTAAATTAGAACTAACCCGATTTACTACTTCGTTTGCTAGATTCAGCCTATACATTCCGTTGACGACATACGCATAACAAAAATAATGTGAGTGAACCATCAGCGTTACTCGACCACCACTAATATTAAATGGCATACCCGCGTCGCATAACAAACTAATTGAAATTAAATTAGCAGCTAATTATGGTATAAATTTAACATTTTTCAAAGTAAGAGTTTTACCTGAGGAGAGCGTCAAGGTAGCATTGCTGACCTTCATCACGTCAGCTACTCCTCCATCAGCAATAGTAACAGTCTCTCAGACTGCAGTGACATCCTCCAGAAGCGCAGTGTTGTTGCAGACGTGACATGTAGCACCTGAGTCTAGCCACCACTCGGTACTGGCCTTTCTGTTATTGACCATGGCAACAAAGTCGGTAGGCTCAGTCTAATGAACCATATTGGCCCGGTTATCAGGCTTTGGTGTGCTAGAGTCACCTCTCTTTGGTTGCTTACACTCGGAAGCGCAGTGACCCCACTTGTTACAATTGTAGCACTTGCCTTTGAATTTCTTCGCCTTTTTGCTCGTGTCCACAACTGCGGGTGCATTGGGTAACGATCTAGTCTTGCTAGGCATGAGCTTACGCTTAGGATGCGTGACCATGTTGGCAGCAGATGACTGCTTGCTAATGGTCTCCCTAGTGTGTCTAGTCTGGTTCTCATCCTCAATGTAAATGAAGCGCTTGAGGTCTTTAAGACTGACCTGCATTTTCTTCTGATACATCTTCATTTTAAAGGAGTACCACGCCGACGGGAGCTTGAAAATGATGGCTCCTGCAATAAATCCATCTGGCAGTGGGATGTTCTCACTGTTAAGCTTGTCCACCAGATTCTCAAAATTGGCGACCCGTGGAAGGATTTCCCTTTCCTCAGTGAAGGTGAAAGCCATGAACTTATCCACCAGGTGCGTCTTGGACATATTTTCCTCTTCCTTGAATTGCTCCTCCAGAGCATCCCAGATTTCTTTGGCGGTCTTCAGTTTACTGTATGTCTCAGCAAGCCTGTTTGAGAGACAGTTCAACAGATAGTCGTGGTAGAAATCTTCATCCTCAATCCATTGGGCCTCACCATCTGTCCTAAGAACGTCAGCGCGAACAAATTGAACACGTTCAGGTACTTCATACCGAACTGCGTGTTCCACTTCCAAGAATAGAACTCAGAGTTGGAGAATTTCTCCAACTTGATCATCGGAATAGGAGTATTCCCTTTCGACATTTTGTCTCTCCCCAAATAGTAGATTTCCACTAGCAGACAAGATCACAAGCAGAAAACTAGAGAGAGATTACCTGAAACGCGTAGAGGAGAGAAATTCTTCGGATCCAATCCAGAAAAAATATTGTGCTCCTCTTCTCCGGCTGAACAAGGTCGTCGAAGACTGATCCACGCAAACAATGACGGTAGCAACTAATAGAGCCCAAGCTGGATCACCAAGAGGGAGGCGAGCTGTCCGAAAACTGATACCGCTGTCGGAAATCCAACAGTGTAAAATTGCAGAGGCACGTTTGGATTGACAACAGCGACAATGGTGGGACGATTGTGGCGGCAGCGGCTGAGGCAGGCAAATCCGGGATCGATGGCATCGGCAGTAGAGGCTTCGGCCTCTGGATCTGCAGCGCGCCAGGGTTCCGATCGGTGAACTCGCAACAGGGATGAGCAGCGAAGGGAACTGCGGCCTTTTCTTCATTGCTAGAACTCGTGCGATGGGACTCGGAACACCAATGGCCTTCAACATCGCCCGCCGAAGAAGAGAAAAAAGAGGGGAGGCGGCCTCTTCTTAACAGCAACAGGGAAACGCGCAGCGGCTGCTTCCGCCTGGAGACGATCGGGAAGGGCAGTGCGAGGGTTCTCCGGGCAGCGGCTTCCAGCGCACACACGACAGCGGCGGTTAGCGAAGTCCAATGCTTCCTTCGAAGGCCACGATCGGCGAGGACTTGGACTGCAATTTCCTACAGCGGCCTACCACTTCCTTCGATCGACTGCGACCTTTTCTCCTTCGATCGACGGCGGTTACTGGAGGAATTTTCCAGTCGACAGATGAAGAAGCGTGAGAGAGGGATAGGCGGTTACAAGGAGAAACGCACGGGAGAACGAGTAAGACTTCAAGAATGTTAGGAATGGTGCTTGAAGTATCCGCGTGAGTGACTAGTTTGAAAGACTTTACTCGTTGCCCCTAGCAGGGTATTTACAGGAAAACCCTAAATCCCCGGCGAGTACGTGGATCCCTAATGGATCCTAACCACCACGAAGTATCTGTTAACCTGATAATTAAATATTCCTCAACAAGACATAAACTGAGTGTTTCTATTCGTCCGTCAAATATTCGAAAGGGTAAAATTTCTAACGCGTCTCTCCTGAAATTTATAAAAGGGGCATATCCTTTCATTTGAACATGCCAGTAATTGGTGAAGAGTACGGATTGTGCGCTCTTGCGTAGCTACACCTAAAAACCTCAGACAAAATCTCGTTAGCACCTTCGTGCAGCGCTCTTCTGAGTGTGTTCACAAGCACAACTTTCTTAAGCGCACCCACAAGCGCTCCGCACTCGAGCGCACCACCACGCTCTTTGTTCTCCACGACATCCCCATGCACATAGTTCCGAAGGGCGCCAAGTGCATGTAATTTTAAAAAGTGCACCCTCACGCTCCACTCTCAAGTTCACTTCGGTGCACTACTCCAGTGAACACATTGCTCTGATGCCTGCTCCAGTGAACATGTCGGCTACAGTGAACACATTGCTACGGTGTATGCTCTAGTGAACATGTTTCCATAGTGAACACATCACTATAGTGAACATATCACTCCAATGTTGCTTAAGTTAGCACACCAGTACTCCATTGAACATGCTTCTCCATGGCGCGCTATATAAGACCCCCTCCCAGAAATTAGCCACGGTCAAAGGAGATCTTATACCAAGAGTAACTACACATGATAGTGCTGGTTTAACAGCCAACCCCTACCACATGATGACGCTTACCTTGTAAGACAATCATCACTGCATAATATAACCATTTATATAATTAAAGTATAAGACACAAAGTATTGTTAGACACAACACAAATTGTTGGATCGGTAGGCGCCCTTAGAGGGGGGTGAATAAGGGTTTTACAACTTTTATGTTATTTTGAAATACTAGAAATATTAGGAGATTGAAATAGTGCAAAACAAAGACAAATTAAGTAAAATAAAATAGAGGCATGATTTTATTAGTATGAAATGTAGTGTAACAAAATTTGACTTCTTATATCGCTAGAAATCGAAGGCAAATAGTAAAAGTCTTTTTCATTTTCTATCCCGACTCGTATCCCCATGAACCGGTGGATTTAGTCTATCCTTCCCGGATACGGCCACAAGCCGCTCTAGCCAATCCTCCCTTGGACACGGCCTCGAGCACCCCCTAGATCTACACCATAGACCTAGTCGCCAACACGAGGCAAATTTCTGTCCAAAGTCCTACCCAGACCTAGTCACCAACACGAGGTGAATTTACTAAGAGATTACAAGAATGAAAGGAACAATAACATTAAAAACTCCCTCTTAAAGAACTTCTGAAGTTGGAGGCGAAGAACCGTTGTAGAATAAGCGTTGTTGGAGCGAACGTCATTCAAATCTGGCGTAAATAAATCCTCGTTCAGAAATTCATAGAACTTTGGTGGGAGATCACTTTCTAGGAGAATAATGCTCTGGAATTTTAGCACTCAACCTCTCTCAAACTTGTGTGTCAAAAATGGGAGGAGAGGGGTCCTTTTTATATCCTTTGAGCTAGCGCTACCACCGACGTTATCCTGGATTAGGAAACATTCTCCGCGTGCGTATCTTCAATCCAAGGAAAGCCTCCAGACATTCCGCAAGTGCTCCGCAATAGCACCTACGCTATCCTCTACCGCCTGGCGTTAGCGCCTTCTAAAACAGCTCCCAAAATTGCTCTAATCAGAGCTAGCGCCTGCGCTAGGTGCTACCGTCGGCGCTAGTGGACATGTTGGAATTCTGGCTTCAAATTTGGGGGCAACCTTCTTATGTTATCCTTGAGTTATATGGACTTGTTTCCTATACACTTAAACACACAAGATCAAATACACGTAGGATTTGTTATTCTCAAATCTAGGAGATGCGGAAGACCATGTTCCAATAAACTCCCCCTTTTGATAATAACAAATCCATTAATGATAAATCAGAGCATTAATATATAAGCATGATGAAACCTACTTGTGAGTGTGAGAGAGTGATGACTTAAGATAATTGTCATTTTAGGTATTTAGAGTTGCCCCCCTAAATATATGCTCCCCCTATGTGAATGCTCTCCTTATATGTAAGTTATCATCTTATTCTTTAATCATGTTAGTTTTTCAATTTGATAGCGATTTATATTTATCATGTTAGTTCTCCCCCTTTTGTTATTAACAAAAGTGGGTAAGGAAGCAAGAGACATACAAAAGGATTTTTGATAACAAGATAAGGCATGATCGAGCTTTTTAGAGGAAATAAAGTGATAAGGAGTTTTAAACATAAAAATTTTCATAGAGATGAATCAGAGTTTTTAGCATAAAAATGATATGCGTGTTAGAATAACCAATATAGATTTTACCAAGCAAGTCTACCACTTGTTAAATGAAAGGAAATTTTAAGATTCAAGTGATGATGCACACAAAAGTGAAGACTTTAAAAAAGCACGAAAGCGCAAGGTAAAAAACTATATGGTAATGATGCGGAAGACTTATCGAACTACAAGAAGCATCTTTTTGTAATCATGATAATTCATAAGAAGAGGTATGAGTTTAAGTTCCAAAAACAATGTTATTGTAAATCATTATTCATTTTAAATTTTGACAATAAAGTAACCAAGCATGAAAAATATCACAAAGAGACTACTACAATGTTATTTCAATTCACAAATTCAAGACATACCAAACATTGTAAAGAACATACTAGGTTATCTAGTGCATTTTAAATATATAGAGAGTATATAATTAGCAATTAGGGTCCAATTCTTATGAGAAGAAGTGTTATGGAAGATAATGATGTGCACATTGTATTTTGAATATAGTGAACAAATAATTTAATCAAAAATATAAGACATGTGTAGAGTAAAGTGCACAATAAAATACAAATAATTTTACTTTCACACACTCCAATGCACATAGAAAAGAATAAGTGGTGTAAAGAAGAAATTAATGGTTTGTACAAGATAATTTACTATTCTTTCCAAGGTGCTCAACCTCACAATGCTCATCAAGATTTATCAGGAGGTTCAAGTAGTGCTTGGTGGAGTTATCTTCATAAATTTATTTTATGATTTTTTTTGTTTTGTGCAAAGTTCTCTGAATACACTTGTTTTGCAAACCAATTGAATTTTGAAAGCACAACCACTTTTCTTAAATATTAAGAGTGCAAATAAAGGTGGTGTAGGTAAGATACTTGTGTAAAGTTTAATTCATTGTACAATTACAATACACAAGCAAACATTCTTAGATTAAAAGCACATGTAGACTTTGCCAAAATAAGTGAGTGAATAAAAATCATTATCAACCATAAAATATTTACTCATACTTAGAGGCATGCTAAGCTTTGTTCTACACAACCTTTTCTTTACAATTGGTGCACATATAAGTAGATATATCAAAGTATGATAAAAACAATGTTCAAAGTAGTTTGAAAAGATGAATTGCAACATTTTAGAAGGTCTAAATGATGGATTAAATCATGCTTGATATTGGCAATAAAGTCCATACGATTTTATTGATATTTTGAAAAATAATTTTGATTTAAAGTTTGAACTCTTAAAATTGATCCTGGACTTCCCGAGGTCTACCATGTGAGGGGTTCGCACCGGTACTAGGAGATGTGATGGGGTGACATCCCAAATCTCTTTTTTGCAAGATACATGTAAATAGAAAAGTTAAGTTCAAAAAATAATTTTTGGTGTTTTATATTTTTGTATTTAATTTTTGCATATTAAAATAGAAATTAAACAAATAAGCAAAGAAAGAAAGCGAAAACAAATATTTTTTTTGTAATTTGGTTTCTGTAATTTTGTATTTTAATTTTTCAAAAATTAATTACAGACAAAAATACAAAAATAAGTAGTACATATAAAAAAGTATATTTTTAGTGTTTTTTTTTTATTTTAAAAATACAGAAAATTAGACAGGTGCGCTAATGCCCGCGCTAACGCCAGCGCTGCTTTTAATAAATCCCCTTTTCTTTGTCGTTTTGGCCATTACAACCCAAGATCTCCCGAAAAAACCCTATCAGATAGTGCAGCCCACCGATAAATCTAAGGAAAATCTTCATCATTGCTTATGATTTTTGTTTTAGACTTGATTTTGATGTTTAAGATGAAGATCTATAAACATATTGGAGATTTTTTAGTGATTTAGATGTTGGATCTATAAAAAGATTAGATCAAAGGTAGATATCAATTTTGTTAAGATTTTTTTGATTTAAACTTTGAATTTTATGAAGATTTCTAGTTTTTATTTTAACCTAGAACATAAGAGATTCATGGATCTAGGTATTCGAGAAAGTTAGGATTCGAGAACATTGCATAGTAGGTAGATCAAGTGTTTTTGATCAGAAAGTTAAAGCTGGCGCTAGCGATTGCGCTGGCGCAAGTGCTAGCGCTGGCGCTAGTAGTTTTTCATAATTTAATTTTTTTCTTATAAAATATTACAGATGGCATTGGATCTAAGGGGAAGAAAAAAGCAGGACTAGCAGTAGAGACAGCCATAGTGGGTGTCCCATATTTTGTGGAATTTGCCTTTCCAAGACACCACCAGATTATGCAGTTGTTCGCAACCTCTGAGGTATCAAATGTGTTTCTTTCAGAGGCATTTTCCTCAGAGTTTGTATGAGAGTTTTATAGGCACTTGGAAGATCCATCACAGACAGGTCTGGATGGAGGTGTACAGTCCCAGGTGCAGGGACAAATGGTTACTATTACCCATGATGATTTGAGGGAAGTGTTTGGGTTGACAGAGCACCCGAATAAGTTGGATGTAGTTGAGAAGTTTCGAGCTGACAGTGATCGGACTCAGCTAAATTTGGCACTCCACCAAAGGGCATGCATGAGTTTGATCTATTCGGTGGGGACGCTTACAGTTGATGTTCTTGTATTACAAGATGTTTTACGCCATACTATCATGCTGAAATTGGGTAATACAACGAAGATTACAGCACAGCTCAGCCTTATCTCATATTTTATTCTTGAGGAGGAGAGATTTGATGTGGATGACTTGTTGCTTTCATTGATCAGATACACATACAAGTTGCAGGATCCTTCTCGTCAGCAATACAACAACCTCTCGCTTGGTGGCATTATCCAGAGGGTTATTCTACATAGGTACCCTTCTATTGAGATTGGTTTATATTTGATGGATTGCTTTCCTTCCAACCACAGCACTGCGACCTTCGAGCGACATCACTCCCATATGAGCCATCTACGTTCACTCGACCACCACTCCGGCGAGGAGCGTCAGCCCGAGAGACTCGAGATGATTCATTAGAACGTTTTCGAGAAGATATGTGAGAGCCGATGACACGAGTGGAGGAGGATGTGTCGGAGGTAAAGAAGGATATCTCTGGTATAAAGAAGATGATGAAGTTTATGATAAAGGCCCTAAAGCTGAATCCATCATCACCGGAGTGGAGGGAATCGGATAGCCCGACACAGAATCCGCCATGACATTCAATTCAGAGGAGTCGCAGGCGACGATCACCAAGTCCTAGTGTGGAAGAGATAGATGAGACTGCATAGAGGATGAGTGATGTCCTGGGGGTTACTGAATTTTGAGTTTTGTAATAATACAAGGTTTGAGAACAGAATTTAACACATGCTTCACTACCGCCTGGCACTACCTGCTAGCGCCGGCGCTATCTGTTATTTTTAATTATAATGCTTTTGGATTAGTGGATCTATTTATCGGGTTCTTATAATCCCATTCAGTAGTTTTAGCAATTTTGTCTTACGTCCTTATTTACAAATTTGAAATTATATGAAGTGGAGATGTTTAAGCAATTTTGGTATCCAATCATATTTTGGTGGATTATTTATGATTTGATATTTCATAATAACTTTTGAATTCAATTTATGTGGATAATATGTGATATATATGGGCAATGAATTTAAGAACGATAGGTAGGTCATCAAGAGTAAAAATATGACTTTGAAATTATGATAGTTTGATTTATAAATTTATTAAGCTTTAAAAGATAAAATCTTATTTCCAATAATATATATGATGACCATGATATGATATTTTTTTTAAGATAAGAAAACAATAAAGAGAAGAAAAAAGATATTGAATTATATCACGAAGTAGAAATTTGTGTATTTCATTTTGAAATAGTTCTACTTCATGCATTTGATGATATCTTAAAGAATAAGAATTTTAGGTATCCAAAGAGGACCAAGTGTGGTGGTTCCTTTGGGAACCCAAATATTACGTGTTGGTTTGTGGGTAGATAGTGATGAATGGGTCCTTTCTTGTGAAATTAATGTTTCATTTTTTATTTTGGGCCTCCATTCAAACCTTCGTTTAATGTTATTATTATGCATCAAATTTCTTTTGTGATTATCTTTATTTTAAAAATTATAGTTGAAGGTATCGATCATAGGAAATTTGTGTAATTTTAATTTTGAGTTTGGAGAGATATGATTTTGTAAATAATGGTGATTTTGATTTTGATTTACACAAATTTTGTGTTTTTTACTCCCATTATTAGGCTTAGTTATGATATTCATTTTCATATTCAACTTACTTTTACATATTGCTTGATATTGTGAATTTGTATTTATAATTGATTTTTGATTTTAATTCATCATTTTTGATCATAAGATTATGTCTAGCTTTATTATAAGCAATTGTGTTATTTTTAAGAGAGGAAACAATAGAGTCAATATGAGTTTGATAATTATTTCTAAATTCCTCAAATGTTTCATCCATCTCTTTGATTTCAATTTTAGAACTTTTGCATGTAGCGCAATCACTTTCAAAGATAAATTTTCTAAAGATAAATTTTCATTATGTTCTTTTACGATTAATAGTTCTTTTTCAAAAACCTTGAATTTTTCTTTAATATTATTACAATCAAAACAAGGTTTTAGGATTCCCATTTGAGGGCAAGATGTAGAAGCCACATCACATTTAGATTCTGAATTAGCTTTTAACCTTTTATTTTCTAAACATAATTTTTATTAGCAATTTTCAATTTCTTGATTTTACGTTTAGCTATTTTTAGCATATGGAAATTAGAGATAGAAGTTATCACACAAGAAGAATAATTAGACTTTCTTACAGCGCTATCGAAAGAGGTAGGATGTGGACATGAAGTTCCTTTATTGTCTTCTAGGCCTACCTCCGTCATAGATGAATTTTCTTCTTCTTTTTTGCTTGATGTGAACACCATTGATTCATCATGAGAGGAGCTTTCTTGAACATTTGTGCAGACTTGTATGTTCTCCAATTCTTGTGTTTGTTCCATACCTGTAGATGGAGAATCATACATTTCTTCAAGAAATTTTTATGCTTTGTATGCATTAGAAAAACAATATATTAATTTGAAAATTTCTTGAGATAAAGCACAAAAGATACTATTTAAAGCCTTTGCATTTAGGTGATGTTCTTTTTTATTTGTTTCATCTGCTGGTCTTATTATTGTTATATTCCATGCTTCGATATCTAGGTTTTTAATAAATTTTTCCATTAAAAATTTCCACCCTTTATAATTTCTCCCTTCGAATAAAGGTGGTGCAAGAGATTTTTCTTCTTCATAAAAATTCCCCCCACTAATTGAAGCGAGATCATGAGACGCCATTATTTCGGTTTATTAGACCGTTTGGAATAAAATCGCTCTGATGCCACTTGTTGGATCGGTATGCGCCCTTAGAGTGAGGGGGGATTAAGGGTTTTAAAACTTTTATGTTATTTTGAAATACTAGAAATATTAGGAGATTGAAATAGTGCAAAATAAAGACAAATTAAGTAAAATAAAATAGGGACATGATTTTATTAGTAGGAAATGTAGTGTTACAAAATTTGACTTCTTATAATGCTAGAAATCAAAGGCGAATAGTAAAAGTCTTTTTCATTTTCTATCCCGACTCGTATCCCCAGGTAAGGCTGAGCATATTATTCGGAACTCGAAAGTCGCTCGAAAATCGCTCGAAAATCGCTTGAATATTGAGGCGAATCGGAATCGGTTACAATTGATTCGACTCAATTTGAGTCGATTCAATTTGACTCGAATCTGATTTCGAGCCGATTTCGAGCCAGCCCTGAATCGCTCGAAATATGATTCGAATCAACTCGAATTGATTAAAAATATTATGTATTTATTAATATATTGTTATTTTTAAATTAAAAACGCTAAATTTTAAACTCAAATACAAATATTGAAGGCTTTAAGTGTTTTATTTGCTAAATTTAAATGTTTCCCAATTTGATTTCGAGCCAACTAGGAATAAAGAGAAAATTTGCTCAATTTTGAGCCAACTTGATTCGATTTCAAGCTAGCTCGATTCGATTTTGAGCCATCTAAATTCTATTTCGAGCCAACTCGATTCTATTTCGAGTCGGCTCCGAATCGAGCCATTTCGAGTCGAGCCGGCTCGACTCAAAATCGATTTCGATTTCAGGTCGAGTTCGACTCGAAAATTTTGATTTCGAGCCGAGCCCAAATCGCTCTAACTCAACTCGATATCAGCCCTATCCCCAGGAACCAGTGGCTTTAGACTATCCTTCCCGGATACGGCCTCAAGCCGCTCTAGCCAATCCTCCCTTGGACACGGCCTCGAGCACCCATAGATCTACACCCTAGACCAAGTCGCCAACACGAGGTGAATTTCTTCCCTAAGTCTTACCCAGACCTAGTCGCCAACACGAGGCGAATTTACTAAGTGATTACAAGAATGAAAGGAACAACAATATTAAAAACTCCCTCTTAAAGAACTTCTGAAGTTGGAGGCAAAGAACCGCTGTAGAATAAGCATTGTTGAAGTGAACGTCGTTCGGATCTGGCGTGAAGAAATCCTCCTTCAGAAATTCGCAGAACTTTGGTGGGAGATCACTTTTCGGCAGAATAATGCTCTGGAATTCTAACACTCAACCTCTCTCAAACTTGTGTGTCGAAAATGGGAGGAGAGGGGTCCTTTTTATATCCTTTGAGCTAGCACTACCGTCGACGCTATCCTCGATCAGGAAACATTCTCCGCGTGCATATCTTCAATCCATGGAAAGCCTCCAGACATTCCTCAAGTGCTCCGCGATAGCGCCTGTGCTATCCTCTACCGCCTAGCGCTAGCGCCTTCTAAAACAGCTCCCGAAATTGCTCTAATCATAGCTAGTGCTTACGCTATGTGCTATCGTCGGCGCTAGCGGACATGTTGGAATTCTGGCTTCAAATTTGGGGGCAACCTTCTTATGTTATCCTTGATTCATATGGACTTGTTTCCTGCACACTTAAACACACAAGATCAAATACACAAAGGATTTGTTATTATAAAACCTAGGAGATGCGGAAGACCATGTTCCAACACAAATCACATAAAAATATACCAAAATTGTCCAAATTATGAGTATATCAACATAAATATGGACTAAGGACATGCCCTATAATAAGTCTACATAAGCTAAGTATAGAACGAACCAATAAGCTCTCCTATCTACTCTAATATGGTAGTAGAAGTGTCCACCACTAGTACTGTCATAGCCGTCATCACGATATCACTACTATCCTGTTGTACTACTGTTACAACTGCTGCTCCTGCTCCTAGGGTGGTGGCAACTAAAACGTTAGTCAAAGACCAAGTGTTTCCCTCCCTCTCCCAATGCATCCTAAGGCACCAAGTGGAAGGAAGGATAATAAAGCTGCAATGATAATTACACAGGTGTCAGGATAATATCATACATAATAAGTGCAGTAAGAGTTGTAGTAATAACGAAACCATATAATAACTAAGCATATAAGAATGCTCATACAGACTTATATAATAAAGATATATGTGTTAAAAATAAAGACCAATTAAGTAACTTAATATATAAGAATGACCACACAAAATTATATGTTAAGGATCCAGTTCAATATATATATAAATGAGAGCAAAGTAACTTATAATATAAGTATTCCCGTAAAGATTTATATGATAAGGATCCGCATATGCAATGCAATGCAGTACATGATCTTGCATAATGTTATATTATAACATAGAACTCTTGTAAGACCCCCCCCCCCCCCTCCCAGAAATTAGACACGACCGATGGGAATCTTATGCTCAGGGCAACATCCCTGCGATAGTGCTAGCACATGTGAAAACTCCTATCACATGAATCTTATCATGTCAGGTAAAATATCATCACATCTCAGACGTAGTATACAACAACGTAAGTAAATATAACTTGAAGTACTAGCATAAATAACACAACGTAAGTCACATGCATGAAAGAGAAAAATAAATGCTAAAGGAAGGGCAATGACACGCCCTTATGAGATGTCTATTAACTATATAAAGACTCTCATGTATCTCAAGTAATCCTCTGGAGTGGTAGTTGCTGCCTTGACATGAGGCAGTATGGGATTCGTCCTTACGGCAAGTCTCCTACATTGGTAAGGGTGGTGTCACTGCGTCCCTGCCTGTCGGTGCTCCAACTATTGTGAATCCTATGTGGCTCATGAATGGTTACATATGAAACCATTAGTATAAAAGACTAAGCGACTCACGCACCCTCTCCCCCAACACTAAGCTAAACACCGAGAGAGAGAAGATGCGCTCATCTGCATAACAAGTTAGCACAATAATAAAAAGAGAGTATACTACTAAGTAGTATACATAAATCCGCAACTTATTATATAAGAAAGCACATACAGACTTATATGATAAGGTTCTAGTTGTAATAACAGTAAAGAAGTAACTTATCTTATAAGAGTACCCATATAAACTTATATGATAATGATCATCAGTAAATGAATGATTATGGAATGCAATGCAACATGCTAGTTATTATAAAGTTACATTTCACACACTTTATGTTGACATAGACCTGTAGTTCACTGATTTTCATGGGTATCTAACCTTACAGGCCATATACATCGTGTCCAGACAGAGGCAGTGGAGCGGTGAGACTCCACTTCTAGGTAAGTTACATACTACTAGCCTAGGCCTCTGTGTACGGCTCTAGCCTGTACTATTTGAAGTAACCTCCACTCAGCCAATGAATTTTCTATTAAAACAAGCTTAAGGGTGAAGTCTACCGAGGAACTAACACAAGGAAGACTACCTAGGTTATCCCACACGACCCATCACCCTAAGACTAAAAGCTTGCTCTCAACTCTCCGTTAGTGTGCTATGTTCGTAAGAGTGGAAATACTCGCCACAAAAACACCTCAACACACTTATCACAATTGTAATAGTGACAAATCATCAATAGACTCTTATTAGTATAATCATGTAAAAAAATCATACTTAGACCAAGTACATTATTGAATTATGACTTAGTCCATAGAGGACTTCACACCACTATAACACTTTTTACCTACACCTAATCTTCAACCAACAATTCAATATGCTAACCTGAAGTGTAGTGGGCTAACAATATAAGTATTATGACACACAGTAAGGCTAATGGCCTATTGTTGGGAACAGTGCCCAGCAATGTTCCTAATTTGAAGAAATGCTCAGATCAATGTGAAACTATCTAGTTGCGACGTAAATCACCTAGAGGGGGTGAATAGGTGAGTTCTATGGCTTTTAAGCGGAATTATAATCTTAAAAGAAAAGCGCACAAAAAACAAAGAACACACACAAACACAAGGATTTGTGGTTCCCCGGTATGGGTACTCCACTTTCCCGGCTCACCTATCTAGCATGCCCGGCTAGACTAGGCTACTTCACTAATCTTAGATTAAAAATAATCGTACAACTCAGAGTGTACAACTCCCACAAGCTCGGAGAATAACTTCTCCAACAAAAACTCAGAGAACAAACTCTCCTACAAACTTGAAGAACAAACTCTCCTACAAACTCGATCCTCTAAACTAGGATCTACAACAGCTCGGAAGATAAATTTCATACAAGATATGTAAATGGATTTTACAAAAAAAAAACTTTAGATTCAAAATCTATCACTTAGAATCTCAAGGAGATTCAACTTCTTCAGATCTGAGAAAATAGATCTTCTTCATCCTTGAATGAGATGAAAGCTTGATCTTGAACGAGGAAGATGAAATCTTTGACTTGAACAACTTGATCTAAAAACTCATCAAGACAACAAGATCTATAAGGCACGTGAATGAATCTTAACTCAGTGATCTTGTTGAATCGAATCTTGGAGAAGAATCGTGCAGAAAACTTGTCGGCGGCGGAAAAGCTTCTTTGCGAGAATGAGAATGGCTGACGGAGCTTACGATCTTTCTTTTCAAAATTAGCACGATTAGGGTTTAACGAAATGTCCTTTAAGTATTTATAGGTCTTTCTCAAACGGCTATAAATGAGACTTAAGGAACAAGCTCCATGTGTACTGTACATGGAAGAAACCCTAAAAAGGAAAACCGGCTGCGAATTGAGGAAAACACGCTATGTCAGCATTCGTCGAATGAACTCGTGAAATCAGATAACGCTATGTCAGCTGAGACGGGAAGAAAGAGTTCTAAGTCCACTCAAGAATTTTACGAGAGCACTTGACGAATTCGTCGAGTGTTCACGAGAAATAGGCAGACCACTCGACGAATTCATCGAGTGTTCTCAAGTGAACATAACTTTGCTCGACGAAAAATACTTGTCAATTTTCTCTGAAACCTCTCGAGTAAATTCAATGAATAACTAAGTCTTCACGAGATGTCTCGACGAATTCAATTTGATTTCTCGAGAGCACTCGACGAAAAAGTCTTATATAAAAATTCTTCCAATCCTGAATCCAGCAACTACTTCAACTTGTCTTCTCCATAGTGTTTGAATATGAAGTACATCCCAATAGAGAGATTTCACATGAGTCAACACTTTGGTCTGAACAATGAGGAATTACACTGCATAAGCCTATATTTTATGACCCATTGAAACCTGACATTGGTTTGTACTTAGCAAATAATATCCTGCAAACACACAACTAAGATGCCACATCAAATACAATATCAATTCATCTTAGTTCAAGGGGCACTTCTTCAAATCAAGGTTATTGTGGCTACAATACCCAACAATCCCCCCTATTTGAAGAAGTCAGAACACTGTCTACTAAGGTGAATTGCACAGATAATAATCATAAACACAAACAAAGAGCATGCCAAAAAGAAATTAACAATATGAATTAAAACATCAAAACATTAATAGATATATAAATGTTTTCAAGATTTCAACACAGTCACAACACACATCTAAGGCATTTTGGCCTTCCCCTCCTTGCTTTTCTTCATCTGTCTGATAAAATATGCTTTTGGCTTTAATTTGGATAGTATCTTGGAGGAGATGGAGGAGCATTTGGATTGTTGTACCCATGATCTCTGAAGTAAATCTTCCTTTTCAACTTTGTTGCCTTGTGCTTGTTGATCTCTTCCTGACTGTAATAATTCTGGGGCTCTTCATTTGATATGTCAATCAACTTGTATGTATCCAAGATTATTGCTTTAGAAATTGGACTCCATACTTCAGAATATTCTCTTCTATCTGCCACTGGCTCTCTGAATTCTATACATGGTCCTCTTCTTGCAGAAGGATCTGACTTACTAACAAAAGGACCTTCACCATATTTTCTTTTCTTTACAGTAGGATCTGATAGTTTAGGGACATTTTCTGGGTCAGACCAAACCTGGGTATACTGCACTGGAGGGATATGAGCTATGTATTCATAAAACTGCTCAGGAATGGTTTGATCTTGAGATCTCCCCATCAATCCTTCAAATAGCCATTGAAAACTTTGATGATTGAAGACATTGGCTTCGTAAAACTTACTTTCAACTTCTCTGCTCAAGTCATGCATTTGACATAAGATCTTCTCCTCCCCCTTTCTGATTTCTTCATTTAGGGTTTGGAGAATTTCTTCCTTGAAGCTTGATAAGTCTTCAATTACTTGATCTCTTGTGATTTGTCCTTACTGAAAAATTGAGCCTTTACCTTCTAACAGAGCCTTTGAATTATTGTAAACATGCTTGAGACCTTCATTTGTAAAGCTTACAGCCTTTATACCATTTGTATAGTAATTATCCAAGTCATCCTTCATGGTATATATACTATGCTTCACCTCTGCTAAGTCATTGCTTAAATCTGATTCAACCTCTTTAACCTTGTCAAACACTTGCTTCATTGAAAATTCAAAATGCTCTGCTTGAGTCTTGAGCAAGGCCTCAATTGATTGTAGCAATTCCGAATTTGAGGTTGAAGCAACTGGAGTAGGAGTACTATGAATAGGAGGAGTGTCTTGGCTCTCATCATTAAACATGAGCTCATCAGACTGAACTCCCCCTAGAGAGGGCACAAACTGATGCATTTCAATCTCCTGAGCAGGAGGTGCAGATTGCACATCCTCTCCTTCATCCTTTTCAGACAAAATCTCTATAGCTTGGACTAGACTGTCCTCTTTCTGATGCTCCCCCTCAGACACTGCTGGAGTCTTTTCTTCAACAGGAGGAACAAAATCAGCACTAAGAATTCCACCAGATGTGGATTCTTTCTCCTGAACCACTTCTTCTTCACCAAAATGGTGAGCACTAGGAACAACTTTCTCAACAAAACAACTTGCATGAACTGGCTCAGTCTTAGGCCCATCACCACCATCATCAGCAGCAGCAGCATTGACATCATCATTTCCATCAACACCATCATCATCATCTTCAGCACCATCAACATCAGCAGCTTCCACATCATTAACATCATCAACAGATATCCTTTCTGGCTCCCTTGCAGGAAGATCGAGTATCTTTTCATAGTAGTGCCCAGGGATCAGATTAAAACTCTTCTCAATGTTGACAATAAAAACATCAAATTGACTTTGTAGACTTGGAGGGGCTGGCTGAGCTGGAGAGGGCTCTTTCTGAACTGTTGACTCTGGTGCCTTAGAGCACTCCCCCTGGACTGATGAAATAATTATATCTTGAGAGCTCTCCCCCTGGACTGGTGGTACATCTGAATGTGGAACAAACCTTGAAGGAGAGGGTTGGTGCCTTTCCTCTTCTTCCTCATCTTCATCCTCTTCTTCAGCCTTCTTCAGACCTGGTCTTACAATTTTTCTTTCCCATCTAGACAGAATGAAAGAATCAATCCTGTTTAGGTGGTGAATAGGTCTTCCAGAGGCCATGTCAAACTGGCTTCCATCCAGTTGATTGAGGTAGAGAGAGATGATCCTTCCAAAGTTAGGAATCATCAAACTAGCCTTGATCTTTTCAAATAAAATCAAACCCCAATTCACCTTCTTCCTGCAAATGACAGCTGCTATAATCTTGAACATGTCATTAGAGGGGTAGTCGTGCGAACCTACCTTGCAAAGCAGAACCTTGCCCAGAATATCTGAGATAAGTTTGCCTTCTCCATTCATGTACTTTCTTCGAACAGCAGTGGTCCCTCTTGGCAAGCCACAAAATAATAGTGCCATGTTGTGATCCTCTTCAAACGGACAATCTTCTTCCTCCACTGCTGGTAACCTCAGTAATCTGGACAACCTTGAAGGCTTCATCTTTATAACTTTGTCTCTTACTGATGACTTGATGACTTCTCCATGGTGTCGAATCTTGGCATTCTTGAAGAAGTCCAAAACATCCCTATCAAGCACGCGACAAGGGTGCTTGAGAACGAAAGTCAGGCCGGCTTCTCTTAGGCAAAGAACAACGTTCCTGAACTCGTCTGTTGCACTAGCAAATCTAGTTCTAACCAGCTCTCCCCCTACCTGAAGGAGTCCAGAGCTTTTGTGAGACATTGCGCTGGAATCGACGGAGGATTTTGGCAAGGAAGATGAATCGACGGAAGGTTTCGGCGAGAAAGCATGTGTGACTCGTGAAACCCTTAAACACATACGCACACACACACACACACATATATATTAATGTTTTGAAGAGAGAGGAGGCGCGCACCAGTTATAGGAAAAGACCCTTCGGATCCAATAATTAAAGAAATTAGGTTGAAAATTTGGAAGATTAGCATTCGACAAAATTGACCAGACGATTCGTCGAAATGACTCGAGTAAATTCGTCGAAATGACTCAACAAAAATAATTTTTCGACGAAATAATTCATGAAGACTCGAAGAAATCGTTGAATTAACTCGTGTAATTTCCTTAATTTCTTTGACAGACCCGATTTTCTGGTTTGAGCTTTATTCCTTTGACTTTTCTTCAAGAGTCCTTGTTCAGCATACCAAGTTCTAATTTGAAATAATTGAACTTGGTCTCATCAAGCGGCTTTGTGAAAATAGCTGCAACTTGCATATCCTTCGGGACATAACTTAGGTTGATGTCCTTATTCTCCACATGCTCCCAGATGAAGTGATAGCTATCTCTATGTGCTTTGTCCGGCTGTGAGAGACTGGATTGCTGGCAATTGCTATTGCACTTGATGAGTCACAGAATATCGGAATCTCCTTCAGCTTCATGTTGTAGTCTTCAAGCTGATTCCTGATCCACAGAAGTTGTGCACAACAACTTCCTGCGGAGATATACTCCGATTCAGCAGTTGAAATTGCTACATAATTCTGCTTCTTGCTACTCCAAGAGGCAAGCCTCCTTCCAAGGAATTGGCATGTCCCGGAAGTGCTTTTCCTGTCATCCCTGCTACCTGTAAAATCAGCATCTGAAAAGCCCGTTAGTTCAAAGTCATTACTTCTTAGGTACCATAAGCCAAGATTCGGTGTGCCTTTAAGGTATCTCAAAATCCTCTTTACAACAGCATAGTGAGATTCCTTAGAGTTCACCTGAAATCTAGCACAAACACATGTTGAAAACATTATGTCTGGTCTACTGGCAGTAAGGTAGAGCAAAGATCCAATTATACTTCTGTACTTGGTTTCATCAAAAGGTTTCCCTTTCTCATCCTTGTCTAGAGACATAGTTGAACCCATTGGAGTCCTCATTGAGGTTGCATTCTTCATTCTGAATTTCTTAATCAACTATTTGGTGAACTTCATATGAGAGATGAAAATTCCATCCTCAGATTGTTTCACCTGAAGTCCTAAGAAATACTTCAACTCACCCATACTACTTATTTCAAATTTCCCTTGCATCAAGTTAGAGAATTTTTTGCAAAGGTTATCATTCGTAGATCCAAAGATAATGCCGTCGACATATATTTGCACCAGCAAAATCTTGCATTTTACTTCCCTGAGAAATAATGTCTTATCTATCTTTCCTCTTGTGAATTTGTTCTCAAGAAAAAATCTAGAGAGGGTCTCATACCAAGCTCAGGGTGCTTGTTTTAGACCATATAATGCTTTTTGTAAGAAATAAACATAATCGGGAAGGGAGGAATCAATAAAACCCGGGGGTTGTTCTACGTATACTTCTTCCTTTAAATTACCATTAAGGAAGGCTGACTTCACGTCCATTTGATAGACCTTAAATCCCTTGTGAGCAGTATATGCTAGAAACAACCTGATCGCTTCAAGTCTTGCCACTGGAGCATAAATTTGATCGAAGACGATCCCTTCTTCTTGTCGGTAACCTTGGACAATAAGTCTGGCCTTGTTTCTGATGATTACACCATCCTCATTCAGCTTGTTTCTGTAAACCCATTTTATTCCGATGACATTCTGACCTTTGGGCCTTGGCACTAGCTTCCAAAGTTTGCATCTTTTGAATTGATTAAGCTCATCTTGCATTACAATGATCCATGAAGCATCCTCTTTGGCCTCATCAAATTTCTTTGGCTCAATCTGCGAAAGAAAACTTAAATGCAAAACTTCGTTAGATGTACCACTTCTTGTCCTTATTCTGACTCTGGTATCTCTGATGATCTGATTTGCTGGGTGATCTCTCTGATGTCTGATCACCATATTTCTTGCATCATCCCTAATAGTAGGTTCTTCTGCTTCTGGTACGTCTTCTATTTCTTGAGGTTCTTCTTCTTCAGGTGTGGTTGGATCATTCACTGAAACTGTCCCTGGAGCATCTTCTTTGATGACTTCTTCCAAGTTTAGTTCTTTCTGTTTTAAACCTATACCTGCATCTTCAACAAAAACATTAGAAGAGCTACTGTGAAGCATACTCGTCTCGTCAAATATAACATTAATGGATTCTTCTACAACCAGAGTTTTCTTGTTGAAAATCCTATATGCCTTACTATGGCTACTATAGCCTACAAAAATACCTTCAAAATATTTTTCACTAAACTTAGTTTTGTAATACTTCCCATTGTTAAGTACAATGCATTTTCTGCCAAAAATTCTAAAATAAGATACAGTTGGTTTCCTGCCCTTTAGAAGTTCATAAGGTGTCTTATGATGGTTCTTATTGATTAGTGCTCTGCTTTGCACGTGACAAGCAGTGTTGACAGATTTTGCCCAGAAATATTCCGGAAGAGAAGAATCATTCAATATTGTCCTGCTTGCCTCTATGAGTGTCCTATTCTTTCTCTCGGCAACTCCATTTTGTTGTGGAGTACGAGGAGAGGAAAACTCATGAAAGATACCTAAGCTTTCACAAAATTTTGTCATAGCCCCAGACTTGAATTCTGTTTCGTGGTCAATTCTGATTTTGACTACGGAGCAGTTTAGTTCATTCTGGATTTGCCTAACAAAATTAGTGAAAGAGTCAAAAGTATCTGACTTGTGTTTTAGAAAGAATACCCAAGCAAAACGTGAGTAGTCATCAATAATTACCAAGGTATAAGCTTTACCTCCTAAACTCCTAACTGACATGGGACCAAATAGATCCATATGAAGCAGATATAAACATCTGGTAGAATCTTTGCCAATTATGCTCTTAAAGTTAGCCCGAGTCTGCTTGCCCATTTGGCATGCATGACAAGGTCTCTCTTTAATGCACTTAACATCAGGTGCGTCGTGCACTAAGCTATGAGAAAATAACATATTTATAGTTTTGAAATTAATATGTGCTACTCTCTTGTGTCATTGATCACAAAGAGATGCACTATCTTTTGCCAAAAAGCATACTGGTGTAGAAGAATCTAAACAAAGGAAATTTAAGCAGAAAATATTTCTACTCCTAGTGCCTGTTAAAATAGTTTCTGACATATCAGACGACTTTATCAAGCACTTATCCTTGTAGAACTCAACCATATAGCCTTTGTCACATAGTTGACTTATGCTAATAAGATTATGTTGTAATCCATTAACATAAGCTACGTCTGTGAAAGAGACTATACCGTTGGTAATTATACTGTAGCCTTTTGTGATCCCTCGATCAGATCCACTAAAGATAACCTTTGGACCATCCTTGATTGGGGTGTAGTTTTGCAATAGGCTTCTTGTTCCGGTCATATGCCGCGAACATTCACTGTCCAAATACCATATAAACGTGTTGTTGGCCTTAGGACATACCTGCAATCATTAATCAATTGCCCTTAAGAACCCAAAAGTATTTGGGTCCTTGGCTTCTTGTTAGACGACTTCCACTTGGACTGTTAATATTGCGAGTGGTCGTCCTTGTATTATTAATTAGTGGAATTATAGAATTCTTTGGATTAAACCAACAATCCATGGCGAAGTGACCAACTTTGCCACATCACCAACAGTCGAATATGTTGTACCTTCTTTTCCTCTCCTGCTTGACTTGTTGAACGGGGGGTCCAGCAGGGGCTACCGACTTGGAGGTAGAAGCCTCGTGATTGCAGCAAACACACGGCTCCTTCTCAAGTGGTTTCGTAGCAACAGATTGAACTTTTGGTGCTTTCTTTGCTGATGGTCCATGCACGAATGAACCATAGTCCTTGAGGACTATCTCTTCGTAAGGTGCTTTGAAAGCAGTCGTTCCAAAGTTTTTGGGACGGCTCCATCCTTGGTTGCCCTTACTTGACTCAACGTGAGTTGGTCTCGTAAAGTGACCATAAGACGTTTCAAAGTCATAGGTGTTTGTAGGAAAAACTACCTTCTTGAAGGAAGGTTGACTTTGATCAGCCTTACCCTTACCCTTAACGGCACTTTTCTTAGCCACCTTAATTTTCTAAGTTTGATGACCGATACCGCTACCCTTCGCAGGAGCTAAAAAGCCATCAATGAGAGGAAGGATGGTCTTTGGTTTAGAAAAGCTTTCCACTATCTTTCTCTCCACCACTAGATTTCCCTCCAACTCAGTTATGGATTTCTCCTTCTGCTTTAATAGTTCAGCAAAGCTTTTGAGTTTGTCCTTCAAGAGTTGGACTTCATCTCTGAAAAGAATTATTTTTTTAATTTACTCCCTCAGATCCGATTTCACGGCCTTGAGAGACTCAATCTCTTTTGTCTGAAATTTGACTACCTTGCGGCACTTGTCAAATCTCTTCAATAGAGCTTTATACTGAACTAGTATAGCTGAGTCTTCCTCGGAGGAATTGTCTTCATTCGCAATGGGATCCGTCTCAAATTCAGAAAGAGGAGTATGTGAGTTTACCTTCCCCTCATAGTGGGTGTCGTAATTTTCCTCATCGGTCTGAGCCATGGGCCCAAAGTAGGCTTCTTCGTCTGAACTTGACTCGTCTGAGTCGATGTCGCTCAGAGTTTTTGACTTTTTAGCCAAAATCTCTTTTCCTCCTTCTTGCTTTTGAAAGATTTCTTGTCTTCCTTTCTCGAACCATCTTTCTTCTTGTACGGGCATTCCGCAATCACATGCCCTGGCTTATTACAGCAGTAACAAATAATGTCAGTCGAAAAATGTTTGTTCATTTTAGTTTTATACATGTCCTCTTCTTCCTTTTGTTCACCAATCTCTTGAATTGCTTGGAGAGTAAGGAGAATTCTCCATCGGACATGTCTGAGCTTAATGAGTAAGCCACAGACTCGTCATCTTCCTCTGACGAATGTGTCCTCACTGGCAACATGATCTTACCTTTCTTTGACCCTTCGGCCTTCAGAGCTACATATTTCTCCTTTCCAGAAGTCCTGTTGCCTTCTTCCTCAATTTTCCTGGTGCTGAGCTTCAATTCATTGGAAAGAAGCTTCCCAAATAGAATTTGTGGCTCCATCATAGCCAACTTACTGAATTCCCTAATGACAATAACTTTGGTATCCCATTCTTTCGCCAGGGATCTCAAGAACTTATCATTCAGTTCACCAACAGTGAATTCCCGATCATAGTTCCTTAGACTGTTGACGATCTTGAAGAACTTCTCATATGTGTCAGAAATAGAGTCCCTTGGATCCTGCTTGAAAGCTTCGTATTCTTGATTTAGCAGATATCTTCGATCATCCCATACTTCATATGTACCTTCCATCAAGACGACAAGAGAATCCCACATCTATTTAGCAGATTTGCAGTGGAAGAGATTCTGTAGCATAGAGTCATCCACAACACTAGTTATTATATTCTTCGCCTTCTTGTTCAAGGCGACAAGAACAATCTCAGCCTTAGTTAAATTAAGCATCTTCTTGGGAACTTGTACAGCAGGATTGATTGTAGATTTCGTCATGGGAACATGAGGACCTTCTTCAACTATCTGGAAGATCCTTGGATCGGCGGCTTCCATGTAAAACCTTACTCTTTCCTTACACATGGGGAAGTTCTCTTTTGTGCAAACTGGCAGCTTCATGGAAGAATCCTTATGTCTGTCCATTCCAAACATGGTGTCATTGAACAACTAGATAGAAGACTATGTTCAAGGTGTTAACCTCTTAACGAACAACCTACCTCTGATACCAATTGAAAGTATCTACTTGCTACCTAAATCACCTAGAGGGGGGTGAATAGGTGAGTTTTATGGCTTTTAAGCGGAATTATAATCTTAAAAGAAAAGCGCACTGAAAACAAAGAACACACACAAACACAAGGATTTTATAATGGTTCCCCGGTATGGGTTCTCCACTTTCCCGCCTCACCTATCTAGCACGTCCGGCTAGACTAGGCTACTTCACTAATCTCAGATTAAAAATAATCGTACAACTCTGAGTGTACAACTCCTACAAGCTCGGAGAAAAATCTCTCCTATAAAAACTCGGAGAACAAAATCTCCTACAAACTCGGAGAACAAACTCTCCTACAAACTCGATCCTCTAAACTAGGATCTACAACCGATCAGAAGATAAACTTCCTACAAGACATGTAAATGGATTTTACAAAAAAAACTTTAAATTCAAAATCTATCACTTAGAATCTCGAGGAGATTCAACTTCTTCAATCTGAGAAAATAGATCTTCTTCCTTGAATGAGATGAATGCTTGATCATGAATGAGGAAGAAGAAATCTTTGACTTGAACAACTTGATCTGAAAACTCATCGAGACAACAAGATCTATAAGGCACTTGAATGAATCTTAACTAGGTGATCTTGTTGAATCGAATCTTGGAGAAGAATTGTGTAGAAAACTTGTCGGCGGCAGAAAAGCTTCTTTGTTAGAACGAGAATAGCCGACGGTGCTTACGATCTTTCTTTTCAAAATCAGCACTATTATGGTTTAACAAAATGACCTTTAAGTATTTATAGGTCTTTCTCAAACGGCTATAAATAAGACTTAAGGAACAAGCTCCACGTGTACTGTACATGGAAGAAACCCTAAAAAGGAAAAATCGGCGGCGAATTGAAGAAAACGCGCTCTGTCAGCATTCGTCGAATGAACTTGTGAAATCAGATATTACTCGACAAAATAGACTTAGCAAAATGCGCTGTGACGGGAAGAAAGAGTTCTAAGTCCACTCAAGAATTTCACGAGAGCACTCGACAAATTCGTCGAGTGTTCATGAGAAATCGGCAGACCACTCGACGAATTCGTCGAGTGTTCTCGAGTGAACATAACTTTACTTGATAAAAAATACTTATCAATTTTCTCTGAAACCTCTTGAGTAAATTCAACGAATAACTACGTCTTCACGAGATGTCTCGATGAATTCAATTTGATTTCTCGAGAACACTCAACAAAAAAGACTTAGATAAAAATTCTTCCAATCCTGAATCCAACAACTACTTCAACTTGTCTTCTCCATAGTGTTTGAATATGAAGTACATACAAATAGAGAGATTTCACATGAGACAACACCTTGGTCTACACAATGAGGAATTACATTGCATAGTTCTGTGTTTTATGACACATTGAAACCTAACATTAGTTTGTACTTAGCAAATGATATCCTGCAAACACACAACTAAGATACCACATCAAATACAATATCAATTCATCTTAGTTCAAGGGACACTTCTTCAAATCAAGGTTATTGTGGCTACAATACCCAACACAATGATAAGTACAATTGTATTTGATATGCATTTGTTGTGAAATGAACAGATAAGAACATAATATTCACTAGATATAATATATAAGGTTCAAGGAAAAGCATTTAAGGCAGATATCGTCATGTTAACAATATACACACTACGATATTGTTGAAGTGTCTAACAACATCATTGAGAAGACTCATGAGGAATCCAAGAATACAGCAAAGTATAGATCATATGTCCAGTACTTCTTCAATATCACTAAGTCTAAAATCATTGAGAAGGACTGGACATAGAATAAGCACTCATACATCATCGAGATTACTCTCAGAGTTAAGCAGAAGGTTCATATAAGTTATCGTCGAGATAATATGGACAATCCGATGATATCGTTGTGACATCAAAGTACACACGACGATATCATCGTAAGAACAAGAAGAATCGATCAAAGTCCAGTATCATCGTGTCAACCAGAATCACACGATGATATCACTGTAAGGTCTAAGAAGACTCAAGTCAAAGTATTCGACAATGTCGACGACATCGTCGTAAAGAAGGCTAGTCATCGAGAAGGCTAAGAGAGAACTTGTGAAGATAGATTATAGAAGAAGAATCGCTTATCGTCAGAATAATCATGGTGATATCATCGATACGACAATGGTTTCAACGATATCATTGACAAAGCAGAATGGTTTCGACGACATCGTCGAGAAGACCGCAAGTTGTCATCAAGGTTATGACGACATCTTTAAGATGACTTCCTATCGTCATAAGTACAAGTGCAGATGAGATATCTTATATCGTCGAGATATCATTTTTTAAAGAAGATTGAAGAAGACTTGAAGATATGCCCAAGTCCAAGATGGATCGGCGTAACATCAAGTTTTGTCATCTAGACGTTGCATATATCATCGAGACAGATAAAGATATTTCAAATCGCGTTGTCTGCATTTAATGTCACCGCATGATGGTCCAATCAGCGCATGTCGTTAAGGAATGGGCCTCTAACACTTAAAGGACATCATAGGAGGCCGTTAGTCGGCTCCTCAATCTTATGAAAGAGATAAGTGTGTGACCTAAAATAATACAACACAATAAGGAATGCAGAAAAACACGCAAGATTCAATAGAATAGTAAGCGGCTGCGTAAAGAAGGAACAAGAACCAGAGAACAAAACTTCTTCATCAAGTGTTCTCCAAGTTTCAGTCCAGCAACATCGGATGATATGTATTATTCTAGATTGAAGAAAGGATTGAAGAAGAACCTGTGTTGTCCAAGAAAAGATCAAAAGCATTCTCTTCAAGTCCAAGAAGCCAATCTTCATCCAACTAAGAAGTTTTTATTACTCCTTCTTTGTAGGGATTTTACAATCCTGATTTTGTAGGATTTAGTTTCAGATCTGAGATTGTAGGGCTTGAGGGCCTGAGTATTGTAGGGCTTGAGGGTCTAAGTTGTAGGGCTTGAGGGCCTGAGATTGTAGGGTTTGAGGGCCAGAGATTGCAGGTCTTGCGGTCCTGAGTTTTGGCAGAGTTTGTTGACCCTAGCACACTGCTAGAAAGGCGCAGAGAGATAGTTTACTACTCAAGACACTCTGTCTTGAGGAACCACTATAAATCCCTGAGTACTTTCCGTGTTGTGTTCATAATTTCTAAATCCATATACCAGGATATTCATAAAGATAGACTCAAAAGAAAGAGGGTCAAGAGTTTAAAAAAAATACCTATTCACCCCCCCCCCCCCCCCTCTAGGTGATTTGGCAACATCCATAACTAACAAGTGGTATCAAAGCGAGGTTGTTCAACGAAAGCCTAACAGATTGAACAGATCCGTCATTGGGTGTGTCAAACCATCAGCTCAAAAAGATTAAAGTTTTATCAAGAAAATGAGAAGATCAACTATTAAGAAGTTCAGGTCTCTAAGTGAAACCAACTCCAGCACTTCTTATCTTGAAGAATAAAGATGTCTAAGGCCAAATGAGAAAGGAATCAAAGCACCCCTGACTCTCTCAGGTAGTGAATCTGAGGATGAAGAAGGCTTTGTGGCTAGAGAAGGGATAAAAGCACCACTACTCTCTCAGACTGTGACTTTGAGGATGAGAAACTCTATGGGTTGGTTGCCTTATCAAATGAAGAAAGTCATGATGATTCACATCCTGCTCAGGTATGCACTACTCACACATTTCCAGTACCTACTTCATTTGAAAAGGCTAAGATTGCACCAGATGATTGCGCCTCATCTAAAAATGGTGCAGAAGACTACTCATCATGCAATAATGAGAACAATGCTAAACTGATAGAACAGTTTAGGATTCTCTTGGTAGCTCTTAAAAAGAGCAAGAAATTGGTCAAATCCCAAGCTGAGGAAATCGAAATCCTCAAGCCCTTCAGATCTCAAGTTGGTGAGAAAATCAAGGAGGAGATTAGACTGTATGGTGAGCTTGTCCTACTTCAGAGGAAATATGATGCTCGGAATAGGACAATCAAGTCTCTAGATAACAAGCTTATACTAGAGAGAAAGCTTGTGACTAGCTTCTCTAGACCCAAAACAGTTCTCCCTATTATAGACTGCTTCTCCACTCAAGAAAGAGGAGGGTTGGGATATAATAAGGAAGTTGGAGAGAATTCCCAAGCTAGAACTGTCTTTTAGAAGGTTGTCTCTCCACAAGCACCATCAACCAAACAGAAGGGAAAGGCTTTGCCTCAAAAACCTATTCCCAAAGAAAGATCATTGACTGTGCAACCAAATCCAAAACCAAGACACAAACACATGATCAGTAGAAATGAATATTGCAAAGCAGCCTGCTCATCTAGTCACCTATTCCCCACTCAAAAGGTGACTCAGAAGAGGAGGTACAATTGATTTGGGTGTTGGTGTTGTGGCAAGGTTGGGCACTTTGCTATAGATTGTTGGTTCAACCCAACAGTGCCTAAAGCAAGGTATGAGAAGCCAGTCAGTGGTGTGACTGCAAGAGCTGCAGTAAGTAGAGATGTTTCTTACTGTACTAACAAGAACCTAGGACCCAAATTCATTTGGGTTCCTAAGGGATATTAAATCTCTGTCTTGCAGGTTTGTCCAAGTATCCAACCAAAAGCAAATATGGTAATGGACAATAAGTAATTCACATATAAATCTAGAATAAAAAGAAACTCATCACGAACAAAGGTATCATGCCTGACATAATTATTGGATCTCACAATTAGTCCAACAACCCAGTATGTGTCCCTTCACAATCTAAAGTAAGAAATATTCAAATAAATCAGATGTTTAGAAATAGAGTAAATCACACATTTTCTCTAAGTCATCACATGAAAAAGAGTGGTTGCTAGATGACAGTACATGAAGACTTGTCTGCCAGAAAGATTAGTGCATTAGTTGAGGGGGGGACTCATGCTGAGCTCTCTGCTCAAAAATCTATGCTGCCAATCAGGGATGAGACTGTTGTTGAGGGGGAGTCTGCTAACACTGAAGATGCTATGCAAGAAGCCTAAAGAAGCCACAATATGAATGCTGAAGACACCATCCTTAAGAAGTGTGGACAGTCCACTACAACAAATGTGAATCTGAAAAAAGGAGCAAAAGGTGCAGAGAATAAAAGGAACTGAACTGGCTCATGTGATAGCTGAAAGAAAATGTGGTTGAAATTCTATTTTGAAAACATTTAGCTTAACTATAAAATGACAATAAAGTAGTGACACTCTTTAACATGCACCTACTTCATCACATAAATGCGAAGCTAACACACTACACACTTATGATGCAAAAGAATAAACAAATACAATATCGTTGCGTCTACAAAATGATATCTTCGTAATAATGGTGTGTGTCGTCGAACTGACAACTTGTATCGTCATAGTGACTCTATGGCTTCGTCGTAAAGTCACAACAATACCTAAGTATCTACTCGAGAATTCAGAATTCTGAAATAAATTGATCACGACCATTCAATCCAATTTAAATTAAACATTCAACAAGCGGCACTTCGCCTCCCACATCATAAGTTATAAATAGGGTCAGATGTCTTGAATGAAAATCACTTGCTACATTTGCCTTAAAAAGCCGTCGTGTGCTCATTGACTTCGGAGAGTGAATAAGACGATACTAGTGAACCCTCCCTTGATTAACCAAGAAATGGCACCGAAGAAGGAAGGATATATGTATGAAGGAAGCGAGGTAGTAATGAATGGATTCACGAAGGCTCTAGAAGAAATTCAAAGCACCATAAGACTGTTCGACACCGTCAGCTTGGAGTTCGCTCTTTCAGAATCAACGGTAATAATGAAGAGGGAAGTTCTGGAATTCTATTCAAATGCCAAGGGTGGCTCTAAGGGAACGTCAATCAAAATTCTGGTCAATGGGATAAAAGTTAAGGTAACTCCAAGGAGATTGGCCAAGGTCCTGCAGCTGCCAACCTTTGCCAAAGAGGAGGAGATTGAAGGGGTCACCCAGGAGGACCTAGATAAAGCTCTGGCATGGTGTGACCATTCCAGGAAGACCTATGGGTCTCTGGAAAGGAAGAACTTTAATCAGCAAGGAAAGCTACTGGCTGACAAAGTGGGAAAGGCCCTTCTCTACAAGGTAGGGTCTCATCATAGGATATCCAAACAAATGTTTGAGATAATGACCAGGATAATCCAAAGTAAGAAAACCAATTGGGCTCAGATCATTTTCAAGAGATTATAAGAGAGCTTTCAAGTGCCCAACTTGGGAAGAATGTTTTCTCTTTAATTGCAACTATCATATCCTGAAAACTTCAACCAAAATTTTGGAGTAAAAATCCATCATATGAGAAGAATGGTCATTAAGGTACTGGAGAGGTGGGAAAAGGTCATAACAAGGTCTCCCAAGAGGTCCCAGGCTACAGAGGATGTGGTGAGTGGAAAAGAAAGCTCATCAGAAAAAAGTGAGCCCATCCACAATCCAGAGTTGTCTAGCTCTGAAGAGAATGTGGAGCAGAGGAATGTCTCCCCCCAAAACTCAACACTAAGCTTGGGGTCCAGGACCACTCCTGGAATGGATCAAGGGGATGCTGAGATTGAGGGGGAGCAGGACACTGAGCTCCCTTCTCATGTGGAAGAGGTCATCCCCAAGCTCACTATAGCTGAGGATGATATCCAGTCTGGACTAGCAGTCTAAGTGGATCCAAGTGAGGCTCAACAGGAAGCCAATCAAGATAATCCTGTTGATGAGTCTAGCAGAGACCTACCAATTGCTGAAAAGCCAAATGTTCCTGAGGATGAACCAAGATAAACACTCCTTAGAAGATCTCCATCCCCCATGTATGAGGAAGCTGAAGGGAGGGACATCTATCTCTCCACCATAATGCAGAAGAAGGCTGAAGGACAATCTGATAGGCCCAACTCTTCTACAGAGCAAAGGCTAGAAAGCTCCTCATTGGTTCCTCAGATAAGGATGCTCTTGGAAGAGCAAAGGTACAAATTTGAAAGCTATATTGACAATGTTGTCAATGAGATGAGAAGGGACCTAACTAATGAGACTGTAAGTCTAAAAACTGATATGAAGAATCTGCAAGAAGACACTGCCAAACAGCTAACAACTACTCATCAGGGTATAACTAAAGTTTTGGAAAATCAAGGCATGATATGCAACAATATAGAGAAAGCCTACATAGCCATTAACGGGTGGATGAATGAACATAAAACCAATCTCCAAGAAAAATTAGATCAACACAGTTAGGAATTGGATAGTCATCTACTTGAGACAAAAAAATCATCTGGAAAAGGGAATTCATATGCTTAAAGATAAGATTCTGAATCTTCAGGGGAACATCCAGAGGGAAATATCAGAAGAAGTCATAAAGGGGGAGAGATCAATGATAAAGGCCAGTGGTGAGCATGCCATCTGGACCTCCAATACTATCAGGGAAGCAATGAATCTCCCACCCATGAACTATGATTACCCTGCTGATCAACCTGATGACATTCCTGTTATTGCTGCTGCTGCTGATAAGAGTAAGGGAAAGGAGATATTAGAGGAAGATGAAGTAAAGCTGAGAAAGAAAAGATACAGAGAAGAAATGGAGAAGAAGGATGATTATGAGAAGTGGAGTCCCAAATCTAGAGCAATAATATTAAATGCATGGGAGCTCGTGAAGGTAAACAAATCTGAAAGATATAAATTATATAGTTCTCAAGAGTGGACTAAATATGAAGATCAAGAAGAGTCAAGAAGAAGCCACAGAAGAGACAAGTTGGCAGGAAGAATCCCATCGGATGCTTCAGAACCACTCAAGTATCATCCCAAGCCATATGAGTACTTCACCAGGCAATCTGAGAAGAAACGGGATGTTATTGCCAAGAAAGCAAGAAATGAAATAGTTGTGAGGGAACCAGAGACAAAGATGGCTGAATCACTGTGGGCATATATAACAAAGCTAAAAATTTCAAAACATATGTCAATATTTATAATTTATCAATGAAATGATATGTGTCAATCTATCTTTTTCTGCGATCACATGAACTAAACTAAAAATTTCATTATTATATGTTGATTTCCTTAGATGTATCTTATCATTGAATGGGTTATGACTTCTTCAAATAAGAGGGAGATTGTTGGGAACAGTGCCCAGCAATGTTCCTGATTTGAAGAAGTGCTCAGATCAATGATAAGTACAACTTGTATTTGATATGCATTTGTTGTGACATGAACAGGTCAGAACATAATATTCATTAGGTATAATATATAAGGTTCAAGGAAAATCATTTAAGACAGATGTCATCGTGTTAATAATATACACACTACAATATTGCTGAAGTGTCTGACAACATCATTGAGAAGACTCGTGAGGAATCCAAGAATACAACAATGTATAGATCATATGTCCAGTACTTCTCCAATATCACTAAGTCTAAAATCATCGAGAAGGACTGGACATATCGTTGAATAAGCACTCATACATCGTCGAGATTACTCTCAGAGTTAAGAAGAAGGTTCATGTCAGTTATCGTCGAGATAATATGGACAATCCAACGATATCGTTGTGACATCAAAGTACACACGACGATATCATCGTAAGAACAAGAAGAATCGATCAAAGTCCAATATCATCATGTCAACCAAAATCACACGACGATATCGTTGTAAGGTATAAGAAGACTCAAGTCAAAGTATTGGAAAATGTCGACGACATTATCGTAAAGAAGGCTAGTCGTCGAGAAGGCTAAGGGAGAACAAGTGAAGACAACTTATAGAAGAAGATTCTATTATCGTCAAAATAATCAAGACGATATCTTCGATACGACAATATGGTTTCAACGATATTGTCGACAAAGCAGAATGGTTTCGATGACATCGTCGAGAAGACCACAAGTTGTCATCAAGGTTACGACGACATCTTTAAGATGACTTCATATCGTCGTAAGTGCAAGTGCAGCTGAGATATCTTATATCGTCGAGATATCATTCTCTAAAGAAGATTGAAGAAGACTTGAAGATATGCCCAAGTCCAAGATGGATCGGCGTAACGACAAGTTCTGTCGTCGAGATGTTAGCTTTGCATATATCGTCGGGACAGATCAAGACATTTCAAATTGCGCTGTCTGCATTTAATGTCGTTGTGTGATGGTCCAATCAGGGCGTGCCATTAAGGAATGAGCCTCTGATACTTAAAGGACATCATAGGAGACCGTTAGTCGGCTCCTCGGTGTTATAAAAGAGATAAGTATCTGCCCTAAAATAACAAAACACAACAATGAACGCAGAAAAAACACGCAAGATTCAATAGAACAGTAAGCGGTTGCATAAAGAAGGAACAACAACCAGAGAACAAAACTTCTTCATCAAGTGTTCTCCAAGTTTCAGTCTAGCAACATTGGATGATAAGTATTGTTCCATATTGAAAAAAGGATTGAAGAAGAACCTGTGTTGTCCAAGAAAAGATCAAAAGCATTCTCTTCAAGTCCAAGAAGCCAATCTTCATCCGGCTAAGAAGTTTTTATTACTCCTTCTTTGTAGGGTTTTTACAAGCCTGAGTTTGTTGGATCTATTTCAGATCTGAGATTGTAGGGCTTGAGGGCCTGGGTATTGTAGGGCTTGAGGGTCTGAGTTGTAGGGCTTGAGGGTCTGAGCTTATAGGGCTTGAGGGCCTGAGTTGTAGGGCTTGAGGGTTTGAGCTTGTAGGGCCTAAGGGCCTGAGATTGTAGGGCTTGCGGGCTTGAGTTTTGGCGGAGTTTGCCGACCCTAGCACACTGCTAGATAGGTGTAGAGGGACAGTGGACTACTCAAGACACTCTGTCTTGAGGAACCACTATAAATCCTTGAGTGTTTTTTGTGTTGTGTTCTTAATTTCTAAATCCATAATATATTAGGATATTCATAGAGATAGACTCAAAAGAAAGAGGGTCAAGAGTTTTTAAACAAATACCTATTCCCTCCCCCTCTAGGTGATTTGGCAACATCCATAACTAACACCTAGCCTTACATACTCAAACATGTTCATTAGTACTAATACCATCACATAGGATACCTAGACTATCAAGGTGCGTAATATAGTATTATCAGATGCAGGTTTCTCTAGTTGGAAAATATCCAACTAACAACCTCAAATCCATACTAACATGGCGAACTTATGAATAATCTTCTACTTTATCAAGCATTATCATTTCATGCCTGATCTGAAATTCTGTAAACAACTACAAGGAGATTCAGGTCTTATATAAGATATTAAACTCTTAGACATAATGATCAAAATAAAATTAAAACACGTCCAAATGTCTTAAAAAATTCAGGCATAGTACCAATATGTCATAATCATATCACCACCAAAAACTCACTTTTTAAATTATTAAAAAGCCCATATAATTTTATTTACATTACAAATTAAATGACATTAATATTGGACAAAAATTATATGGTAAATGACTTCCAAAAATTCTCCAATTTGTTGGAGAGGTTCATGTGATAATAGAAAACATATGGTTAAAATTTCACAGGCTAATTCATCATATCTAGAGGAATATTCAAATAACATGATTGTCCTAAGTTAGGCGTGCAATATCAAGCTTAAAAATGTACAAGATAAAAACCTACTTGAATGAAATCTAAATACCCTCAAATTTTGGTTACAATGAGGTTTCAATATAATTAAACTAGTACTAGATTTCTACATGCAATTCAGGCATGAGAGAGACACAATCGACCCTTGGTTAGAACAAACCAACGAAGGTCATACCCTCTACTAATTAGTGGAGTAGACTCTTCCTATACAAGAAAATCAAAATAAGAATGAATAAACATTCCTAAGACTGAGGAGAAGGATCGTTAAGATTGATACGGATGGAATCGACTACAATGGACTCCTCTCTGTGGATCCAAACTCGGCTCATGATTTAGAGTTCCAGATGGCGATATTTCCTCCTTCCTCCTCCTCTTAGCCTTCCTCTTTCCAAACCCAAGAGAGAGAGAGAGAGAGAGAAAGAGAATATGAGAAGAGAAATGAGCCCAAACACTCACCATTCCTGACCTAATATGGCCTGGGTTAAATCCTAGCACTTAGATCCTCAATCTCCTCAACCAACGACTCAAATTTAAAGTCATAAAATAATTACATCGCCGATCGCACGATCGTGCATTTTAGAACACGTATTTTACTTTCTCTTGATTATTCTAGAACATGTTTTTTTTAATATGATGACAATATTAATTGTGATATTTTGACTTTAGATTGTCTACTCTTGTTAACTTTTCTTATTTCAGTTTTACTGCATGTATTGCATGTGTCTAGCTGCGGACATTGAAAGCAACCATGTTGAATTTATTTGAGCGCGTTTTCATGTTTTTCTCCTAATGCTAATGATGAATTTTTAGGATACAATTTTCTCCAAATTCTATGAACTATAGGCAAGAACACCTATCGTTCATAGTACAAGATATTTAAAAATAAATATCAAGTGTCGTATTTCACAGGTCTGTTGATTACTTCTACTCACACAAATTAATATTATTTTATCTAAATGAAACTTGTAAAGAAGAATGATAAAAGATAAAGAAGAAAAATATTTAATCTAGAATCCTTCTTAAGTGAAATAATTCGTCAATCTAAATTTCATAAACAATTGAAGATGAAAACTCGATCGTGGAGGTTCCCAAATTATGGAAGCGCCACTCTTGAGAATACGTTACCAACTAACGTTAGGTTGATCGATAAGACCCCTCGATCAGTCAAAACCCCTAAGCTTACTTTACGAGGTGTACCCCACTATTGGATTTGACTCTAATCTGAAAGATTTATGTTGTCCTCTCTCGAGGAGTGCATGCAACTCTTTTCACCCATAAGCGATCTTGTTGTATTCACGGATCTCTCAATCAACTAATTTACGGATCATTGATTGAAAAACATATGTCGACAATATGAAATCAATACGATAAAAATTAAAGGTAAATTGTAATTTCTAAAACAAAGGCTAAGAAAAAGAGATTACGAAATGAAACTACTTAAGAGTTCATCCGATCAAATGCTATAAAATTAGCTAAATATGATTTAAAAAAATATTTTTATTTCTATAAAAAGAAAAGTACAATTGCAAGTAAAGTAAAGCAAAACTAGGAATTACAAGAACAAGACATAAAGTAAGTTACACTAAAGAAATGCAGAAAACTATTCTATAAATGATCAAAACTAAGCAAGGATTGGATCGCGGTCACTTTGGCAGCAGCTGGCTTTTATAGGCATAAAATTGGGGAGTCACGCCCTTGTCCAAGGGCGTATAAGGTGCATAACCGCTGTCTTGAAAGCCCGAGAACGTTGGGGAAAACCCCAAAAATCGACTTAACTCCAAGTTACACGCTCGATATGGAGTGATTGCGGAGGTTATCGGGTGGGTCACGACCTCGGTTACGCCCGTGACTAAGGGCATGTAATTTTAAACAGAGATGGAGGTGTGATCTGGTAGCTGGAAGACGACTGGGTCTGGTCAAGGTCGTGACTTAATGCCACGCCTTTGGTCACACATGTGACCAATGACATGTAACATTAAAACATGCTGGAAAGAGTTCTGGAGGAGGTTCTGGCACTGAACTCATGTCACGCCATAGGTCACGCCCGTGACCAGGGCGTGTACTGAGGATTTTACAGATTTGTTCCATTAATTTCCCTGAACACGGTTGTGGGCTTAAATTTGCTATTAGCAGTCACAGATTACCTGAAAACACGAAACAAACTAAATTAGACATATATTAAACTAAAACTATATAAAAATAAATTAATTACTACAAAAATATTATATAAAAATACCTATAAGTAAATGTACTATCAGTTAACCCCTTTTTGGTATTACCTTTGGTTTGTGTCGCTTCCTTTTTCTAGCAGGTCACCGCAAAATTTGGAGATTGCTATGGAGGAAGTTTGCAAATCTGGGTAATTTCGTTCCTCATTTTTAATTCCAATTTGTTTAGTTAGTTGTTAATTGCCATTTTCTTGCATTGAGGGATAATGTTTATTTCAAGTATGGGGGATTCAATGTTTGATCCTAATTTTCCTAAGTCATTATAATTTGAAATCACACTTCTTCATATTTGTATACAATTATGTGTTGGTGTGCTATCATTTCAATTCCCTAAATTTTTTTATAGTTCGACTGCCTGTCTTGAATCACACCATGTTCCTTCACTGGGATAGTTTTCTTCGGTCCTCTATGATTGTATTGATTTTGAATAAATTCAATTTTTTATGGGTAGCATGATAATTTTGAATAGCTTTTGTGTAGTTTTAGCTGTTTGAAATGCATCCTTCTCCAAGCAAGTATTTGAATTCAATAGCTTAATTCTAGCAATATAGTATTTGTTGTACTCACGAAGTCGATGTGTGTTGAATTATGATTGGGTAAGATTCTCTGCTCACTTATAGTTATGAAGCTAACCTGATTCCTAGAAAACGTCTCAGTGGGACTCACAGAAGAGTTCCTTATTGCGACTCCCATGTTTGGCTTTCAAAGGTGGAGGTCTTTTGAACTTTGTCTCATTTTGAATAATTTGTATAACCTCCTCCATATGAAGGATTAGGTCTATGTACTTATCTTGGTCATCACCATACTTGAGTGTATGGGGTTTATAAGACTGAATGAGATGGACTTGCAAAGGTCTAGGTCATGTCTTATAGTGGAGGCTGCACAAGCATGATTCGAGGAGGTGAACAAGATCTCAGTTATCTTACTTGTGGTAAGTGTCGTGGTGCAGATGGACGTCAATGACAAAAGCTCTTCCCATGTTGTGATATCAGTGGGATGAACTTAGGGAAATGCTGTCATTGCAACATCCGGGTGAGAGAAGAATTGTAATTTGGATTTGCGGTCTCTCCCTCAATGAAGTGATTGGACATATTGATGAGATTTCTGTAGGAGCTTGGTGGCCTTCAACTTACTTTGAACTTAGTAATCCCTTCTTGAAGTCCATAGACCAGGGAAATTTAGTACATGGTTGGATCAATGTCATGGTTTTCAAAATTTCTTCTGGGAATCTATCAACATAGCGGCTGAGAGTCTCAAATTCGCTGTATTCAATCTAAAAGAGCGCTTGATGGCCGCTCTTCCATTTCTTCAAGGTGGTGAACCTTAAAAGCAGTTTCCTTTGAAGCTTCATATAAGAGTTTATGGATCGGGAGGGTAGTTCGTAGAACCAATCTCTAAACTTCCCATTGAAGGTCATATAAGTATCTTGTAGAGGACGCCATCGAATAAGCTCGGAAGAAAGATAACAGACTTGAAGATCTACAAATATTAGATCGGGTCTTCTCTCCCGACGATGCAAGATAGATTAGGTCCTTTAAATTTGATTGGAAAATGCTCCCAATGACTGACATATGAAATGAGAGAAGGATCTTAATCCTCTTCCAAAGCATCTACAATTTATTCAAAGAGCACTTGAGGATCGCTTGAGGTCGGGGTAGCTGGACAATGTTTCCCTCATCGACGTCGAGTAGAATTTACCTGGTCGGATCCCTCCAAGGAAAACACCGCGTAGGATCTCGGGGTCTACCCCCTGAATTTGTTGCACCTTTGTAGTGAAGCGGCAGAAGAAATCCCCGGGCGACTCCCCCTCGATCTGATGGATCCCAGAGAGGTGAGATGGGTCCAAAACGATCCGACAGTTGGAGATAAACTGATCTGCGAACAACCGGGTTAACTCTGCAAGTTTGTTGATTTCTCTCACTTTCAGGGAATGGAACCAGGTGCGAGCATGTACCTTCAGATTTACCGGGAATACTTGACACATGAGTGGTCTGTAACGTTGTAGATTCACATGATAATTGTGAAGTGGCTGACATGCTCCAGAAGGTCGTCCGACTCGTCAAAAGTCTCGAAATTGGGGAGCTTGAAACCAGGCGGAGCGAGGATGCGTCGTGACCTGTGGACCTAGCATGGAGATGTGGTGAATGGGGCGTCGTGCATTTTGTGTCATTGTGCCCCCATACCCGTATTCCTCCTCGATCATGCATCTCACTTTTTCGCGAGTGAGTCTTCTATCGGCCTAGTTGGCATCTACTTCTGAGCGACAGGGGTTCAACAATGCTCATCCAGGAAGGCCTCCAGCTAGTGCAGCGTGCGTGGAGTTGGAAGCATTAGAAAGCTCGTCCTCAGTGGGGTCTTCCAATCTGTCAGCATCTTTTAGAAAGGCATGGTTCAGGACCAGGGGCGATCTCCCACTGGGGGTGATGACCGGGTTGGGGTGTGGGAGGGCCCCAGAATCCTCAGCAGGGTGAGCACCTCGGCCTGGCGCTCCTCTATTAAGCGCACACGCTCTTCAACGATCGTTGTTGGTGTGACTAAAGCTTCTTCGAGAAGCGGTATATTGCTTGCATGTGAGTTGTCGGGCGATAGATCAACGCGATCCTCGTGAGTTGCCCCATTCATTGCGCAAGTACTTCTTCTCGCCATCGTTGCCAACTTGGAGTACTATGCAGGGTGAGTTCGATCTTCAGAAGTTCTTTGGAGAGCTGTGGAACACCTTTTCCACAGACAGAGCCAAAATGTTGCAGGTCTTTTAACACTCTACTGGTCCGGAAGAATCGAACCGCCATAGCTCGAGTGTGAGCCAGCGCACAAATAGTTAAAAGAGCACCAACAATGGAGATGACAAGATTTTTTACGTGGAAAAACCCAAAAAGGAAAAAAAACCACGTGATCGGTTCAGTGCCGACAAAATCCACTAATTTGCTTGGGGGTACAAGTATGAGAATCTTCGGGAAGGTGACAGGCCACCGCTTTGTTTACAAATATTTGAAGGTGAAAAAGAAGCGAAGTCTTCCTTTGCGCTCGCAGGATTATGGAGCAGGCACTGGAGAAGGCGCTGAAGCATGTACTGTGGAAAGTTAAGTCCACGCTTGAGAAAGAGAGTGAGGGAGCGAGCGGAGTGAACACTTGAGCAAAGTGAGCACTCGAGCCGGAGAGCAACAAAGTTCTAAGTCTTCTCCGGAAAACTTTCAGAGCTCTCTCCTCTCTTCTTGATTATTTGTCTTCAAATTAAGGCATAATGACCTTTTTATAGTTTTTCTAAGGGGCGCCTTGATAGTTGCATATTCTAGGAATCTGAACTAGTGAGTGAGGATGCACGATTCTGATCACATGGATTACTAATTTTTTGAAATTGACGACAATGCCCCCGAGCGGTTCTTGCAATTTAGGCAATTCAGGCAAGGTCGCCGACGACGGTGCCTGTGGTGACGACGACGGTGGTGACGGCGACGACGGTGGAGGTGGGGACGACGACGACGACGGAGGTGGTGACGGCGGCGGCAGTCGCGGTGACGGCGATGGTGAGCGCGAAGGTTAGAGTGGCGCTGAGGTTGTCGTCAAGTGCGAAGGCGAGTGTCGCGTCGAGTGCGAAGGCGAGTGCGGTGTTGAGCGCGATGTTGGGCACTGAGGCGAGCGCGGTGTTGAGCGTGGACGCGAACGCGCCTTTGAGCGCAAAGGCGAGCGGGCGTGAGCGCCACGGGGAGCGCGAGATGCACACCCCAAGATAGGTTCACACCCCCAAAAAGGGGGTGCTGCGCACGCGCACCCCCGAGAGCGGGGTGCTGGCGCACCGCGCATCCCCCAAAGGGGTTGGGGAGCGCACCCTTGAAGGGTGCTACGCGCGCGCATCCCCAAAAGTGGGATTTGCAGCACGCACCCCTGAGGGGGTGCTGTACGTGCCCATCCCCGTTTAGGGATGCGCCACACGGTCCCCAACGAGGGATGTACACAGCGTGCATCCCCATTGCACGCCACATCACCCAGAGGGGCGTTGACCAAGTCAGCGCTCGAATATGGGGAGATTGTATTGAAACAACGCCCCTCATGGGGCTACTACGTACAATTCACACGCGGTGCGGCGCCGCGATGGCGTTGCGGGCGGCGGTGCGGCGCCTCGGTGCCGAAGCGCAACGCTTGTGCGGAGTGCGCGCGTCGCAGGGCGCGACGAGGCGTGCGTGTACGCGTGCTCTGACGTCTGGGAGACCAAATAGACTCGGGATTTCGCGAGAATGAGCCCACTGGAATTATATCGGCGAGCCGATTGAGGTCGTGACGAAAAATCTTTGGTTAGACTGGGTCATTTTTGGGGAACCCCATCATTAGTATTTAATTAGTGGTATTAATCTATGCTATATATTCAAATATATGAAGATATTCCACTATGGTGTAATGTTGTGGACCATCAAAGTAATCCCAGCCCTCCATTCAATCATCTCCGTTTTTATTTATTTAAATAAAAATATCTCCCTCAAGATGCCTTTGAGGCTGCAATCGTGTGTTCGGAGGATTGCGAGTAGCGGGAGCACAATGACATTGTCGCGACTAAGGTACTATTATTGGCAGCACGGAGCCGTGCACTATTACTCGTCCAATTATATTGAAATCTATGATAATTAATAACATATTTTGAATCTCACATAAATTTTCTTGTTATTTTGATATATCGTTTTTTGATTAGTTTTTGGTCTGCCCAGCTAAATAAGGAAGAAAATTAAGGTTCTGTTTGGCGCAGCTCTGGCGGCTGGAGAAGCTCTTTCCCAGCCGCCAGAGCTCTTAATTAGTGCGTTTGGGACAGCTCCCTAAAAAAAATCGCTTCTCCGGAATCGCTCCCAGAGCTCTTTTCCGGAAGCCGCCCCCCCCCCCCCCCCCCCCCCCCCCCCCCCCGCGTTCCGCTGTTTAGGAATCGCTCCCGTAATTTTTATTTCGAATCGTTCTTTCTCCCGACCCCCCCCCCCCCCCCCCCCCCCCCGATCCTTCTCCCAGCCGTGCCCTCGCCTCTCCCAGCTCTCCCGTGCCCCTCGCCACTCCCTCCTACGCCGCCGCCGACCTTCGCCGTGCTCCAGCCGCCGATCTTAGCCGTGCCCTAGCAGTTCCTGCCGACGACCCCGCCGATCCAGCCGCAGATCCAGCGCTAGATCCAACCGATCTACTAGCCGTGCCCTAGCAGTTCCAGCGGCGACGAAGCACTCCGATCTCTCTTCCTCCTCCACCGGCGACGAAGTACTCTCGATCTCCCTTCCTCCTCCAGTGGCTTCAAACGATTCCTGATCTCGTACCGGTAACCTTCTTCTTCTTGCTCATGATGCTATTTCTGCTACATTGTAATACTTCAGTGTATGTATATATGTGTGTGTGTGGATGTATATATGTGTCTGTGTGTGTGGATGTATATATGTGTGTGTGTGTGGATGTATATATGTGTGTGTATGTTTGTGTGTGTGTGTGTGTATGTGTGTATGTTAGGGTGTGTGTGTTTGTTTGTGTATGTTTGTTTGTGTGTGTGTGTGTGTGTGTGTGTTTGTATTTGTGTATTGTGTGTGTTTTTGTATGTGTGTAGGTGTGTATGTTTGGGTGTGTGTGTGTATGTTTGGGTGTGTATGTATGTTTGTATGTGTGTCTGTGTGTGTGTGTGTGAGAGTGTGTGTGTTTTTGTATGTGTGTTTGTGTGTGTGTGTGTGATAGTGTGTGTGTGTGTATGTATGTATTTAGGAGGGTGCGTATGTATGTTTGTATGTATGTTTGTGTGTGTGTGTGTTTGTATGTATGTGCGTGTGTGTGTGTGTGTGTTTTTGTATGTGTGTTTGTGTGTGTTTTTGTATGTGTGTAGGTGTGTATGTTTGGGTGTGTGGGTGATAGTGTGTGGGTGTGTATGTATGTTTGTATGTATGTTTGTGTGTGTGTGTGTGTTTGTATGTGTGTGTGGATTTTTGTATGTGTGTTTGTGTGTGTTTTTGTATGTGTGTAGGTGTGTATGTTTGGGTGTGTGGGTGATAGTGTGTGGGTGTGTATGTATGTTTGTATGTATGTTTGTGTGTGTGTGTGTGTTTGTATGTATGTGTGTGTGTGTGTGGATTTTTGTATGTGCGTTTGTGTGTGTTTTTGTATGTGTGTAGGTGTGTATGTTTGGGTGTGTGTGTATGTTTGGGTGTGTATGTATGTTTGTATGAGTGTGAGTGTGAGTGTGTTTGTATGTGTTTTTGTATGTATGTGTGTGTGTGTGTGTGTGGATTTTTGTATGTGTGTTTGTGTGTGTTTTTGTATGTGTGTAGGTGTGTATGTTTGGGTGTGTGTGTATGTTTGGGTGTGTATGTATGTTTGTATGAGTGTGAGTGTGTGTGTGTGAGTGTGAGTGTGTTTCTACTTCTGATATGGACCTCATGTTGATTAACATTGGATGGGAGGGATCTGCTCATGATAGTCGCATTTTTGCACGCGCATTGGCAGACGATAGATTGCATTTTCCGCATCCCCCACAAGGTATAATAATCAATATTTTTATATTCATTCAAATCCTTCAAATATCCCATAATGTTTGCTTGTTTAACATACAAAATAAATGCAGGTAAATATTATTTAGTAGATGCTGGATACCCGTTAAAGATGGGTTATTTGAAGCCGTATCCGGATACAAGATATCACTTGGCAGACTTTGCTCGTGGGAGTCGGCCTGTTCAAGGAAGGCAAGAACATTTCAATAGGGCTCATTCATCTCTTCGCAGTGTTATTGAGCGAACGTTTGGAGTGTGGAAGAAGAAGTGGCACATTTTGAGCAAAATGCCACAGTATAGCTTCAAGAAACAGAGGTCCATAGTGTTGACCACAATGGCCTTACATAACTTCATTCGTAGACATCCTTCTCGCTGGGACCCTGAGTTTAATGTTTGTGATGCTGATGAGTCTTCTTTCGCTCCCTCAGAGGATGAAGACCCTGCGGCGGAGGATGATATTGGAAGCGAAATGGGAGATGCTGCTGGAGCTGAACAGATGTCTACAGTACGAGATAGCATTGCCGAAGAAATATACGGGGCGCGTTGATAACATTACCAGAGAATTTGTAAAAGACTATTGTTATCGGTTGTTTTTTATTATTCTCCACGTTTATGTATTTTATTATTATTCTCCACGTTTAAAACCTTATGTATTTTAAAGTTCTAAGAAAAACAGCTTCCAAAAGCTGTTTCTCCAAACAGCTAAATTAGAAAATCGCTCTTCAAAGCGCACTTCTACACAGAACACCCAAACACTCTGCAGCTTTTCAAAACTGCTCCCCAGAGAGCTATTTTAAAACAGCTCTATCCGAACAGCAGCTTTTCAATCCGCCAGAGCTGTCCCAAACAGACCCTACGTACATCACAAGTTACTGATTAATGTTTTCCATTAATGAATATTTCCCAGTACAAAACGCCATCTTAACACAGTCTTATTATTATTATTATCAATGTAAACTTCTATTTCTGTGTGAACGACCTTCGTCCTGAATTGCATCTGTTCTGGCCTCTCCTCTCGGTTTTCTTGAGTAGCGTGGGAGATGGGAAACGTTAGAAACCTCTGATCGGCGGTGGGGAAACGGAAGCCGGAAGTCTGATCTATGACTGGTTTTGCGACGGCGGATGTTATGGATCTCGAGAAGACGGATATGTTTGATGATCGCAAGGGTAGCGCGTCGGCCTCCTGCTCGATCTGCCTCGAACTAGTTCTGGATCGGGGGGAGCGGTCTGTGGCTAAACTCCAGTGTGGACATGAATTTCACCTAGGTGATGAGTTCGTCCCGTTCTTCCCGAGTTTCATCGTTTTAATTTTTTTTTAATTCGCTGTTCGGTGTGGATGGGAACGTGATTTCGTCTCCCTCTTCTTAGATTCTTGTGCCGTGTGATGCTGAACTACCGTGGGATTTCTTGTCTGTGGTTTTTGTTGTGCTATGGCGTCGGAGGGCTGCAGAAATCTAGAGATTTGACCGGTCCAGGGAATTTGCTTTACCAAAATTTCTGTTTTCCATTGTGAAATTGTTTTTTCCCGACTGCCAGATTATTCTGCATCATCGGTGATGCCTGCATAGTAAGCGGAAGATGTAATAACTTCTTTACCTTATTGGTTACCCGATATGTGCACAAGTCGTCAGGATTAGGTTGAGTTTTCATGGTTGGATGGACTAACTCCTAATATTGATAAATGGTTTGTGGCGATGGGGGTGGAGGTGGGGCAAGTTCTTCTTCAAATTCAGCATAGTTTACTTGAGGAACTAGAAAGGATGTAGTTAGCATAACTTCCATTTTAAGAAGCACTAAGTTCTTGGATTGTTGGCAGGGTGGATATCAAAATATTTGTTTCTGAATACTAGGTTATCACTTTTAATGTTCATATGCTAGGTTTTCGGCCCTTGCTTTGTTATAGCATGTTTGCCCTATGATTTGTTGAAGTTTTTAATTATATGTTTTCATGATCTCATCATCATTATTATCATTGGCCTTAGAGCCTTACTCTAACTATTTGTGAGATGTTTTATGAACCTTAATTCTCACAAATCCTGTTATACAACTTCGTCCAAGTTAACTATGATTTACTCTTTTTCTACCTAATCTTTTTTGCATATATTTTTCCCTTATTTTTACACTCCCAACCTATATAAATTTATTTTTACTGCTTCCATCTTTATTATATGCCACACATTCATTTTAATATTCTAATGTCTATCACACTCTATCTTTCCAGTGATGATTTTTTTGTTGTCCAACACTCAAATCTTTACAACATAGTTTTCCAAATTATAGTCTTATGCAATTTACTTTTAGTTGTTCAATATACATTCTTATCATATAACAGTCCCGAAGCCCTTCTCCATTTTAACAACTAGTTCTTAATTTTATAAGTTATGTCCTCATCTTTGTCCCCTTATTTTTATATATTAGATCCAAGATTTTTAAGTCTATTACACACAGTATGTTCTATAATATATTTTTTAATAAGTAATGTCATTCATTAAAATTGCATTCATATATAATATATTCGGCCATCGTTTCCTTTAATCTGAACCTTTTTCTTCTAAGTTTTTTTAATCATTTTTCTAACTTCACAACTGTTTCACTTCGCATATTAGCACTATGGAAAAATAAATACATCAATGTACTATTCACTCAGAAAAGAAAACCTGTCCGAGTAAATGCTCTCAAGGTAGAGTTTGTGAGCTTGGTGTTCAACTTGATTCTCTTTAATGGAGTCAATATTATCTAATTAGAAAGACAACCAATAATATTTAGTTTGAAAGACTCCCCTAAGATACATACTTTTGATCGTATCATACACATTGCTATATAATAGATTTTATTCTAAGGTAGAACTGTAGAAGACCTTAACCCTACCATTATTTGCTTTAAGTTGAGATTGTTATTAATAACACCTTTACTCACCATTCTCTAGTCAAACTAGTGCTTCCTGCCATCATTCAATCTCCAACGGATAATTTCAGGCCAAGTTACCTGTGATAAATATCTTAGACCCCCTTATTTAAAAAATGGATCTACTTAAAGATGTGAGGACCAAGAATTTGTTATGGGCAATACTTAGGTTTAGAAGACTTGATCGTGCTGGTGCCCTGCAATACATATGATGTTCACTGGAACTTATTCCTGGCTATACCTAAATCCTATATTTGCTTATCGACATCAAAGTTGAACTAGAATTTTAATCTGAGCATGAACCGAGGTTGTGCGTATGTTGGAATCTTAGTTTGAGTCAAAATATGAACATAATAGCTTGTATATGCTGAACCTTCTCATAACTTGATGTTCAAGTAATTATTTGCTAAGATTCCTTTTATGCCTACTATTTAGTCAAATACTGAGTTGTATTGGTTATGTTACTAGATATATAAAATTATAGCAAGAGCCATTTAGAAAGCTGAACTAAAATTGCATGCTTTGTGGACTCTTTACTGTGCATTCCTTCTTTAAAGCCTGAGCGGGAAGAATCTTTTGACACACAAGTTGATGAATTATACTGTCATGTCAGCTTACTGCGCTTTAAGTTCTTATTAATTTTCCTACTTTTCTCGGGATGATTAGTTATACTTGTTGGAAGATTCCTTGGAACTTCCCAAGTGTTTATAGTAGTTCTTATCTTTTTTCCTTCAGTGAAGTTATTCAGTGTTACTTCATTACCTCTGCTTGCATCATCAGCATGAGTTATTTGCTGACTTTTAAGTTAAATGCAGTACATAGTAAAAAATTATTGCTACAGCTAAGGGTGTTCACGAACCGATTTGAATCAAATAGCTTTTCAATTGAATTCAAATTTGGCATTGAATGCAGAGATTCAGATTCATTCCGAATATTTGAATTCAGATTCGTTCCAAAATCCTGGATTTGAATTTGGAATCATGCTTGGATTCGAATTTGAATTTAATTGTATAAAATTTATTTAATTATATATATATAAAAGGGCTTCCCGGTGCACAAAGGCATACCCGCGCAGCGAGGGTCCGGGGAAGTGTCCCACCACAAGGGTGAAATGTAGGCAAACCTTACCATGCATTTTTGCAAGAGGCTGCTTCCAGGACTCGAACCCGTGACCTCAAGGTGACACGACAACACCTCAACCGGTGCGCCAAGGCTCCCCTTCTATTTAATTATATATAATTGATTTAAATCTGTTGGGAAAATGATTTCTCTTAACCCCTGAAAATGAGTTGAATATGTTTTCTAAGAAAGAAAAATCAAGGTTAAGTAAATATGCGTCGAATAGTATTCGACGCAACGTCGAAGTGGTGTCGACGTTCCTTTCAGAATAAGTCGAAGTAACTTTAAGAAGAATTCGACGTATCCTATGTCGACGTAGCTCTGACTTCTAGTCGACGCATCTTGAGAAGTCGACGCACCTTCCTTATTCTTCTCTCGACGTCCAGCCAGGACGAATTCGACGCTTACGTCGAATAATAATCGACGCACGTCGATTTCTATGTTTAATTCAAAAATCGTCAGATCTCTTTCCTTCTTTTATAGATCTGATTTATATGGAATCAATTTATTCTTTATAGCCGTTCTGAATCATTCTTTTCCTCTAATAGATTCTTGGCTAATTTGATTAAAACCATTATGGACATTATTTGAAATCAGAATGAATTCTTTCCTTCTATTGATATAATTATTATGGAAATATTTCTATCTTTCTATTTCTCTGTATGCTAATCAATTATCCTCCTATAGTATTATTTGAATGGACAGAGCTATAAAATAACAAGGAGGTCGACAGAGAATAATAAGAAGTGATCCACCATATTCATTTGAAAAAGAGGAAGAACTCCCAAGTGAAAAGAGAGAATTGAGAAATAGTGCTGCAGCAAAGATCAAGCTTCCTTCTCCCTCTCACTCTGAAGCCATACTGCTGCAAACTCTGATAGCTCTCACAAAAGAGAGAAAATGCCTACAATCTCTTTCTCACTATAGAAGAGAGATTTCATTCACTACTTCTTGTGCTTCCAATCTTCTTGCTAGGAAGAAGATTCTTTTTTGTCTTAAATACTTCTTCTCCTTTTTCTTATTTCACTTCCACATATTGTAAAAGAGTTTTTAGAATCTCTCTTCAAAAAATTCAGTTGTACTGGTTCTAAGAGTCTCATTTTCAAAAGACTCAGTTGGTTCTAAGAGTCTCCTTATCAAAAGACTCAGGGTGGTTCTAAGAGTCTCCTTATCAAAATACTCAGTGCAAGATAGTGAATTCCTACAAAGGGGGTAGAAGAGTGGACTACCCAAAGTTTGGGGAACCACTATATTTCTTTGTGTTGTGCTGTGATTTTTCTTCTTGCATTTATTTTCTTTACTTGTTTAATTCTTGTTGGTGTGTGGGAAGCTCTAATCTGTGATCACTACACACACATATATATATAATTATTAATTTTGCACAAAAATATTTTAAATCTCTATTCACCCCCCCTCTAGAGAATTCTAGTGAGGTTAACTGTGCACTTTCAATTGGTATCAGAGCTAGGTTGATCTAAAAAGGTTAACTTCTTGATCAAAAAGATCCTACCTCTTATTTTTATATATATATTTCTAAAAATTATTTTTCACATGGCACAAATCAAAGATTATGCTTCCACCAGACCACCAATGTGCAATCTTGAAAAGTTTGCAGTTTGGAAAACAAGAATTAGGATTTATATGAATTCTATTGATGAAGATTTATTTAATGTTATCTTGACAGGTCCTCCCAAGCCTTATAGAAAAGACTCAAGTGGTGAAGTGACTCAAACACTTGTCCAAAGGCTGAGTGGACAGTTGAAGAGGAGAAGGCAGGAACATGTGATGCAAAAGCTGTAAATATTCTGGTCTCAACCCTCTCTGATGAAATCTTTCAAAGGGTTGTTGATTGTGAATCAGCCAAAGAAATTTGGGAAGCTCTCATAAAGATGGTAGAAGGAAGTGCTGATGAAAGGAAAGATAGGAAGGCTCTATTGATCTCTCAATATGAGAACTTCCAAAAGAAGAATGAAGAAAACATCTCTGAGATGTATGACAGATTCAGTCTGATCATCAATCAACTAAGGGACTTGGATAGAGAAATCTCTCTCACAGAGATCAATGACAAATTGCTGATGAGTCTCCCAAGTTCATGGGACTCAAGGATATAGGCAATAAGAGACACAAGAGGACAAAGAGAAATTTCAACAGATGCTCTCTTAGGAAAACTCAGATCCTATGAGCAACTGCTGAAAGCCAGAGAAGAGAAGAAGAGAAGAGAAAACACTTCAACTTCTTCAAAAGACAGGAATATTGCATTAAAAGCAACAGAAGAAGGAAGCTCTGTCACTGAAGAAGAACTATTCAGTTTCCTGGCCAGAAAATTCAAGAAATGGGTCAGGACAGATGGATCAAGAAGGAGAGAGTCAAAACAAAGGTATGACAAAACTCCTACTAATGAAATTATTTGTTATTCTTGCAGGAAACCTGGACATATTGCCCCAGAATGTCCAGAAAATGCTGAGACAGAAAGATCTGAAAAAGAAAGATCTCAAGAAAAATGGGAAGAAGAAAGAAAGAGCCTTTATTGCAGAAGCCTGGAGTGAAACAGACTCTGAGGATAGCTCCTCTTCTAAGAGTGACAATGAAGAGCCTAAGCAAGAAGACCTATGCTTAATGGCACTTGAAGGCTCAAAGAAAGATGATGATGCTAAATCATGGAGTGAGACAGGATCAGAAGAAAGCATATCTTCTGAAGATGAAAGAGAAAATATCCTTATTCTCATAGAGGAATCTGAGGATAAGGATGAGGTAAACATTTTTGATGAAATAGATTTTCAAAGTGATAATTTCAGAAATGATTTTATGGGAATGTGTCTAGATCAACTAAAAGCTAAACAAGAAATTAATATGGCTAAAAACCAGAGAAATAGAGAAGTTAAATGCTCTAAAAATTATGAATTAAGGGCTAACATCATAGAAAAGGAGGTAGAAAGGGCTAGAATAGAAAACCAGCTCTTTAAGGATAAGGTATCCCAGGCAAAAGCTTTTGAAGAATCAATAAAAATGAGAAGCCAAACTCTCAAGGAAATCACTGAACAACAAAAAAGGAGACATAAAAATCTTGGTCTAGGGGCTGATCCCTCAACCAGCCAAATTCCATCCAACAAACCTGCTTGGATGATCCCTGTAAAATTCACCAAACCTAGCAAATCAAACTAAAAAAAAGACTCACTAAATAAGGAAGAAGACTCCCTCAAGGAAATAAAACAATTTGATGAAACATCATATTATTCAGCTGATGACTCTCAAACTTCATCTGAAGAAGCAACTAAGCCAAAATAAACAATACATAAAAGAGCCAAATCAGAAAAAGGGAAAAAGAAAATTTATGGAGATAAGGTTGCGTCGACTTCATATCGACATATGAATGACAGTGCGTCGAATTCTACTCGACGCAATCTCTCAGATGCCTCGACCTCAACTCGACGCTTGAATAAAAGTACGTCGACATCAAATCGACGCAACTTTGTTCATGCATCGATACCAGATCAACGCTATCTGGAGAAAGCGCCGAATATAAATCAACGTAACTATCAACATACGTCGAATAAATATCGACGCATACAAAATCAGAGCAACTTAAATGCCTATCCTCCAAAAACCTTCCATCTTAACCCATATTCAGGACCCATTCATCCTAATCATGATTTCTATCATAATCAACACCTCTATCCTAACCAAACTTTCTATCCTAACCAAAATTCCCATCTAAATCAAACTTTCTATCCTAATCAACACTTCTATCCCTCTCTAAACTCAAATTCTCACAATACTAAGATAATCAAGTGCTACATATGTAACAAAACTGGCCACCTTGCCAAACAATGTTGGCACAATCAATCAAACTATCTGTGAAAATTAGTCCAAGACTAACTTAGAAACCTTTAGGATTAGGAAGAGATAAAAAGAAATAAACACCTAGAATTTTTCAGGAAAATTAAAAGTCACGTCGACTTCTAATCGACGCACCGTCGATGACTTAACTCAATAAGTAAAATCGACGCATGCGTCGACTACAATCGACGCATACGTCGATACGAAACCCTAACATCTTAACGCGGGCTGTATCGACGCTTACGTCGAATTCCACTCGACGTAACGTCGATTTCATGAAAACGAGCGGCAATACTAAAATATTTTCGGTCACATCCACTGAAGTACCGAATAAGCCTCGAATAGTGTCGCATTTCGACGTTTCACCTGACTTAAAAAGACTCTTCAGTTAGAAACCTTCACTACTCTGCATCCTTCATCCTTCTTGCTCCTCAGTCCAGCCGATTTCTTCCTCTCTCTCTCACTGACCTAAAATGGCTCCCAAGACCAACTTTGGTTTCGACATTGACCTTGAATCTTTCCAAGCCGCCGCAGAAAACTACAAGAGCATCATTGCTCTGTTCACTGAAGCTGGACTAGATAAGCTCATCTCCACAAGATGCAAGCTCCTGGAAACAGAGCTCACAGAGCTGATGACTCATGTTCAGATATCTGAACAAGGAGAAATCCAAGGAACAATCCATGAGACACCTGTCTCAATATCTGCAGAACACATTAGGACAACCTTTGATCTTCCATCAGGTACACCCTAATATTATCTTTGTTCAAAGCAAATAGGGAAAGAAAATCAGCTTCTAAAGAATAACCAAATAAGTCTTCATCACTCCCTTATTAGGTGATGAATCTATAGACCTCACACCTGATGAAATCAAGCATCTGCTAACCACCATGAAGTTTTCAAGAGATAGACCAATCCATCTAAAGAAAACAGACTTTTCTGAGGAGTACAGACTGCTAGCAGATATAGTAGGAAAAATCCTGCTATGCAAGACCTCAGCCCATGATGCAGTGCCCAAGCAGCAACTGAATATCATGGGGGCCCTGGTGCTGAAGAAGAAGGTGGACTGGGCCACATGCTTGCTCAAGATGATAAGCTCTAAATATTCACACAAAGAAAATGCATATATGAGGATTATGAGTCAAGTACTCTTCCACTCCTTCCCTGACCTATGTAGGTCAAAAGGAATCCCTATTCCTCCAGGGAAAATGATGTCAATAGCTCTATTCTCCAAATGGACCAGGCAAATCCCTAAGCCTGGTTCCATTCCTGAAAAGACCCCATCTCCTCCTAACTCTCCTGTTCATCCATCTCCTCCTCCTCCTCCTCAAAGAGACAATCATTCTCTACCACCATCATCTACTCCACTAGTCTCTACCACTCTCACAACCCCTTCTCTACCTACCTCTTCTCAAACACCTGCTCAAACAGCAGTTTCTCCATCTCTTCCTCCTCATACTTTCTCATCCTCTCCACCTCCTTTATAACCCATACCTCATGTATCAACTAACTTCTCTCCAGCTTCATCACCACCTCCACCACTCTCTCCTCATCACCAACCACAACATGAACCATCTGCATCCACTGAAGCTCTCCTCACTCAGTGCATTGCATCAGCAGCTCAAACATTCCAAGCAATGCTGGATGAGCACTGCTCCCAGATTCATTCCTCCATCCTTCACATGCACACCCAAATAGATGGGGTCAGTGCCTCTGTGCAAAGTCTAAAGACCTCTCTCTTCCTCTAGAGTAACCAGGTCTTTCTTAACCTCCTTGGCCAAGAAGGTCAAGAAGGGGGAGAAGCTAGATGAAGAGCAGCCCTCCACTCCTAAATCTCTCTCCCACAAGTCACCTCCTACCTCAAAAACTGATAGTCCTGCACTGCTCAAGACAATTGGAAATGAGATAGTACCTGAGCTACATATTGAAGAACAAACAATAGAGGTACTCAATATAGCAAGAGAGGCTGCAAGTCAAGTGGTACTATTACAAGGGGAGGCAAGCAGGGCAGAAAATGAAGTTGAAAAGGAAGATGTGGCAGATGGTGAGAAAAATAAAGAAGCTGAAACTCAGGGGGAGCTAGATACTGTGATAGGTGAAATAGGAGCTCAGGGGCCAGGTACTGCTATGACTGAAGCTGGAACTGAAAAAGAAACTGAAGAGGCAGAAGTAGAAGCAACCAAGGGAGTTCCATCCCAGGGGGAGCAAACCTCTTTGACTCAGGGGGAGCAAATTGTTGAGACTCAGGGGGAGCTAAGGGAATCAACTGCTACTAAGAAGGAGCAACCCACAAAAGTATTTACTAGAAAAAGGAAAACTCCTCCTACCCCTCCTGAGTGATGTTTTGAAACAATGATGATATACTATATGCTTATATACTGATTGGTCTGAACATAAAACTGGTTTATATATGATTTCTTATTCTATTTTCTTCTGAATGATTAAACATATTCCTCTTCTATATATAAATGTTTTGCTTTGTTGATTAAAAGCTGATACAATTTCTCTCTATAGAGGGTTAAGACAAATAGAGGGAGATTGTTGGGAAAATGATTTCTCTTAACCCCTGAAAATGAGTTGAATATGTTTTATAAGAAAGAAAAATCAAGGTTAAGTAAATATGCGTCGAATAGTATTCGACGCAACGCCGAAGTGGTGTCGACGTTCCTTTCAGAATAAGTCGAAGTAACTTTAAGAAGAATTCGACGTATCCTATGTCGACGTAGCTCTGACTTCTAGTCGACGCATCTTGAGAAGTCGACGCACCTTCCTTATTTTTCTCTCGACGTCCAGCCAGGACGAATTCGACGCTTACGTCGAATAATAATCGACGCACGTCGATTTCTATGTTTAATTCAAAAATCGCCAGATCTCTTTCCTTCTTTTATAGATCTGATTTATATGGAATCAATTTATTCTTTATAGCCGTTCTGAATCATTCTTTTCCTCTAATAGATTCTTGGCTAATTTGATTAAAACCATTATGGACATTATTTGAAATCAGAATGAAGTCTTTCCTTCTATTGATATAATTATTATGGAAATATTTCTATCTTTCTATTTCTCTGTATGCTAATCAATTATCCTCCTATATTATTATTTGAATGGACAGAGCTATAAAATAACAAGGAGGTCGGCAGAGAATAATATAAAGTGATCCACCATATTCATTTGAAAAAGAGAAAGAGCTCCCAAGTGAAAAGAGAGAATTGAGAAATAGTGCTGCAACAAAGATCAAGCTTCCTTCTCCCTCTCACTCTGAAGCCATACTGCTGCAAACTCTGATAGCTCTCACAAAAGAGAGAAAAGGCCTACAATCTCCTTCTCACTATAGAAGGGAGATTTCATTCACTACTTCCTGTGCTTCCAATCTTCTTGCTAGGAAGAAGATTCTTTCTTGTCTTAAATACTTCTTCTCCTTTTTCTTATTTCACTTTCACATATTGTAAAAGAGTTTTTAGAATCTCTCTTCAAAAAATTCAGTTGTACTGGTTTTAAGAGTCTCCTTTTCAAAAGACTCAGTTGGTTCTAAGAGTCTCCTTATCAAAAGACTCAGGGTGGTTCTAAGAGTCTCCTTATCAAAATACTCAGTGCAAGATAGTGAATTCCTACAAAGGGGGTAGAAGAGTGGACTACCCAAAGTTTGGGGAACCACTATATTTCTTTGTGTTGTGCTGTGATTTTTCTTCTTGCATTTATTTTCTTTACTTGTTTAATTCTTGTTGGTGTGTGGGAAGCTCTAATCTGTGATCACTACACACACATATATATATAATTATTAATTTTGCACAAAAATATTTTAAATCTCTATTCACCCCCCCTCTAGAGAATTCTAGTGAGGTTAACTGTGCACTTTCAAAATCTATATTGCTATTATTCACGAACTATTCACGAATCTTGCAAATAGAGATAATATTATTTGGATTCGGATTCAATACCACTCTCTGAATTTGGATTCGTGTCCGGATTCGAATTTGAAAAAAATGAATCTAATCGAATCCTCACGAATCTATTCCTGAATTATTTACGAACTATTTGATTTGCGATTAGCTCTAGCTACAACATATGTTCACCTAGTATTTGAGCTAGTAATTGTTATGGCTTTTGTTTATGGTTATCATGTATATTTTTTGTGCTTCGCCTAGATGATATTTCCTACAAAAGCCTAGAACGTTGCTATGTTTTTGGAAAGCGTGGTGCATTTCTATCTTTTTTGTTTTTAGCATGAATGTTACTTTTAATATTCATATCGAGTATCTATTATGTGCCACTTTTGTTCATCTGATAGTATCTGATACTCTCAGAGCAATCCAATGCCATTTATACCTCAAAATTTACCCACAATGCATGATTCTGAATCAGTTTGAATTAGATTTAGATACCACCTATTTTTTCTTTGTGGCTAATTAATTGATCATGATGATTAGTTCTTATTCTCTCGATGTGATACCCTGATCTGATCTGACTCTCTTGAGGACTTCCGTGAATGTGGAAGAATTGGTGGCTGGTCATTAATGGAGTTACATAAGTTAGCCTATCAGCCTATCTTTACTTGTTGATGGTTGCATTGTAATTGCTACTAGGTTCCTTTATGTCATGTTGCTTTATTTTTCATGTCTCAGTTGTACCACTATTCGTATAGGTTTAATATCCCTATTGTGTGACAATTACAATGATCATTGATAGTATTCTCATCTTCATAGAGATATTTGATAATGTGGACCCAATTCTGTATATGTTGTGCCTTGTTGTTATCAATGATCGAGTATTGAGAGTTGAAGCTTACCATGGATGGTTGCTCCCTTTTTCTCCTCTACAAGGAACCAAACTTTTCTCCTTTATCTGCCTTTTTTCTTTCATCTTATTCTCTCACTCTCTCAGCTTCTATCTTTTTTTTTAAACTTTTCCTCTACTCAACCCCTAAGCATTAGTCCTACTCAAAATTACTAAAGAAATCTAAATAAAAATACGGTCATTTGTGTTTACTCGGAATTCAGCGACAACCTCGTCCAAGATAGAATCAATCTGGAAAACATCTCTTCCTCAGCATAGGAGAACTCGCCAGGAAGAGTGTGCGAGCACTAAATTTTCAACTACAGCTTTCACGAGTACAAATTATGTATTCGCTCAACCTTTCCTTCATTGTAACGACTGTTTGCCTCCTTAGCCCATTTTCTGCTGCCTTCATGTTTCTACTATACCCGGGCAATTTTCTCTTAAGCTTGCCCGCTTGGGTAGCCCCCTACAGTATAAATAGAGGTGAACAAGACCAAAAAAATCTCACCAAACTGTTTGCAGTTCCGACAAGCTCGAATTTGATCCTCTACTGTACGAGCGAACTCTATTTTGCTGTAACATCATCAAACATCTATTATGTAACTGCTAATTCTATTAATAAAATCACGCACGACTAAAGATTTGTGTTATGCAAAGTCTAGAATTGTCTAAGTCTGATTTCTCTTTTACCTTCTCGCTAAGAAGTCACGGAGCTTAAGTATCCTCCGCAGAGCAGTCTACTACCCACCATCCGATATGAGTTTTTTGGGTGTCAAATTTTACCCCAATAAAACGAACACGCAACCTTCAGATTCTCCTGTGGGTTGAAAAATGTTCTGAGACAGATGCAACTAGAAGAATGACCTCAGATGAGAAACTTAATCCTGACTGAGCCGGTCCATTTATCATTAAAAGGCACTGAAGAATTGAATCTATCAGATGAAAAATTATGACTACGTCGACTTCTCCAACATCTGGAGCTAGGATGACATGAAACGTCATTTTGCATAGTTTTTGTGTGCATTCCCATACGTTTAGTGTTTTTGTATCTTTCTTTTTATTTCCCTATAACGAATGTAAGATGCATAAAATAGTTGTTACTGTGATCAACCAGCATCAATCATTGCAAAGTCCCTCGATAGTTAGATTTATCTAACTCCAGGTTCTGTATGCATTCTCTAAACTCTTATCAACGCTTATTTGAATCCTCTTGAATTGTGATCACTGGTGGTAATTCCTGCCATGACTGCCTTAACTTGAATTATTCGTGATTGCCAAGTAGTTCACTCGATCCAATTTTGCGGAGGACTTTGAGTGTTTGATTTTCTAAAGGCTCTCGTCGGTACCTACTTAAATCACATTGAATTGAGATCGTTGTGTCATAATTCCCACCAAGACCACACCTCGCTTGAATTATTCGCGGTTGTGCAGTGATTGACCTGATCCAATCTCTCGCGTTGGTCTTTAGATATCCGGATGTCTCGCCGACACCTGTCGCACTTCCACACCAGATCAATTACTGTAACCTATGCTGCACGGGGACGGGATATGGAATACGATACAGATACATGATACGTGATTTTCAAAAAACCTAGGATACATGACCATGTTTTCGAAAATTTTAATTATTTAAATATAAGTACAAATTAATATTAAGACATGTGTGACATTCATGTCTTTTTCATTTTTTTTCATCATATCTCACATATCATATATTAAACATAATCAAGGTTTATGCGTCACAAAAACGTATCATATTCTAAATAGGAGTCATGCATAAAAGTGTGTAATCAATTGAATTCCACCACTTATCATTCAACATTTTTTTCTTTCACATGTCTTTCTCCATGAGCAAAGAATGGGAGTTGCGGAGATGAGAATGCTTAGGTGAATGTGTGGACACACGAGACTGGATAAAACTAGGAATGAATGTATTAGGGATAAGACATGAGTGTCACCAATTGTAGAAAAGATGCGAGAAGCTCGATTAAGATGGTTCAAACACATACAAAGAAGACCATTAGAGGCACCTGTTAGGTGTTGTGAGAGTTTAGCTACTAGGCATGTTAAACGGGGGAGGGGTAAACCAAAAGACTTGGAATGAAACTATAAGGAAATCATGATGCTCTTAAGCATTAGTGAGATTATGACTAAAGATAGGGCGCAATGACGACAAATGATCCATATAGCCAACCCCACTATGGTGGGATAAAGGCTTGAGTTTTATTGTTGTTGTTGTCTTTCTCCATGTCACCATCACAAAACTCAGTTTTTGGGCATTTTCGAGCATGCTCAGGCGTACTCTGTAATATCTGAGTATTCAAACTTTTTTATTATCTAAAATTAAAAGAAAAAGTTTTCGAGAGTTTCAGGGTCGGGTTTTCAAGAGTTTCCCGACTTCGAAACATTTTGATACGATACGTAAGGCTGTTGTAAGCATCCATGCTTCATAGATGTTCCGACAATCTTCCCCAATGACTAGGACACTACTCTTTGTTCTGCTTCCTAGAGGAATCATGTGTTAATTTTCCCTGCCCGCGACTTCCCATTCTGATTAATCTTCACAGATCTATAAGCACACCCTCTCATTTTTAAGCATCTCAAAATCCTCATTGACGACACCAATCCTCCGGCGAGATCGAGCCTTTTCCGATCTCCAGTCTCCAATTGAAAGACCTCGATCTTTGATTGTTGTAGAACTTCCTCCCCGTCCTGCTCTGACGATCTCCCCAACAACGATGACCATGTTCCTCTTCGTTCTACTTCCTAGAGGAACTTGCGGTAATCTTCCTCGCCCACTATTTTCCCTTCCGATAAATCTTCATAGATCTGTAATCATACCCTTCTTTCATGCTTCCGATTTGATGCATTATGTTGTGATTATCTACCCGATGAACATGTATTGATTTCTATTTTTTTATTGTTTCTTTCAACAATGTTAAACATGTTTGTTTTTTTCTTTTTCATTAATGATCCTTTTGGTCTTTTGAGATTTTCTATATTCGATTCTTTACCATCTAGTGTGTCAATTCCTCTAAGCTTCAAAAGGCTCTTCTCCAAGAAGTTTGTAGAAGGTGACTTAGGTGGAAGAGCCACAATAAGATTCTCTAACAGACGTTACCACCAAGTAGAAGGTTGGGGTACAATTGGATAATTCAGTGGAGGCATCCATATAACACAGGGCAACATCATGAATTCAAACTTGGTAGCTCAATTCTACACAACTCTAATCTGTTTACATTTTAAAAACTTTTGCAATGTGTACCAACATTGTGATGATGATACATGACAATGGCAACTCTATTTGAGGCTCTATTTAGGAGAGCGTTTAGAGAGCGGTGGCAGTTACATAATTTGTGTAGCTGAAGCCAAAAATGCTATTTTCCCAGAACGATATTTAGTGCATCTGGCATTTATTAGTCATTAATTTATGTATGCTGTCTAAATAATGACTGTAAGGTGATTGTCTTATATCACATCTGGTCCATGCCAACTTGAGTTGCCGGATGTCGGATTGCAGGTTTATATCGAAGATATTTTAAAATATCTGGTTTTATGACAAATTCTAGCATATTTTATGCTCCTCCTGAATATTGTCTTGTTTTAATACTTTAGTGTCTTCAATAGAATCTATTTATTATACATTTTGTGGATTTTTAACTTCCTGCATAAAACTTTCTACTAGTTTATCATCGGCATCTCTATCTGTACAAAGGAACAATTGGTAGTGTAGTATTCTTCTGAACCCGACGATGTGTTATGTGTATAGCCTGGATTTTTTAAACTATAAATTATCTTTAATCATTTTAATTTTTCTGTGATTTATGAACTGATAGTATTCTAATATTCTTCTTCTTGGGCTTTTCTCTACTCATTCTCTTTACCTCTTTATTTTGTTTTCCATTTCCTCTTTAGTTTTCTTGCAAATTTCTTCCCATCCATGTAACTCCGTTCACTGTGCTTGCTATTGGATAAGGACTGATATTTCTAGTTCTGAACTATCTTCTGTGAGGTTACATTCAGAGAGTCTTGTTAGACTTCCATGGATAGCTCATTTACTCATTTCCGTTCACTGATTACAAAATACCTCTTTTGGGAAATTTGTTTGTTATTTATCTTCTTGATCGTTCTTAATATTTTTATAAATATCTGCTATTTATTCAGATTGTATCGGATCAGCATTTAATGCAAAAGGAGCAATGCAGTGTCCAAACTGTCGGAAAGTGGAGAAAGGCCACTGGTTGTATGCACATGGACATCGCCCGTCAACTGACTTTGATCTTGACGGCTGGATCACCGAGGATATTTATGATTTAAATTATTCTGAACTAGTAAGTTCAATACATTCTATAATTTTCTTGTTTTTAACTTCAAAATGATTTTAGGATTCTGTTTTGTCTGGATCAAATTTAATAAAAAGTAATGGGATCCTCTGCTATAAGGATTTTTAATGGGCAGAGCTTCTGTAGGCTGGTATAATGAATTGCATATACTAATGCTGAACACTGGTATCTTCATGTCTTACTAAATTTTATATTGTTGAAGAAATATGTGGTAAATTCAGCTAATAATAGAATTTTCCTTCTCCTTCGAATTTGTATTCCAGTATAGTGGGATTTGTCGTATAATTTCTTCACTCCCACTGAAATCATCCGGTGTGAGACCAAGTCCTTTGTTTTTTTTTTTCAAATGGAAAAGGTCTGACATCTAATTACCTTGGAAACCTTACCTCATGTGATGTGACATATTTGTGCGAATTTCTGTTTTACTTTTTCTCGCTTTTTGTGGTATATACTGTTTGTAATTAGTACATGACTGATGGTGTTGGATTGTGGGTAAAGTCGACTATTTAAGCACTAATAGGTTAAGAGTTCATTTGATAACAGTCTCGCTGCTCTGTTATTTAGTGAAAAATTTGGTCGACACATTTCTCACTTCGATGAACACTGTTTTTAAGTCTTTTTATGTCATGAAGTTGTATCTGCGGTATAATGTTTCCAATTCAATTAAGATTGCAATACATCAGTTATTATAACTGAAGATTTAAAAAATCATTACCAAAACAGGCATTATAATGTAATTTTGTCCATTTTGTAAGTCTTGTTACAGACATTAGTACTACTGATCATGGAAATACAGACACTTACATCTATCAGGCCCACATCAATCTCCTTGCCTCTTTTCCCACAATAGACCCCACGTCTGCTCTTTCTCAGATATGTCCGCATCACAACAACATTTTATCAAGATACTTCAACTTTATTACCCCCACCCACATGCCCTCATCCAAACAGGTACATGTAAATCCTTGCAATAATCAGGCTCAATGCCACCAAACTCTCAAACCGTCAGCATCTCTCCTTGCTTGATGTGGGTCCTCACTGTCTCTTGCCCCAACACATTCTCTACGCATTCATTATGACACACTAGCACTACTTAGTGGTCACTGCTTCATCTTTTTTTGCGAAATATTTCATGCATTAAATTGCAAAAGAAGACAAAACTCCGTCATTCATCTCATCATGATTCCGGCCGAACCCTTGGCTCGGCTAGTGTGCTTCCACCGCAATAGAGATCTTCAAGTCCGCTACCCCTTGCTCGAGCTTCGGAACAAGGTCAAATTTCAGGACAAGTATATTGATACCTTCACTTTTGTGGATAAGTGACACGCTCAATCGATCAGCCTCACTTCACAAGAGTTCTCTCAAAGACGAGGTTACCTTCTATGAATAATAATGTAGTCATAATTAATTATGTGTTTTTTAGTATGCTTTGTCTTATAGCGGGGTGTCTATCCTATATAATGGGCCCCTAGTTGAAGAATTAAGGGACCTTGGGCAGTTGTCTTTTATGTCTCTTTACGAAGAGAGGGGAATTCTTAAGGGGAACCAACTCTCAACAGTTGGAATAGCGAGTATATCTCAATATTTTGTATCTTTATTCTTATTCTAGTGCAATTACAAAGTTTTCCTATTCGTGTTCTTGATACATGAAAGCATATTAGTAACAGAGATCTTGTTGGCTACTAATTTGTTATGGTCGGTCAATTTCTTACAGCCACTTTTTAAAGAGTTAGTGTTTGTTTAATAGTCTTTACCCTTATATAAATAAGGGAGTACAATTAGCTTGATGTAACTTCCATTCTAATTTGTAAGCATGATTAAAATTTTCTCACCTTATCTTCTGCAATGGCCCGCTAGACCGTCACAATTCAAATACTTTGCTTAAAATTATCAGATGCAGCGGTTTGTTGAATTTTTTTTATATATATTGTAGTGAAGACCTGCAGGCAATAGAAAGATGCATAATATCAAAAGCCTTTCGATATGTAGAACAACCAGCAACAAAAAAAACTATATATATATACACACACACACACACACGAGTGCCCGACACGGGGCTCCGCCCCTACGGCCAGGCGCGACAGTACTCGGCCGGCGACGGTGGGCTTCGCCCGCCCCCGGCGCGATGCTATCGGGCGGCCTTCGGCCTCATCTAGGCGGGTTTCACCCGCCTCCGCACGGGCTTCGCCCGTGCTCAATGCGTCTGTGGGCTGTGCCCGCAACATATACATATGAGTACTCCAAATAACCTTAAAAAATATACATCAATATTACAATATTTATTTTATAAAAAATATACGTATACTTAAAAAGATTAAGTTTTTTCTCTCTTTTTTTCTTTTTGTTTTTCTCTCTCTCCCTCTCTCCCCCCTCTCCGCCACACTCTCCCCTCTCTCCTTTCTCCTCTCTTTCATTCTCTCTCTCCTCTCTCTTGCTATGGTATAAGGCCATAAGGGTAAAATACCCTTTGGTGCAAGGGCAAAATCGTCCAACAAATGTTGCACCAAAGGGTACTTTTCCCTTATATTATAGTATAGATATATAGGGGTATTTACCGGGACCTCCCCTCTAAGTTTGAAAAATTACAGATTGCACCCCTCTTATTATTGAAATTACAAAAAACTCCCATGAATGTTACAAAACATAATATTTACCTCCCCTGAAGTTCACATTTCATAACATCCATGCACAAAAATACCCCCTCGTAGTACATTTTCAGGGGGGATATTTTGTGCAGTGATGTTATGGAAAGTGAACTTCAGGGGAGGTAAATGTTATGTTTTGTAATATTCGGGGGAGGTTTTTGTAATTTCAATAATAAGAGGGGTGCAATATGTAATTATGCTAACTTCCAGGGGAGGTTTTGGTAATTATTCGTGTGTGTGTGTGTATATATGTGTGTGTGTGTGTGTGTGTGTGTGTGTGTGTGTGACTGTATATGCATAAAACCAACTTTGACAACATTCACTACAACCATACATATCCAACATATATACACAATTGGACAGGATAATAAATATAGCTAGGGACATCAAAAACCACTAGACCTACACATAATCTCCACTATCCTGCCCCAAAAGACTCCTCTCACCACTAGCCCATCTATCTCAAAAGCAACATAATACTATTGTTCTGGCAACTCTCGTCCTGAAAAGTGCTTCTTTGATGCTCGATCACTTCGGTCACTGCAGCAATTATCTAAGCCATAGCTGATATTTTTCTTCTTGCAACATCTTCTTTCTCTCATCCAATAACTTACTAGAAAACTCTTCTTCCTTGTCCTAAAATAATAAGAGTTAAAACCCGTTGGTCACACAAACCCAATGAATTCTTACCTCTTTAACTACTTACGTACAATTCAAGAGGATTAGTATCAAAATGCATATATAAAGTAATTAAAGTGCATATGACATGATAAAAAACTGTTGACTGGAATAAATACAGAGTAATAAGCATGAAAGAAAAGCTAAAATGCTTCATATGAAATGTTGGGACATGCTAAAAGAAACAATGCATGATTCTTTTGTTTTAATTTGTTTCTTAACTTGGCATCGTTTATTAGTTCTTTCGACCTCAAATAAATTATCTTCAAATTCTAACTTTGCTAGCTTAATTATTTTCATTTTCTTTTCTTTTCTTTCTTTGGACGATAAGGTTAAGTGTAAATTGCTTTTCTTTCTTTTCTTTTCATTTTGGCCCGGCTCAGTAGAATATCTTACTAGGGCTACTAGTTATTGCCAACCTTCGGGCATCTGTTGCATGACCATACATCTTAGAGTCCTCAAGGAACTCGTATCTCATAACTATTGGTAAGCGATTCATTGTCCTCCTGGGTTTTACTCTTAACTTCATCGTATTGCATGCATGTCTGAACTTTATTTTGTATACATTATTTAGCCAAATTATATTTCTTTGATGGGTGAAATGTTTATTTATCTCCCTTCAAATTACCTTTCTCCATCAATGCCGCCAGTGGTTAAATTCTTAATCGGGTAATAAAGATGAGTTCATTGTACCAATCGTATCTTTTTCTTAGCATTTACACCTTTAAATTCGAAAGAGAAATAAATTGAATAAATGTCTCAAAACACTTCAAAATCGATGCTAAAATATGTAAATAAAAGTCGAAAGCTGAGAAAACTAAAAACTCTAAAAATTCATGTTGAGTGCAATATCATAAAAATTCATAAACAAGCTTATCATGCATGAAAGAGTACTTTTATTATTTTCAAATTTGTATCTACTATAAATAAAAAGTAAGCATTTGAAATATAGAGTAAATTAAGGAAATAAGAACTCACATTCACTTTTTCTTTACACTTACCCCTCCTCGGGTCAATGTTCATCCCTTCCTTGGAAGCCATCTCAAACGTAGAAGATTTTTGAGCGAGGCGCTGCAAGGCAACAATTCACATTTTGAGGGACATGTATCTTACGTTAGTTGCAACACGAGAGAAAAATATTATAACCTACCGAGAGGATTTTACTAATATAAATAATGAAATCGGAAGACTAAAAGCCTTAATTCAATAAGATGGAGCTCACATATAATTCAAGTTTGAAGGAATTAAGAGAGGAGATGAAGCACATAATAGGGGATGGGAAAAGGGAAAGAATAGAGGAACAACCCTTTTATTTTAAAGCCAATAAAACAGTCCTCAAACATCCCCCAAAGTAGTGCATTTTGGAAACATTTTTAATTTAGGAAAATCCCACTGTAAGTACACACTATTTCAGTCATCGATGGGGGATGCAAAAGCGACACATACATCCTTTAAACTACACAGCTTTTAAATCACACACACACACACATACAGCCTTAAAAGCACTCGGTCACAGCTTTTAAAACCACACATGCAACAGCCTTTAATCTCGTTAAAACACACACATTCCCAATTTTTAAAACATGCACATTCATTGCTCTTAACACACACTATCACAACACTTGGAACACATCTTTTGACACATGTGAACACAGCATACACAACTGCCAAAACTCAATGTCCCAGAATCCAGAAGTCCAAAGAAACAGTGCAGGGTCAGCCATCCAGGAATCCAAAAAACTGATAGCATAGGAATATTAGAGTTCAGCAGCCATATGAAACCACTAAAGGGCCAAAAATCTAAGATAGAGTTCCCCCAAAGAATAAGATATAAATTAAAAAAAATAATTCTCAAAACAGCATCCCTAGGAATGCCAAGGCAGCGGCCCCTTCTCTCTAAGGCAACTCAATAAGATAAAAAAAACTTTAATAAAGAGATTAAGTTAATAAGCTTGCCACCAAAATTCATAAGAAATTTAAGAAGTTTAAGCCAAGGTTCACAACTTAATCTCCTGAAATTGCAGGCACCAAAACCAGTTCAAATGGCTCACAACAGCAGCCACTGAAAAGCCCAGGCTAGGAAAAGGCCAGAGAAGAGTGGCGGCAGCTTTCATACTTGCAATTCCAAGCTAGGGCCAAGCAGGTGCCCAAATCCAGAGGTTAAAAAGGGAGAAAGAAGAGAAGGAACAAGATTTCCAGAATAGAGGGCTCGGGAGAGAGAGCAGCAGGGTTAAGGAAATAAAACTCATTTTCATAGCTCAACTTTAGGTTAAGGCTCTATGGGGGGGGGGGGGGGGTTTGCAGCGGTGGTGTTTTTAAATAAACCCCACAGCTGTTTTTAAGATGTTTGAGGGCGGTGGTTAGAAACGTGAAACGCTAAAAACAACGTTTTCTCTTAATACGTGACCGGTCCCCACACCCCGCTTTTGAGTATATCATCTGCGCTTCTCCTTTCGCTTGCCCTAAAATCTCGCCTGATAGGCATCTCTCTTCTGCAAAACCTTCTCCCTGCCGAACGAAAATACTGCTCCTCAAGCACACGCTCGCCGATTGCGTCTCATCCGCGCCTCTTCCTCGCGCAGCATGCCGCCAACGCTCTATCTCCGCTCGCCGATCTACAAGGTTTCCTCCCTCGTTTTTGATCTCTGCACGCGCATCTTCTCCCCCATTTTTACTCGTATTTTATTTCCATTCGTTTTAGTTCCTGGATCTGGCCTTCCTCACATGACACCTTGTTGTTTCACAATTTGATTTCCAGATTTTTTTTTCACTGGATCATCCCTCGTTTAGGATTTTGATTTCCAGATTTCTTTTCACTGGATAGCATTTTTTTCACTTGCAAAATACTGTTTCTTCACAAGATGACAATTTTGATTTAGGATTTGATTTCCAGAAAAAACTATGTTGTGGCTGTAAATCTTTGTTGTAGATCTACTACCATTTAGGTTGTAGTTGATTATTATGATTGCAAGGATGTAGGTGTTTTGTTCATTGAGAATGTTCTGATTTTAGTTTATAGTTCATTGTGAACGTTCTATTCATTGTGAATTTTCTGATTTCAGTTTTTAGTTCATTGTATGTAGGTGTAATTTGGTCTTTATGAATGCTTGTTTCAGTTCGTAGATATGTTGTATTCATTTAAGATTTTTTTTTAAATTATACAGGTTAAGATTATTGTTATTAACAAATGAGTAATCAAAGAGAGAGAGAGGAGTATCAGCTTCATGGGAAGCAAACGATGTGATGATATTTTGCGATATCTGTATTAAAGAAATACAATTTGGCAACAGACCCACCACCCACTTCAATAAGGACGGTTGGAGGAATTTAATAGCCAATTTCAAAGAGCGTACGGGAAAAGTTTATGATCGTGCACATCTTAAAAATAAATGGGATCAGATGAAAAAAGAGTGGAAGCTTTTGTTGGAGCTCAAGCGAGGTGAAACTGGTTTAGGTTGGAACTCTATAAAAGACAATTGATGCATCAGATGATTGGTGGAGTGGAAAAATTTTGGTGAGGCGATAGCCTATTTCAAGTTTCATTCACAATTATGCTATGATGTTAATATTCTTTCATTTCTTTTAGGCCTTACCCACAACTAAGAAGTTTCACTATGCGGGCATTCCACCAGAGTTGGAGGAAAAGTTGGACATCATGTTCAATTCGGTGGTTGCCACTGGTGATGATGTATGGATGCCTAGCTCTGGGGTGTTGTCTTCAGAAGGATTGTCAGAGGATAATTTTTCTGATGACGATGACTATGATCACAATTATTGCCACTCTTGGTAGTAGGTCGGATGGAGTAGGGTGTTCTGGGAGCAAGAAGTCACAGGGTGACTCCGCACAACAAACCAAAAGAACCCATTGTGGTAGGACCGTAGGAGTAAGGGAAAGGGTAAATCTCAGTTTATTGTCTATGTGAAGGAGTTAGTGAGCAGTGCACGAGATAGAGCACCTCCACCAAAGTTGTCTACGATCAAGGAAGCATACGATGAGCTAGCGAAGATTCCAGAAATATATCATAATCTAAATTTTTTACAACTTCGCAATAGAATTTGTCTTGTATAAAAACAAGAGGGAAGGCTTCATGAACTGTCCAGATGATAGGAAAGTTTGGTAGCTGAGGTCTCGCTATGAGAAGTCCTTGGAGTGATTACTTATGTTGTTTTCTATATGTTGTTGTTTGTTTTTTTAGTTTCTAGCATGTAGTAGTTCTGAACCTTTATGAGTACTATATGTTGTTTTTTTAAATTTCAAGCATATAGTAGTTCTGAACATTTTTCAAGTTGTATGTTATTTCAATTCAATATGTTGTTGTTGTTGTTGCCGGCTCCGAAAATGAGTGACACTAGCATGAGTTATTGCTCGGATGGCTCATCCTATGATTCAGAGCGTTCATCAAATAGTTTTGTTTATCGAAGGCGATATTCTAGATTTACCAAGAAGGTTGTTGCGGTGATATGTATCACAGTATGAGTACATTTCGAGTTCCTCTTTGAAGACCCCATGCATGACATCAAAACAAACATGTGAAAGATGGCTGCGAGAGTTATTGGTTGGGCATCCAATGATCCAGCTAGGTTTCATCACATGTTCAGAATGACACAAGATGTTTTTGTTGATCTCCTACACACCTTAGAATGTTCACATGGCCTCAAAGGGTCGGGACAAACAAATACAAGAGAGGTGCTGGCAATTACAATATATATTTTTGCACACAATACATCAGTACGAAATGTTGCAGAACGTTTTCAACACTCCACAGAGACTATCAGCCGTTATTTCTCATAAGGTCTTAATGCTCTAATTCTATTATCAATGGATATTATACCGCCTCTAGACAAATGCTTTAGAGAGATTCCATCCAAGATAAAGTATGACAAACGTTACATGTCTTTCTTTAAAGATTGTATTGGTGCGATTGGTGGAACTCACGTGTATGCATGCATTCCAGTTGATAGACAAGTAACATATATCGGCCGTCAAAGGAAACCAACACAAAATGTCATGGCTATTTGTGATTTTAACATGCGCTTCACATTCGTTGTGCCAGGCTGGGAGGGATCGGCCCATGATAGCCACATATTACATCGTGCGTTGACTGATCGACATGGCAATTTTCCATATCCATAGCCAGGTTTGACTGCTACTTATGTTTACTTGTTCTTTGTAGTCAATATAATTAGTGCAATATTAATAGGTATTAATGAAGATTTTAATGTGCAGGTAAATATTATTTGGTAGATGTCGGATATCCTTATAGAGAAGCTTTCTAAAACCAAACCCGGACACCAAATATCATTTACCAAATTTTGCACGTGGAAATTGCCGAATCCAAGAATCGCGTGAGAGTTTCAATAGAGCACACTCATCACTTTGCATCGTCATTGAAAGGACGTTCGGTGCATGGAAGAAGAAATGGGGAAATACTTTGCGATATGCGGTAGTATCCATTCAAAAAACAAATTTAATCGTGGTTTCCACAATGGCTTTACATAAATATATTCGTAGGCATCCTTCAAGTGAGGACCCAGAGTTCGCTGAGTGTGAAGACGCCGAAAATTATATACATCAGGAGACAAATGAACCTGATGAAATTGAGACTGACTTTGCCGAAGGGAGAGGGGCTGATGAAATGGCTATTTTAAGATATCAAATAGCCGAGCAGATACATAGAGCACTCAGGTGAAGCTCTAGCACGTGGAAGGCTGATGATTTGAAGAAGTTATTTGACACTCTTTATTTCGAACATTTATTAAGTGATCTCCTTTGAACATTTTAGTAACTATGTATGGCTATTATAATATTTAAGGTGACATTTTTATTTGTTTAGAATTACAAATTTTATTATATATATTTTTCCACTCCAATAGCCATCGCAGTTGTGTTACCAAACAGAAAAAACTGCTTGCACGTTCGTGATAGCACAAAAAACTCAGTTTCTCCAAACAGTGCAACAACTGCGTTCGTGACCGCAGTTTCTAACCACTGCGTTCATGACCACCACCACTGACCGCTGCGTTCATGACCGCCACCGCCACCGCCGCGCCAAACAGACTCTATGTCCCAATACATTAAGCTCCCTTTCTTTCCATGCCCCCAAAATGCCACCCTAGGATTTAATCCAAGGCTTAAGCTCATGCCACGTTGCCAATACAGTCCACTAACGAACTAAAGGGTAATAAATTCCTCCACTATCTCCCATATTTCCAAGACAATCGAAGCCAATGGATCTCCCTCTGTTTAATTATCATTCCATTAACTCAGCAGCAGCCGGCCAAAGAAAATTAAATTCCAAAAGAGAGCAAAGTCCATTAATGTAACAACCACAAGCCCATTAAGCAACCAGCCCTCATATATTATTAAATCATATGATTATATGTCAAAATCCCAAACTACATTCCAATGCCAAAAGCCCAAAATTAAACCAATCCATTAATCAAAATCCCAAGGCGTAGTAATATAATGAAGATTAGGAGAAAGAAAGCCATAAATCTTAAAATATCAAAGTAAAGGTGCCCTTGGTACTCATCCCTTAAATCGTATCATCATTAGGGAGACTTATTTTGTTTTGTTTGTTATTGCAATTTATGTTTTGCGTGCAAATATAGTTTTTTTAGTGAATGCAAGGCTTCACATCTTCTACCTGAAGTTTGTTCTTTCTCTACATGCTTCCATTTGGATAATCAAGGTTGTCCCTGTCATGATCTGCCTAGTGTCCTTGGTGTTAGAACAGCTCTTCTACGGAGAGCGTTTACCTCTAGTCCTACTGCAAGATATTGTGCCAAATCAAGGTTTTGCTGCAATTTTCCTAGGGCAAGAGGCTGATCTGTCAAGCTCCTCTTGTTTGAATATTGGTTTTCCCGTTGATTTCCCTAGGTTAAGTGTCCGTCGATTTGTCTAGATGCCTATGTTGAGTACTCAGAGAAGACACCCCTAGGATGTATTCCCTTACTGATGTTGGTTTTTTTAGGCAGGTGATTTCAGTTGTACATTTATCCTCCATTCCACACTCCCGGAGGTAGTTGGTGCAAGTTAATACTTATTTGGGGTGTTTTCAATTGCCACCTGTTGCCGACCGTGTTGTTCTTCAGTTTGGCATAATTTGCTTCAGTGATACATTCCTCAATAGTCTAAAGCATGCAATCTTAAGCTTTTGAGTTCTTTTGTTATTTGACTTTCATTTCTTTTCCAATTCTTCTACCACTAGCATCCTCAGCGATTATGGGTAGATTGAGTTTTTTAAGAACTGCCTTTCTCCATAAGTCTCTTAAGTTGGAGTGTAGGTTGAATCTCTTGAACCCGATCTTCTTTGAATTTGGCACACCTTTCACATCGTTTATGCTGACCACAGTTGTTCTTATGCCGATGATGTCGTTGAACCTTTCGAGCTTCCGTTGAGAAGATAGAGAGATGATTTTCAATGATGCGGTAATCGTTGCTTCTTGGCTGGAAAAAACTGTGGAGAAGCAACAATGAAAGAAGAAAAGAAAGTAGGATGAAAGCTGCGTTGGCAGACAAAGCAGTGACAAGGTTTGCACTTGGAGACATCAACAATGAAGGTTTGTTGAGATCACTCAAAACTGCACGATGTTGAGCTGCACAGAAATCTTGGTTATAGTGTGCAGGTTTTGGAAGTGCAAACATTGATAACAATATGCGTGTAACTGCAAGAGAGAGGAACTTTGAAATGGCTGTTGGGCCACAAGTAATGTGGAACTAGTGTGAATGACATAACAACAACTGATAGACTAGCTGAAATGAAGTGACTGAAGCAGTTGAATGAAGGCAACACTGTGCAAGGAAGGCATTCAATGGAAACGAGACTTGGTTTATAATTCACTCGAGGATTCTTTAGCCTAGCATGTAGTTATAGGATGTTGTGGATTTGATCGTCATAATAGAATTTGGTCCTTTTTCCATCTAAAGCCTTTTCAAAAGGCTTTTGGAAATAATTACATTATGTTGTGAATCATTCTGGCATGGTTAGAATCATCCCTGTAATTTCATTTCGAATATTTGTTGATCTGCAAGTTTTAATGGCAGTATTTTTTTAGTGCTTTAATTGTTCATCTTTTAGTTTGCCACACGAGTACTTGGAGTCTTTTTTTTCTGATGGATTAGATTAGGAGTAATGTAAAACGTGAATATCAAACTGATGTGGTACAGAGCTTTAGAGATCTAAATGTGGCATGTTAAACGTATTCTATTCTATTCAAACTTCTTTGAACGCTCTGCTTGTCTACACTTAGATACTCTGATGAAAGAATGTTCTAAACTATGAGCAGCACACTGGTTGAACAACCATTATTACATTGATATAACATTCATCTCATTTCTTAGGAATGTTGTAAATCATGAATATTAAACTACTGGAGCTTATCACTTAGATGTCTATAATGCTTATCCTGAGTTGTCAGTTCAAACTTCACTGAAGTATGCTACCTGCACCTGACTGCTATTATCAGTTAAAGAATCATATAAAGCTTAACACAGTCGTCATGCCTGACCGACCGCCATCCACCTTATCCAACCTAATGTAAACACAAAGGATCTATATCTCATTTCTCATATGCTACATAGGGTTTGTTTATAATTGTCATGCTCCTTTAAATGTTATTTTATTTTCAAAGTAAATGTTAGCTGATAAATGTAAAATTATATAGCCATTGTATAACATTCTTCTGTGGAATACTATAAAGCTGCCCCCAAGTAGTTGGGGTAAGGTTTCTGACGTTGGTCATGGCAATATTTCTTTTGCAGCCGCTTGGGTATCAATGGTGTCCATTCAGTGGATATGCACAGCTGGCATCATTATTCGAGTAAAGTCTTTGAACCGAGTATTTTTTTCCTTCTGCTGTACCAGTCACTGAAGATACATGTCTTGCAGTTTTCTTTCATTGAAATGCAGATCAGATGTTGACAAATTTTCTGTGGTTGGAAATTATTTGTAAAATTTTTATCTGTATGAGATTGAGTTATATGAATTGCATATTTTCTTCACCAGATACCAATTGGGAAATAGAGTCTTGACATTAGTGAATAGGAATGTTGCATAATATATTATTTATGAGGACCAGTCTACCTGAAGGAGAAAGAAATTTGCTAGCCCAACGTGCCAGTCTAGATTCAAACTCTAAAAGTAAAATTATCAAAATAAAATAGCTGTTCTCCTCCAATAAAGATAGGGACCCCGTGTAAGTAAATAGGAAAAAGCTCAACACATTTTGAGTACCTTCAGAACGTAGAACTTATTTTTCAAAGAAATAAGCTACTTTTATTTTTATTAACCATCTGACCAGATTTATTTCATACTTATTTATGATGTTAGCAACCAACTTAATTGATCTAATCCACTGAATTCTATTATGCCATCTGCAAATGAGCAATTGAAATTTTTCTACAAGGGACGTGAATAATTCCACTTAGCTTTAACAAACTAGAATGAGAAAAGCAAGCCTCCAGAAATATTCTTTGCAGTGATTAGAACCTTGGAGATGACGTGTCTTCTGGCCTTAGGCTCTGAGAGGAGGATCTGGCCCATAATGGTTGACGATTTATACATTATGCTACGTATTGAAGGGAATAAATTGTGGTCCAAAGTCTCCAGGTATGAGACAAGAAATCTTGACACTTAGATAAAATTGATGTATTAGAAGCGAATATAACATGAGTTTGGTTAAATATTAGGATGTAGCAGATCATCCTTATCCCATCTATTTTCAGTTACCTTTCTAAATCTTCATTTGACATTCATTCTTATCGAGTGTTGCTCAAGACATTAAATCTAAACTATGTTAAATTATCTTGAACAATTTTCATCTATGTTAACTTGGGTCTGCCCCTTCTCCTACATATCATTTGATGATAACTCTACCTACTCATCTAATACAATATTCCCGACGGCCGCGAGGCCACAATTACAGGTAAAGGCTGTTGTCACCCCTAATACATAATTCACGCTAATGTGATCATGATGTTGCTATTAGAATTTCTGATGCCTAAATGCGACTTTTGAGAAAAGGAATTATGTTTTTTCTTCACGGTAAGACGTGTAACTCCTAGTGATCCAATGAGAACAGAAAGTTACAATGATGCAGACTGTGCTGGAACAATGGCCGACATACATTCCATCATGGGATACTATAGTTTTGTAGGTGGAAATCTTGTTATATGGAGAAGTATGAAGCAACATGTTGCTCATTCTAGTGCAAAAGCTGAATATATGGCCATAGCGCTTGGAATTTGGGAAGATAAATGGCTTAGGGCGCTAATGATGAATCTGGGGATGCTCTTAGTTGATCCTGTTCAGTTATTCTGTGACAACAAAAGACTATTTTATTGCCTATAGTCTAGTTCAGTGTTACACTTAACACATTCGCCCGAGGGGACCCTCCTCGTTGGAAGCCGCCATGATAATTTAGTATAATATTTTGTAATTAACTCGTATTAATTAATATTGATTAATTATTATTAATTAATATTGATTAATTATTATTAATTAATATTGATTAAATTAATTATATTAATTAATATTGATTAAATTAATTATATTAATTAATATATTTTGTAATGGTGTGTCTTTGCTCATCTATATAAGGGGGAGGTGTATGTGTGTGTGAGCATCTTTGTTAGGAGTGTTGTTGGCTCTCATTACAGAGAAGCTCTTTGGAGAACCCAACCTCCATGAGTTGGCGGGTGCTTGTCTTCCGATTGTATCTCGCCCATATTTAACGTGTAATGCAATGCCCTTATTAAGCAATGTTTTCTCGTTCCTCTCTCAAACCCTAGAAATTTCTCCACCCGTACAATGGTCCGACCTGCCGCCCTCCTCCCCTGCCTCTTTAGCCACCGGGTACCGACACCTCCCTCAACAACCACTTTGATCGGACCACAACTCAGTTTTACGACATTGTGGCCATCCTTCGTAGCCTCCAGGATAGTCAGGGCATACATGTGAATCCCCCATCGGCGGCACCCCCGTACATTGCTCCAAGAGCTGCTTTTTTCTCCACGTGTTGACTTCGTCAACGCTCCGCCCCCTCAGTCGCTCCCTCTGGCCTCTCCCCAGCCACGTTGTGGATCTGGCTACCGAACCGCATACGCAGGAACCCCCCCTCACGGAGCCACGAGCTACCGAGATCGACCCCCTTCATCAGGAGACCGCTCGACCCTCCCCAACTCACACCTGACCCGCCCCAGCTCTGCCCTTGTCGGCACCTTGCGCTCATCCCCCGAGCCCTCTTCCTCCCTGGCGTGTCTCGTCAACCTGCCCAGCGCCCCTTAAGCTCTCCCACAGGTTCTTTTGTCGGTCGTCTTCACCGCCCGAGTCGCTCTCTTGCTTGGCTCGTCTCCCCATCCTGTGCACCTCTCTCTCTCCTCGAGCCGCACACACCCCTAGTTATTCTCTTCGCACCCTGCTCTATTCCTATCCCTGTCATCGAGCGTGACAGTCCATTTTTTTCTCCGTCGTCTGTCCTCTTCTCCTGCACCACTATCGATATTTCTCTTTTCATCTTCCACACCACGCCTATTGTTTTATCCTCTTGCCCACTTCTCAATTCTCTCTTTTATTTACACCTTACTTTTATTTCAGTCACCTCCCCCCACCTCCCTTCCCCTACCACTTTCTATCCTCTTCCCTTCATTCCACAGTCCCACCACATGTTCCCAGCACTTTCGCGCAGCCTAAATCATTAAAGATCCGGACAAGTTTTGGCGGCTCGATCTTGAGGGCAAGACCGATTTTCAAGGCTGGTAGTGTTACACCGACCATTGGACCGCGCATATGGGAGCCTCCATGATAATTTCATATAATATATTTATAATTAATTAGTATTAATTAATTATTAATAATTAATATTGATTAAATTAATTGTATTAGTTAATATATTTTGTAATGTTGTGTGCTCTCCCTCATCTATATAAGGGGGAGGGGTATGTGTATTTCAACATCTTTGCTAGGAGTATTGTGGGCTCTCATTAGAGAGAAGCTCTTTAGAGGATCCAATCTTCAAGAGTTGGCCGGAGCTCGTCTTCCGATTGTAGTTCGCTCATATTCAACCTATAATACAATGCCGTTATTAAGCAATGTCTCTCCGTTCCTCTTTCAAACCCTAAAAAATTATCCACTTGTAACATTCAACATGATCGTACGAATCGTATAGAAATTTATATAAGTGAAGATAGACAATGTTTCTTTTTGTATTCTGTTTGTTAAATCTGAAGACCAATTTGCAGACATTTTTACTAAAGGATTAAGCGTTCGGTCATTTTCTTGTAATGTAATCAAGTTGGGCATTGACTAATCTCCATACTCAACAGGCAGGGTGGTGTTTGGATATAGTTGTCGTTATGTGTAGTTATTTTTTCCTTTACAAGGCTCTTTTGTAACCTAATTTCGCAGGTAAATGAAAAATGCCCTATTCTACAATTCAAATTGGTGATGTTTAGATGGATTTGTGGACAATAACTAGAAGGATATTATATATATAGCTTATCCTAACTATATGAGTTTAGATTTTCTTAATTGATTTTGTTTTTCAATTGGGAGGTTTTTCATCTATAGTTCTATTATAAAGATAATGCTAGGCGGACATAATGAATAAATTTTATAAATATGCATTTTAGATGGGTTGTGTTATATGGATCAAGTATTGGGAGATGAATTCCCCAATAGCCGACTGAAGTATTCATTTTGGAGATGTTAAGATGAATGTGCTGGCAATAATTTAAACGATATATTAAGAAAACAAATGCGAGCACGCACGCGCACACATACTATGAATATATCATCAATAGCCTTATCCCAACTACATGAATATATAATTATCTTGCACACATACTATGAATATATCATCAATAGCCTTATCCCAACTACATGAATATATAATTATCTTAATTTACTATTGGGAGATGAATTCTCCACTGGCCAACCGAAGTATTTGTTTTAGTGATGTGGAGATGGATGTCTGGGCAATAACTAGAAGGATATATTAAGAAGAAGAACGCCGTCCCCGTGCGCAGCGTGTGGTAGCAACCGTACCCCTGACCATCATTCTATCTATATCCCAAAAATGAATGGTGCTTATCTACTGCAGTTACCAGTTAGCCACGACTTATTCAGGCCCCAGCCTGCCCAGGTTTGAGTTATGCGGTGGTAAATAATGCTCTTTTTCTATCTTTTGGGGGCTGCTTTATCCTAAAACTCAAACTGCACCAAAATGTTTGGTGAGTGCCAGCCAAACTCAATCCAAAAAGAGGATTTTGATCCATTTCATCCCTTTTTTACCAACGAACTCTTTCGCGATTCATGCAGACTCTTTTTGAAAAATGCTTAAATTCTCCAGAAATGTCCAAAACGGCTTCAGTTTATCCATGCACCGAATGCTAAAAATCAAAGAGCAATTAGTATACCGTGCCTTCATTATTTTGTTAGTTGCAATCTTTAAATGCACAGATTTTTAAAAAAATATTAATTGCTACAAAGAATTGTTAGAGATCCAGGACCTTTGTTATTTAGATTTTTACATAGTATAGAAACAGCAGCTGTGGTAGTTAAAACATTTGAAACATTTTGTGTAATCTTTTAAATTGCTTTTAGTCTTGCAATGGCTTACATCTATTTTATTCTTTCACAGGGACATAGAGTCCCAACCAAATTCTTGTAAGTTATTTATCTTTCCCGATTCTATATACCTGGCTTCTTATTGCTGTGTACTTTTATAAATGATTCTAATTGTTATTTTCTTCTTCTTATTTCTATCCATTCTGAACCAAAGATCATGAGCCATTGAGCAGCAGCGTATTTGGCGACCTGTCAAGTTCTTCCGGTGGAGCCCAACTCTGCCCTTACCCGGCTTTGCACGGGTTTCCTCATCCCATGCATGCTGCACCTTCAAGCTCTTCAGACCACATTCCGGAGAACTCACATTTCCACCGGCATTCAACTGCTCTGGGCGCACAACCATCAGCTCATGAAATGCTCAACCCTCGCAGTTTTTCTTTGGCCGAGCCCCCAAGTCACAGCTGGCAGCAACAGCCACCCCCACTCTCCATGCCATTGGCTTCAAATTCCGATCACCATTATGGTCCGAGGTTATCGAGAACCGACACGAATAATCACCCTCAAAGACTGGGATCCTTTGTTCATCCCCATCCTCTTCCACATGGGTAAAAGCTCTTCCCTCCAAACTTCTGTCTTATAAGCAGCATTAACAAATAGGGTTAAATTACCGAGACCTCCTTTGGGATTTTGTATAATTACAGTGACCCTCTCTACTTTTTGAAAATACAAAAACCTCCCCTATGAATTTACATTGTTAATTTTTACTACATTAAATTTCCACTCTAGGAGTGTGTACTTGTAATGTATGTTAATTGGGACGGGGTATCTTGTAATGTTGGAATAGCACGGAAAGTTTTTGTTATTATACAAAGTTACAGTGGAGGTCTATGTAATTATACAAAGTCACTGTGGAGGTCTATGTAATTATACAGTCACAATAGAAATTCTAGTAATTAACACTTTACAAATATATCATAGTTTTCGCCTTGAAGATATTCACCGGCATAAATCTCGGCAGGTCTGTTCCTGCACGGAGCGGGAGCAATCTAGTTGCCGGAACAATGCAGCAACCGCCAGTACTGGGGGAGGTTAGGGCTCACGGTAACCGGAGTTCCCCTTTCCCACCCATCAGGAGGTCTAGGCCAAGGGGTGTAACTCTCATTTCGTACTCAGCCTCTGCCGACACAAGCGGCTTTTATGGCTTCTCGACCTCCAGCTCAAACCGGAGTCATCAGGACTCCGGTAGGCAGTTCGAGCGGGTTTATGGGTGGGGCAGAGACGGCTTCACTCCGCTGCCATGGATACCAGTCGATGGGGAATCCCGGTGGTGGGGCCCCTTCAACCCGAACCAAGCTCCTCAATCCGGAAGTTTTCATCAGAGGGGAGGCTCCACCAACGAGAGAAGTGCTCAGGGCCGCTCGGAGAATGGCTACCATCAGCGGAATCCGCCGTCCAGCCGGATGCCGCCGCCGCCTTACATGTGACACACGATTTTTCGCTCTCTTCCCTGTGAATATATCCCCTAAATTTGCATGAAAACTGCCGGGTTCTCGAGATGCGCATTCGAATTATTTAGCAGTTTCTGCATGGGATTTGTGGGACACCGGTATTATGGCCTTAGTGATGTTTAACTGCTCTATAAAATACTGATACGAGGCCCTTATTTTCCTGCAATGGGCTGAGAATTTGAATGCTATCTATAAACTGCATGGTTTTGGAGTGTCTCTCTCATCCCTTCAGTAAAAAAAAAAAAACGATTTTTTATGACTCAAACTATTCTCAATGCTTTGCCTGAAGGAGTGGAGTACCTATATATCTGTTTTGCGAAGAAGTTAATCCTTAGTAGATGAAGTTGCTTGTTTCTTGACTCTCCCACCATTCATGGCAAAATGTTTTCTCTTGGGGACAGCGCCAGGCATCTGTGTGGGCAAAGACACCAGAGGAGAATTTAGCATCCAATTATATTTTCTATTTTAACATTTATGTTATTCTGGTTATGCTTCCTGTCAATTGTCATTCAAGCATATTTCATGTGAATTAATGAAGAAATGTTTAGACTTGGCTTATTTTTAATCTATTATACTTTTTTGGATCAATTTTAATATTTTTAGAGTGATTTTAAGGGCAAACCAGCTTTGAACTTGAACTACAATGTTGTGCAAATCAATCAATTTTAAGTGCAGGCCAATTTTTTAGGTATAAGTTATGTGCATCATCTTCTCTCTTCTCTTTTAGTACCTCAGATTTCAAAAGTCGCTGGCGATGATCAATATCTTTATCGCTGCAGATTTTTTTTTTTGAGTTGGAATGCTATTGTTATCAAATGCTATGGTTCTGATATCACCCCAAGCAGCGGGAGTAACTGAAGGCGATGAAGAAGACCCTAGAGGATGAGAGCACATTATTTGCCATTGATCCCACCACACTTCCAGACCTAAATGTCAGCCCCGCTGCCCTGTAGTCCCGCCACCCTGACGTGATCGAACGGGGGTTTGGCTCCAGCATCAATGTGGACGAAACCGTGACAGTTTCTGATTTCGGTCGCCGGACACCGAAAGGCGACTAAGTGTTCACTTTTATTCTCACTACCGTTCTCAGAAGAAGATGAAGTACTTAGTTTTTCGAGAGGTGGTTTGTCACCCTCAGAGTTCTTTCTCTCTCTATCATTGTAACGAGTAGCGGCCCGTCGCGCTTGAGCTCTTAATTTCTAATTGTAACCCCCAACAGATATTGGAAGTTGGTCGGCACAGCTCTGCCCGAAGGGCGAGACGGTCATTTACGAAAAATGACGATCCATGTGCTCCAGACCGGCAAACGCGATTCACTCATCAGGTGGTTACGACGGCAAAATTACTGGGTCACCCCCGACCAAAGCTATAAAAGGAGCCCAGGGCCTTCATTTCAAGGGACTTTGCTTTCGGCACCCGAGAGAGCTCCGTTGAAGATTTCCTCTGAGTTTTCCTTCGGCGCTCGAAGATCTCCTTCGGGCTTTGAAGATCTCCTGCGCGGACTTGGAGATTTCCTTCGCTCCGGAAGACCATCTTTCTAAGTGATTCGGGAATCCTTCGAATCCCGAAAGGCGACTAAGTGTTCTCACTTTTATTCTCACTACCGTTCTCAGAAGAAGAAGTACTTAGTTTTCCGAGAGGTGACCTGTCACCCTCGGAGTTCTTTTTCTCTCTCTATCATTGTAACAAGCAGCGGCCCGTCGCGCTTGAGTTCTTAATTTCTAATTGTAACCCCCAGCAGATAGTGGAAGTTGGCCGGCACAGCTCTGGTCACGTTGTTTTTCACCTTTTCCGAGTTTTCCACGTTGTTTTTCACCCTTTCCGGCACAACTCTGGCCTCTCTCTCTATCATTGTAATGAGCAGCGGCCCGTCGCGCTTGAGTCTTCGTGTCACTTACTAATTTACTCATTGACTGTTTACGCACTCGGTTCGCTTCCGAGCTAAGGTGGTTCAATTTGACCGGTCTACCAGAGCACCCGAGCGACTAGCAACAGTTTGGCGCCGTCTGTGGGAAGTGTGTTCCCAAATACTCTACAAAGACTCCCGAAAGGAAGTATTTGCTTCAAGGCAATACTCGCTATCGATCGCAATGGTTAGAAGAAGTGCCAGGACCACCGAAGGATCAATCCCTGGGCGACGCGTCGACCCACCTCCCTCGCACTCACTCATGAGTGCGCCCCTTGTGGACGAACCAAGAAGTGCTCATATAGTTGCGCTAGAAGAACGCATGCGTCAAATGGAGGAGCATCAAACCGAGATGCTGGCCCTACTAAGAAACCTCGAGGTTCCCCGAGCTCCCGCTCCACCTCTGATGCCAAATGTTCCGCTCCATCCAGTCCCAAACCATGCTCTGATCGAAGCGGCGGCTTAGGAAGATAATGTCCCGGAAGAACTTTCAGATGCAGCAAGCTCCGCTCATCCCGCTCGAGCGCTGGAAGGAGACCACCATCACCAACGACAAGAAAAAATCGGCCCTCCGTGAGCAATAACAAGGGACACTCGAAAAGAAATCTGATACGTAATAGCGGAAGAGTGCAATCGGGTTGGGCGGCCCGCAGCTTTTGCTCGTTGTCCCCTGCACAACGACTCCCCGTTAGCGCCACACGTTCTGGCTCACCCAGTTCCCCATGGCTTCATGCTCTCCAGTATAGCGACGTTCGATGGGACGAACGACCCACTGGTGCATGTCAACCATTTCACTACTATCATGAGAATCTATAACGCTCCAGATCAACTTCTTTGTCAGGTGTTTCCAGCAACCTTGAAAGGACAAGCATGCACTTGGTTCCACTCTCTGTAAGAAGGATCCATAAACAGCTTCGCAGAGATGACGTGATCGTTCACAGACCAGTTCATCGCCAATTGCAGAATTGTTTGAGTCCCCTATCATCTTTCAGGAATCCGCCAGAACGACGGAGAAACACTCAGAGATTTCTTTCGCCGCTTCACCACAGAGGCCAGACAAATCCCGGGAGTTGATCCTGAACTCCTGTGGGGAGTCTTCCTTGGGGGGCTTCATCCAAGTGGTTTTTACTCAGCCTTGATGAGGGAAACGGTGCCCAAGTTATCCCAATCTTGTTCATCGGGTAGAAGCTCAGATAGCTGCAGATGAGGCTACGAAGCGCACCAACAATAGTTTGAAGGCAACCAGAAAAGGGAAAGAGGGCTAGAGCAAGCCTCCGAAAGGCAGGAGGAGCGGCGTGGCGAAGAACGCCGCTTCGACGAGCGTCGTCGCAATCCCCGGAGATATCTGGATCCGCGGCCGCCCAGAGTGTACACCCCATTGAACACCAGCAGAACCAATGTGCTCTACGCCATCCGAGATAACCTAGAATTTTACATGCCAAGGGTGACTCTCCCGAATCCAAGAAGAGACCAATCAAAGTACTGCGAGTTCCACCGAGGAACCGGGCACACCACCGAAAAATGTTCTAGGCTTAAGGATGAGATCGAGCGTCTCGTCCGTCAAGGACTTCTGGGAAGATTTCTACAGGGACAGATTCCCAACCAACCTCAGCCACCTAGGGAGGCAAGGGAACAACCTTCGGATTGAACAAAAGTTTATTTTGCGTTTTTAGAAGATCAATATCTTTTAAACTTTTATCAAAATATTTGCAAATTTGTAAATACTCAGAATATAAATCATCATATGAGGGAGGAGTTACCTCAGTGTCGCTTTGGACACTACACTCATCGTCGGATGGCTTGTTGCTTTTTCACATAAGGCACATGTTTGCCTCTTCTTCATTGCTAGTGGATGAGCCGCTTGAATCCTCGGAGGAGGAGTCATCCCATGTAGCCGCTTTTAGCACCTTCTTTTTCTCCATGCCCTTGTGCCTATTTTCTTTTTGCTCTTTCAGATATTTCGGGCACTGGCTCCGGATATGACCTGTCCTTCTACAATGGTAGCACTCTGGTGGTGGTCGTTCTTCATTGTCTTCATCACTACCTTTTCCTTTCTTTGATGAAGATCCCTTCTTGATGAAGTATTTCCGGAACGTGTTTCTCTTTTTCGGATTCTTCATGAATCTTTTGAACTTCCTTACAAAAAGGCTTTCCTCGTCCTATTCATCAATATCAACCTCACTATCAACCACCTTCTTCGATTTTAATGCCAAAGCCTTCTTCTTTGGCTCCACACTGTACTCTTGTTGTTGGATTTTCAGTTCCACTTCATGTGTATTCAAGTTTCCAATTAAACTCTCTAGTTGAAGAGTCTTAAGATCATGAGATTCCGAGATGGCGGTCACCTTCGGATTGAACTTCGGGGGAAGTGATCTTAAGATTTTTCTAACTAAATCTCCATTGGAAAAGTTCTTTCCAAGGACTTTGGAATTGTTGACGATCTTTGTAAATCTGGTGTACATCGTATGAATGTCATCATCCACCTCCATTCTAAACTTTTCAAATTCCAACTCGAGTTGGAACAGTTTGGAGTCCTTCACCTACGAGATACCTTCATGAGTAACTTCTAATAAATTCCAAATTTCATACGCAGTTTCACATGCACATACTCTATTAAACTCAGTTCTATCTAACACACAGAATAGAGCGTTCATTGTTTTTGCGTTATTATTACATTTTAACTTATCATTAGCATCCAATTTATCCTTAGGCTTATCCATTGTTACACTACCAACGACTAATGTCGGTGGAGTATAACTCATCTCTACCATGTACCAGACTTCGATATCTAGTGCAATTAGAAAACAACGCATACGAGTTTTCCAATAGTTATAGTCTGTGCCCGTGAATAAAGGTGGTCGACTAATCCCTTGACCCTCTACAAACGCGTGATCGTTATGCGCCATTACTCCCGGTGGTAAAACCATTTTGGAGAAACCCAGCTCTGATACAAAGTGTTGGATCTTATGACGCCCTTAGAGGGGGGGGGGGGGGGGGGGGGGGGGGGGGGGAGGGGTGAATAAGGGGTTTACGAATTTTTGAGTAAAAACAGAGAGAGTTTCAGAAAAATAAAACTTTTTGAACTGCAGCTAACGCCTGTGTTAAGAGTTAACGCTGGGTGTTAGCTCTCCAGAAAAAATATGCTTCACAGAATTATGTCAAAGTTATTTTGCTTATGAAACTTAAATGAAATACAATTCCAAAAAATCACAGATAATATAAATGAATATTATATTTCAAAGATAATTACAAAGATAAAATTTCAATAATGCTTGAAATTAAATGCGACAATATAAAAATCACTTTTGTGTTCCTTCACTGGTCCTTCTCCCAAGGACCAGTTAGCTATAACTTATCTTTCCCCAGATAAGGCCTCTAGCCACCCCTAGATCTACCATTGACCTAGTCACCACGCACAAGGCGGCGAATTATCCCCTAAATCGAACCCGGCCTAGTCGCCACACGCAAGGCGGCGAATTCACTACCGTTAGAAAAAAATAATGAAAAGATAAAAGAAAATTCAGAATAAAAGACTCCCTAAATTGAAGAGCGCTGAAGGAGATGTTGAAGACACGCTAAGACCATCGTCGGAGTTGAATCAAGCGTCTTTCTTCAAATTTGATCGTTGGAAATCTCCTTCTCACTCTGGTTCCTCAATGGTGGTGTTGGGAGTGCTCTCTGAATTCGGTAATGAAATGCTCTCTCAGAAGATTGGAATGAAGGCTTAAAAGTTCTATATTTGTGCAACGAAATCAGCTCTTTAAATAGGCACGAAAGTTAACGACTGGCGTTAAGAGTTAACACCAGCGTTAGTGATCGTGTACAGTCGTGGCTGAGAGCGTGCAATCGTCAAGATCGTGGCAGATCATGGACTCAACGCCTGCGTTAGCTCCAACACTGGCGTTGTCTCTGGCATCTCGATGCTATTTCTTCTCTACGTTATTACCTTCTCGACGATATCCCCACTCAACGATAAGTTAACGTGGGGCGTTAACTGCTAACGCGGGGCGTTAGCTCTCTGTTCAGAGAATCGTCATCAATCAACATCCTGTTCTTGGGGTTATTTAACTATAGTACCTGACACTATAAATACAAGCAAAATCAAATACATAGTGTTATTTGTTATTCTCAAACTAAGAGATGTGGAACACAAGCTCCAACACCCCTCCCCTCCTTTCTTCTTGGCCAAGCTACCCTAGGTGGGTTAGGGTTTGGATAACCCATGTTGAGTTAAGGGGGGCATCTGGCTCTCTTGGAGGGGGTGGCTATACTTTCTCAAGTCAAGGACTGAGCTTAGTTAGGTTAAAGAGGCTTGGTCTTAGGTTTGGGAGAGAGAGAAAGAGTGAGAAGGAGAGAAGGAGGGAGGACAAGCTTAGGTTTGGAGTCTCCAACCCTTGCCTTGGGGTCTCCTAGCTATACCAAGCCAGTTGGCTGCCTTGGAACCAGTGCCTAGGTTGAATTTAAGTGAGGCTTGAGGTTTGGGTTGAGTGGTGTAGTGGAGGGTTTTAAAATTCCTACAATTGTATTTTTATTGGGGTTTGATCAAAGTCAACCTTAAGGTGGGTCCCCCGTGTGGGTCAAGGTCAATGTAGGTCATCGACGTCGAGTGACGAGTCAATGTTGATGCGTTGGGGTTGAATTCGAGCGATCGTGTTTTTCAAGACGTCGTATAATTTTACAAGTTTTATTTTTATTTACCTAACTAAACGACATCGGAATTGAGCGGAACGAGTCTCGTTGCACACGTATTGACCAAACAATTCCATTAAAACTGACTGAGATCAGTTATGAGCTCATTTGTTCAAAAAGTCATTTCGGAGTGATCATGTCGAACGACATGAACTAAAATGGTTGTTTTCGCTAAATAACCCCAGATTCAAACGAAATGAGTTGTGTTGCGCTCGATGAGTCATAGGAGTCTATCACAACTGAAAGAAGTCAATTTTGAGCTCATTTGCTCAAATTGACATTTATGGGCCGTTCTGTCGAACGACGTTACTTAAAATAGTCATTTTATCTAAATGACTTTGGATTCAAACGAAACGAGTTGTGTTGCACTCGTATGGGTCATACGAGTCCAACACAACTGACAGAAGTCGATTCTGAGCTCATTTGCTCAAATTGACATTTCAGGATCGTTGTGTCGAGCAACGTTACTTAAAAAGGTCATTTTTGCTAAATGACCTCGAATTCAAATGAAACGTGTTGTGCTGCACTCATATGGGTCATATGACTCTAACGCAACTGACAAAACTCAATTTTGAGCTCATTTGCTCCAATTGACCTTTCAGGGTCGTTGTGTCGAACAACGTTACTTAAAATGATCATTTTCGCTAAATGAACTCGGATTCAAACCAAATGAGTAGTGTTGCACTCGTATGAGTCATACGAGTCTAACACAACTGACAAAAGTCAATTCTGAGTTCATTTGCTCAAATTGACATTTTGGGGTCGTTGTGTAAAAAATATTACTTAAATGGTTATTTTCGCTAAATGACCTCTGATTCAAACAAAACAAACTATGTTGCTCTCGTATGGGTCATACGAGTCCAACGCAACTTACAGAAGTCAATTCTGAGCTAATTTGCTCAAATTGACATTTTGGGGTCGTTCCCCAACTTCTTATATATGGTACCTAGCGGGTGGTCGGGTAGCCTTAATTAGGTCAACTACGATTTTAGTGACCCAATAAAAAGTTAGTATGTTACCTGGAGGAATCACAGGGGATGTTACGGTTTTTATAAAGACAAATTTTGTAGCTATGAATATATGACAGATTGATATGATTAAGAAGTAGCCAAAGCATTGCTTAACAAGTCAAAATGCAAAATGTTGACAACTCTACATATAGTTTGTTAAGAGGGGATGTCAGCATACGTCGAGTTATACTTAGAAAGAAGTCGATGTACGACTAGTATTATGCATGGGACATGTCGATGTACTCTGAGTAGTCTTATTTTATGTTTTGATTATAAACTAACATCTACAACAATACATCAAGTTTTGTAAAGCAGAAGTCAGAGTTTCAATATGTATATATATACATATATACATTGAGACATTCCTTTTTCAACTCAATCTCAATGTACGTCTACTTATGTCCAAGAAGTTTTATTCTGACTAGCAAACAACACATGGAGATTCAGAGCTATACTCCTTGTGTCGAGATTGTTTTAATGAGATATAAGACTATAAGTATAAAGGCATACACAGAAATATACATACTATATGTATATATCTCAGCTCACGTCGACATGATGTCAGAGTTCAGAAGTCATGTGACACCTTCTATGCAGATAAATTTTGAATATATCTTGAACAAATCAAGGCAAGATCTTAGGTTCGATTATAGCCGTTGATATATGAATATGGAAGGCTTTTATTCTCTTCTTCTCTATAGGAACTGATAGAATAATTACAGTCATCAATGATCATCTTCTCTCGATCAAAAGACTGCTCATCAAAAATATATCACAAGAGGCTTCATTGAATACAAATCCACGACATGTTCAACCTTCTACCTGTTGAATCTGATCTTTCAAGAGAAATCAACAACTACTTCTTTCTATCTACTCAGTTCTTACAAAAGAGTCAAGTCATCGGGAACCTGTTGAAGAAGAACAACTCAACTGATCATATCCCTTTCAGCAACCTTCTAAGAGAGTTCATAGAATCTCTCATATAAAAGATTCAGTGTTGGTTTGACCCTCATCAAACGGGCCAGTTTGTGGTTTAAAGTCTACCTTATCAAAAGGCTCTCTGAGTGGTTTTTGATCTACCTTATCAAAAGGATTATTGAGTGGTTTTTAGTCGACCTTATCAAAAGGTTTTTTGATTGGTTTTAATCCTCCTTATCAAAAGAATTTTTGTTTGGTTTAGTCATCCTATCAACAGTTATTTGTTTGAGAGTCCTTATCAAAATCTTTTATGGTTCTTTGAATCTCCTTATCAAAATATTCGGTTGTAATCGGTTCCAAGAGTCTCTTAATCAAAAGACTCGTCATTGTCTATATTGGATAGCCTACCAAGGAGTAGAAGAAGGGACATACTCAAATTTAGGAAACCTCTATAAAATCTTTGTGTCGTCTGGATTGTATATTCCTTTGTTGTTTTGTTTGTTCCTTTTATATATTATTATGTTGCATATAAATAAACAAACAAAATATTTTGTGGATATGTTGTGAATGATTAAAACTGAAATGAAACTTTAAATACTCTATTCCCCCCCCCCCCCCCCCCCCCCCTCTAGAATAATTCCTAGCATCTTACCCTTCCTTTCAATTGGTATTAGAGCCGGGTTTATCATAAAATGGATAACACCCTTATCAAGATCTACAGATATTAGGAATTATTTGTGTAATTTCCATTTTCAATCATGAGCTCTACACAAAATAGTGACTATGCATCCACCAAACCACCAGTCTGTAATTTAGAAAAATTTACTCTATGGAAATCTAGAATAAATTTGTACATGAATTCAATTGATGAAGATATCTTTGAATCCATTATTACAGGTCCAGTTAGTCTTACTAGGACTGATGTAAATGAAAACTTGTGCAAATAACAAAGGCTGAATTGACAAAAGATCGGAAGAAAACTAGGGCATGCGATGTCAAAGCCATGAACAATTTGGTGTCAACAATGGAAGACGACATATTCCAAAATGTTGCTGATTGTCAATCACCAAATGAGATTTGGGATTTGATAGATTATAGGTATGTGATCTAATTCACCTAGAAGGGGGGGGGGGGTGAATAGGTCTTTTGATTTCTACTTAGATGATATAGATAGTTAAAATTATTCTAAGCAAGTAATCAAGCAAACCCAGAAAACACACAAGTGTTTATAGTGGTTCCCCAAGACAGTATGTCTATGGGTAGTCCACTTTCCCCCTTCACCCTTCTAACAGTGTGTTAGACAGGGCCAACTCCTCCAATCTCAGCTATAATAGCTTACAGTTTAGATCCCTCAAGATCTCTCAGGTTTGCTCCAAGCCCTACCTCAGGCCAGTCAGCCTTACAACTCAGGCTCAACAACCCTACAACCTCAGGCCTAACTGCCCTACAAACTCAAGCCAACATCCCTACAACTCAGACTAAACAGCCCTACAACTCAGGCTAAACAACCCTACAAACTCAGGCAAATAGCCCTACAAACTCAGGCAAAAAGCCCTACAAACTCAGGCAAATAGCCCTACAAACTCAGGCAAATAGCCATACAGTAAAAGAGTTTTTAAAGCTTACTACAACAGATAGCAGTGAGAAGAAGTCTCTTGTAGTTCCTGCACAGCTTGTGCTTTTTTGTAGCTGGAGATGATGATGGTAGCTACAAACTGATCTTCCTCTTCAATTGAAGGATGGAAGATCACCATGCTTCTTCTTGTAGAGGAGCTATCTTTATCTCTTGGATTCTTCTTGCTTGTTCAGCGAGCAGGAGGAGAATGAGGAGAATGGGGGCCGACAATGGAACAGTGAATATGTTTTAACACTCGACCAGCTGTATCAAAAGTGCCCTAACTTCTTCTTTTATACATCCCTGATCTTCAACGGCTCTCAGCCGTCCTTCTGATAGATATGGGAGTGATTGGTGGACCCTACAATGCCTTTCTGCAGTTTGCGCTAAGGGCAGAACCCGCCAGGTTACTTTTGAATCTGTCTCAGCGGTTGGGCTGAGATGGCTTCCTCTTCTTAGCGGATTCTGTCGATCTGCAGAGAAGTTTCTGCGTTCGACGAACTGCATTCTGCGTTCGACGAACTTCATTCTTCGTTCGACGAACTCGCCAAGTCTCAGCGTTTGCTTCTGTCCCATCTCTACGTTCGACGAACTCGCCAAGTCTCAGTGTTTGCTTCTGTCCCGTCTCTGCGTTCAACGAACTTCATTCTTCGTTCGACGAATCTGCCAAGTCTCAGCGTTCGACGAACTTCCCAAGTCTCAGCGGATATTTGATGCTTCTTTCCCATCTCAGTGGATCCGCTGAGACAGTGAGACCTTCTCAGCTGATTAAACAGCACACCTTTGAATATATTTCATTGTATGGAATATCATCTCCCTGTACAATACTTGAGATAAAATAGATTGTATCAAATACAATATGTACATAGTATTGTGAGTGATGCCTCTTCAAATCAAAGGAACATTGAGGGAAATATTCCCAACAATCTCCCCCTATTTGAAGAAGGCAGAACGTTCCCAATGCTAAGGTACATAGCCAACAAAAACCTATCATGAAAATGATCTATATAGCATTCATGATAACATTGCTTCTACAAGATAACATTGTTTAAGCATTCTATCAAAACTCATGACAGATTATATTAAGCTTTGACTAACTCATAGGGCAATCCTTGTACTCAAAGCTAACTCTGAGTTGGTCTTAGCATTGGCCATCTCCCCCTTTCTGGTTTCTTCAACTATTTTTCCCTCTAGGGATTGGGAGGCAGCAGCTACAGACCCTGAGAGGGTTTATAAAGCATTTTCCAAATCCCCCTTTAGGTCATCCTTCATCTTCTCTGACTCTCTTAGCATTGGCCATCTCCCCCTCAACCTGAGCAGGAACTTGCTCCCCCTCAATGTGAATACTATTATCTTTATTAGTTGTTCTTGTTCATTTTGAATAACCTTTTCTAGCTCCCCCTCATTTGGAGCATTTGTATTGTTCTTATGATTGTAAGTGTAAATTAAGGTTATGTCATAAAGCTGAGTTCGTCGAACTCAAACTCGAAGTTTGTCGAACTCAGGAAAGAGTTCGTCGAACCCAGACTTTTCCCAGCTGTTTAAGGGTAACCTGAAGCTCAGCTAAAACAGATTGTTCTGATTAAGCTGATCATCATACTTTATACTATTCTACATTTAACATTCTTAGTTCAATCTTGAAAGCATTAAACTTGGCCTCCTCCAATGGCTTAGTGAAGATATCAGCCACTTGACTGTCAGTGGGTACAAATTCAAGGCAGATATCTTTACATTCAACATGTTCTCTTATAAAATGATACCTTATCTCTATGTTCTTAGTCCTGCTGTGAGAGACAGGATTCTTAGCAATAGAGATAGCACTGGATGAGTCACAATAAAGAGGAGATTTACTTACCTTGAGGTTGTAGTCCTCTAGCTGGTGCTGAATCCACAATAGATGTGCACAACAGCGCCCTGAAGCAATGTATTTAGACTCAACAGTGGAGATAGCCACACTTGTCTGCTTTTTGCTGCTCCATGATATCAATCTTCTTCCTAGGAATTGACAAGTGCCACTTGTGCTTTTCCTGTCTTCTTTGCAGCCTGCAAAATCTGCATCTGAAAATCCAGTTAGTTCAAAATCATTGTTCTTAGGGTACCAAAGGACAAGATGTAGGCTTCCTTTAAGGTATCTCAGAATCCTCTTTGCAGATGTGTAGTGAGATTCCTTAGGACATGCCTGGTACCTAGCACACACACATGTAGCATACATTATATCTGGTCTACTAGCAGTCAAATATAACAGGGATCCAATGATGCACCTGTACATGGATTCATCAAAGGCCTTACCCTTCTCATCCTTGTCCAGGGAAATGTTGGACCCCATGGGAGTTTTCATGGTGGAGGCTGACTCCATTCAAAACTTCTTAATTAGCTCCTTAGTGTACTTTGTCTGAGAGATAAATATCCCATCATCAGACTGCCTCACTTGGAGGCCTAAGAAGTACTTTAATTCTCCCATGTTGCTCATCTCAAACTCCCCCTGCATTAGGTTGGCAAACCTTGTGCAGAGGTTGTCATCAGTAGACCCAAATATTATGTCATCAACATATATTTGGACTAGGAGAACCTTGCCCCTTGTTTCCATAAGAAACAATGTGATATCTATCTTTCCCCTCAAGAACTTGTTCTTGATGAGAAAGCTAGACAATGTCTCATACCAAGCCCTGGGGGCTTGCTTAAGACCATATAGAGCTTTCCTAAGCAGATAAACATGAGATGTAAGAGTGGGATGGACAAAACCTGATGGTTGCTCTACATATACTTCTTCTTTCAGATTTCCATTTAGGAATGCTGATTTGACATCCATCTGGTATACTTTGAAGCCTTTATGGGCTGCATATGCAAGGAATAGCCTTATGGCCTCCAAGCCTTGCCTTGTTCTTGATGATTGTCCCATTTTCATCCATCTTATTTCTGAAGATCCATTTGGTGCCAATGATGTTGTGTCCCTGTGGTCTTGGCACCAACTTCCATACTTAGCATCTCTTGAATTGTAAAAGTTCTTCCTGCATTGCCTAAATCCAGAATGGATCCAAGTTGGCCTCTTCAAACTTCTTAGGCTCTACCTGTGATAGGAAACTGAGGAACAAGGCCTCATTGTGAGCTCTGCTCCTAGTTGTCACACCTTGTTGAACATTCCCAATAATCTGCTCCAAGGGATGATCCCTTAGATGTCTTGTAGCTGCAGGCAGTCTGTTCTCTACATGCTGAATTTCTTCCACTGGGTCAGCAGCTTCTTCAGCATCCTGCACCTCTACTTCTTCTGGAATTGCTGCATCAGTATATGCTTTACTGCTGCTGGATGGTTCTTGTATAGATAGTTCTTCCATGGCCCTTTCACTTCCTGTCAAAACAGAAGAACTGGACCAGCCCTTATAAATTAGGCTGGTCTCATCAAACACCACATGCATGGACTCTTCAACAACATGGGTTTTCTTGTTATATACTCTATAAGCTCTACTATGTGAGCTATAGCCAACAAGAACCCCCCAAGTAGCATTTTTCAGCAAACTTGGTTAATTGAGATTTTCAATTGTTTAAAATGTAGCATTTAGATCCAAAGATCCTAAAGTATGAAATTGTTGGTTGTTTGCCTTTCAAAATCTCATAGGGGGTAATTCCATGAACTTTATTGATGGAAGCTCTATTGAGAACATAACATGCAATATTGACTACTTCAACCCAGAAATATTCTGGGAGTGAAGAGTCACTAACCAATGTTCTCCCAGCTTCTATCAAGGTTCTATTCCTCCTCTCAGCCACACCATTTTGTTGTGGGGTCCTTGGGGAGGAAAACTCTTGGATGATACCTAGTTCTTGACAGAACCTTTTCATGGCTTCAGATTGAAACTCTATGCCATGGTCAGACCTAGTTCTGACCACAGAACATTGCAAATCATTCTGAATGGCCTTGACATGGCTTATAAAGACATTTAGAGTATCTGATTTCTTTTTAAGGAAAAATACGCATATATATCTTGAGTGATCATCAACAATCACTAAGGTATACAGCTTCCCTCCTAAGCTCTGAATTGGCATAGGACCAAACAAGTCCATGTGCAATAAATAAAGGTATCTCTTATTGTCTTTGGAGCCAATACTTGTAAAAGTGGCACTTGTTTGCTTGCCCATTTGGCAAGCATGACATGGGCCATTTTTAACACATTTTAAATTAGGACTATTTCTAACCAAGTTCTTGGAGAATAGTCTATGCATTGCCTTGTAGTTGATGTGGGCAAGTCTCTTGTGTCATTGAACACATAGAGACTCACTCTCATTTGCCACAAGACACACAGGAGAGGATGACGATTTGCAAATAAAATCTAAACAATAAACATTTCCACTCCTAGTGCCTGAAAGTATGGTTTCCAAGTCATTAGACTTTTTGATTAGGCACTTATCATTATGGAATTCAATGACATAGCCAATATCACACAGTTGGCTTATGCTAACAAGGTTGTGTTGCAACCCTTCAACATAAGCCACTTTAGTGATGGAGACTATGCCATTTGAGATCATACCATAACCTCTGGTGAATCCCTTTTCTGAACCCCCAAAGATGACTTTGGGTCCATTCTTCAGTGCTTTGTATTCCTGTAGTAAACTCTTGGTTCCTGTCATATGTCTTGAGCACCCACTATCCAAATACCAAATCTGCCCACGGCTGGTATTTGAACTAACCTGCATGAAGGAATTTAATTACCCTTAGGAGCCCAAGCAATTTTGGGTCCTAGGTCTTTGTTAGAATGAAAAGGCTTCAAACCGGTTGCAGCTTTTGCAAGAAAGCTCATCCTTGCAGTTGACACATTGGGATTGTGCCAACAATCTATGGCAAAGTGTCCCACATTACCACAGTACCAGCACTCATGAATCTTATATCTCCTCTTCTGAACATTTCCTGTGGTGACATGAGCTTTAGCATGCTTGTGTTCAGGAGAGGAGACAACTGTCTTCATTTTATTCCTTTCAGCAATGATTTGGCTGAAGGTCATCTTGTGAACAGGCCTAGCAGTCTTTGTCATTATGACATCACCTTGCTTTGACTTGGAAGTTAGGCAAGATTGGATGACATAGGACACAGGGCAGCAAGGCTTATCTACAAGTTTGACAGCAGTCAAAGATTTTGCTGGGGTGAATTTTGAAGATTTATCCTTCTTACCTATGAGTGAGGGAGCTGAGGTACCAAAAACAAATGGTCCTTGATGAGCCATTTGAATTTCTTCATGGGGATCTTTCATAGCACTCATTCCCATGCCCCTTCTCTTCTGCTATGGAAAGGAATGTTTTCCTTCCTATAGGAGTATCCATTCTTCCAGTGACCATACATGAGATCATGGTCAAACTTGTTTGATGGAAGAAGTACTTTTTGAAAGGTGGTGTGAGGCTTAATCTTTTACTTGGTCTTTTCTCCACCTCCCTCACCACTTTTCCATTTATTGAATCCAAGTCCTTTCTTATTGGTTTGAAAGGAAAATGTGTCAATAAATGGAAGCACTGATTTGGGCTTTGAGAATTGAGCCACTAAGTTCATTTCTTTGAAGAGCTTTTCCTCAAGATCCTTGATGATCTTATTCTTTAGAGAGATAGTGCTCAATTGGACAATTGTTATCCCCTTGAGTTTGCTTATTTCTCTACTCATCTGAGCCACCATGGTAGGAGACTTAGAACAGTTTCTTTCAGCCATTTTGAGAGAATCAATCTCTAGAGCTTGGTTTTTGGCAAGCTTCTTGCTCTTTCTCAAAGCATTAACTAAAGCATCATATTTGTCAATCAATTGATTGACACCCACTTCAGATTCTGAGTCATAATCATCAGTTGATGAGTATGCATCAGATTCTGGGATTGATTCATCCTTAGAGAGAGAGAGAGGAAGGAGTAGGTGCCTGGTCAGGTGTGTCCTGATAGTCTTCATCATCTGATGTTAAGGCCATTAGGCCAATATATTCTTCAACATCTTCATCCACCTCCATATCACTGTCTGAATGTGATAGAGGGGCCCTGATGCCCACCTTTGCTGCAGGAAAGTCCTCATCTTCCTCAGCTGCAAAAGAACCCAATATAGGCCTCTTCTTCATCATCTGAATCTGATGATGATGACTCAGATTCACTCTAGCTTTTGTCCTTCTTGTCTAGGAAGAATTTCTCACCTTTTCTTCCCTTCTGGTGATAAGGCTTGTTATCACCCTTATCCTTTCTTTTGACTGGACAGTCAGCAATGACATGTCCAAGCTTACTGCAGCAATAACAAATCACATTAGTTAAACCATGTTTAACATGTTTAGAGTCATACTTGTCCCCTTTGGGGTGCTGCCTGTCTGCCATGCTTGAATTCTTCCTAGGATGTGAGGCTGAGGAAGACTTATTCTTCCACTGCTTCCTTCTCATCATCTTTTTGAATTGCCTTGAGAAGGCAGCAAATTCCTCATCAGAAGAGCTGTTTTCAGATGAGCAGTGATCTGAATTGTCTGAGTCAGCAGCCCTTCTTGGAGGGGTATGAATTCTTGTCTTGCTCTTCTTGGACCCTTCAGCCTTGAGGGCCACAGACTTCTCCCTAGCATGAGGCCTGGAGGAGGTGTCTGAAGGATTTGTGTTTTGAAAGTTGTCTTCAAATTTATTAAGTTCATGTTTTGTGAATGATTAACTCATTCTGTCCCTATATCATATGATGATGTATCATGATAGATCACGAAGATGCCCTTGGTCTTGAACAGTAGAACACTTGAGTTCCATCACACGATCTTAGTTTAGCATGCTCACGATCATGGTGGTCAAAATGGGACATTGACCACCGCAATGGATTGTCATATGAGTTAAAGTACATTGTAGTTCTACAAATGTTGATAATAGTTATCGCTTAAACATATGAGTATGTATATAGGTTGAAGCTATACATATTGAGTTAGACCTAATCTTATGTTGAGATATCGTATGGATTGTGTTTAGTGTCATCGATAGTCTCAACGTGTCTTATTGAATGAAGATATGAGATTTGTGAACCTATCTTCACAGGGTGTACAATGTAGTAGCAGTTGAATATCGTCTATTGATGGAATATACACTGCAACTTGTTATGTGACTTGTGTGGATTAGGTTTACACATCGACAGTATCAATTATCCCTCGAGTTATATCGAGCTATGATATTACTGGGCCCCTTGGCAAAGCGAGATTGTATTGCATGCAATATAACTAAAGTAGTTATAAATACATTGCGCTTAAGAAGCCAAGAAAGATGAATGTGTTGCAAGAATGACACTAGCCTATCTTGCAAGATATTCATGATATCATGTGACATGCGTAGACACAAGTCATCTAATTGTGTTACCTAGCTACTGTGTTATCTAGCCAGCTATAATGCAGTGATAAAGCCTCTTATAGCCCATAATATATATGTATATATTGTTGACTAGACAACACAGTTCCTCTGTAAAGGTCACACCAAATGAATAGGAAACAGCTACGTTCGACTCAAAGTGGGTATTTATTTTCATGGTTATATGATTTAAATAATTGTTGAGTGCGAATGTAAACGTCGTGTATCGACGCATTTAGACAGTTGTTAATTTGTGATTTTATTTGGACGTTATTGATATAATAAATTGTTTTATTATAGAATCAATAACTAGACTAAATTATATATGTCGCGCGCTGCGTTATATGCGATCACGTTAATTAAAAGAGTTTTAGAAAGAGAGAATTGATGATGGTGGCGTTTGTGTAAATTGGTTTATTTTGCACAATATTTTTCAGCCCACTAATTGTGTATTTAAGATATTATTAAAACGGTAATTTGGGGATTTCGGTTTTGAAATTGAAAGGACCCTAATTAAGGTTTTCTTTTAATAGAGGTCTTAAATACCAAATTTTGGCTTGAAACGGTTTTTTATATATGCTGAAATAAAGGTGGCTGTTATGGATATATGAAATAGAAATATCCAATATATAAAAGAAAAGAAAAACTATCGTTTATTATCTTTCTCTCCCCGATAGAATCTCTACAGAGCTTTCTCGCGCCTAGGGCATCGCCCGATCCTCCCGTCCACCAACTCCTCCGGCGGAGGCGTTTTCGCCGGCGCTCTTCTCCGGCTAGGGCGTCAGCCTATTTCGAGGGTTGTGGTTCCTCCTTGGACGGTTGCGGGAAAGCATAGAGTCGGGTTCTCCTTCCTCCTCTCGCCGGCGTTTTGGAGTTCCGCCCACCTAGGCTCTCCGGCGGTGAGAGATCTGTCTAAAATATAATTCCCTACCTCTTTCTCGTCAAAGAAGTGGTTGCGGGGCTGTTTGGGTTCAAGGTGAACTAGAGGTGATCGACGGCGCTCCGTTTCTCCGCCTCTCCGCATCAAAATCAGAGATCTGCTCTTCACCTAGAAATATTTATTTCTAGAGGTACAACCCCTAATCTCAATGTGATGGTTTAGATTAGTTTTGTGATTGCTAATTTTGAGTGACGTAGAATATTATCTCGCCATTGTCATGAGAGGAACACGATCCGTTTCCGTGTTATCGTTTTGTGATTAATTTTTTTTTTAAATTTCATCCCTACGTTGCACAATAAATCCAACAGTGGTATCAGAGCGTGGTTCGTTCTCTCATGGCTATATAGTCGTTTCAATTTTGTGCTAGGTCATGCGCACAATAGGTTTGAATTAATCGTGTCCTAAGATTTGATTCAAGTTTTATTAATTCACCTTGTTTGAAATTATTAAAAGATTATTTTGTTGGATTTAAAATAATCAAGGTGAATCATGATATCTTGCGACATGGATTAATCCAAATAAGATTGAACTTTGCGAGATTAGTTTTCTTTCGTTTGATTTTATAGAGCGCATCTCAATTTCTTTTACTTTACATTTAGAACTTCTGGAATGTATTGTTGTGAATGGATATAATAGTTAGAATGCCATGTGTTAGGTTTTTCTATTGTTGCAATTACTTTCTCTTATCATCGTATAAAAGGAAAATAATTTAAATCAAAAAGAAAAATTTAAGAGAGTATTTCCTCCTCATCGTGTCCATCTAAGCTAGTGATATTGAATGAACATGAGTGTGAATTCAATCACTAGACATTGTGGCACTTGTGCAAGTTGATATTAGGCCACAAGTGGGCAAGTCGTGTGTGGCACTTCTTGCTCATTCTGTGGAAATATCACTCGCGCAAGTTACCCTGCATGATGAGTTTTCTTAATCAAATTTCCAAGATCTAGGCTTGGTATTTTGGGAAAATGTTATTTTTTTTTAAAATAGTATCTTCACAATAAATCATGAAAAATTTATTTGAAATTAATATCAAGAATCATAAAGGTTTTAAGATTTTCTTAAAAGGTTATGATTGGTGATTAGTACCTACCTGGACAACCTTATGGATGAGTCCACAAGTTTGAAAAGGATCTTAATTTACTATTTTTAAAAAATAAAATAAAATGTGGATCTCTCTAATCCATCAGATATTTTCTTAAAAATATTTTAAACATGAACTCTAACTTGCTCCCATAACTATTTTTTAAAAGCTATGTCTACACTACCGAACTTTCTGCGTTCAATGATCGATAAAAGCCCACTTGCGAATGACGGGTCGAACTTTTCTGACTGGATCCTCAAGCTTAACATTGTGTTGCGCTTGGAGAATCTCTTACCTATTTTGGAGGGAGAATGCCCAAAAGAGAAAGAGATTGGCAAGCCAACTGATGCTGAGAAGGAGGAACAGAAAAGGTGGAATGACAATCAGCGTGTCGTGCAGACTTTGATCTTGGCCAGCATTGGCGATCAGTTGCAAAGGAAATTTCTCGATACTCCTGCAAAGGAAATTGTAGCACAGTTGGAAAAGATGTTCACCGATAGTGCTCGTAAAGAGCGTTATAAGACCACCATCGCACTCACACGGTGCAAGATGATGGATGGTGAATCTGTCTCGGTGCACTTTCTTAAGGTGCAGGGTTATTTAGAGAAATTGGAGAAACTAAATTCTCCAATTCCTGAAGACATTGCCGAGGACATCATTTTGGGGTCACTTCCTTACTCGTTTAAGGACTTCATCATGCACTATCATATGCGTGAGAAGAATATGACCATAAATGAACTCCACAATGCCCTCAAAACAGCTGAGGTTGACATGGGCAAGACAAAGGGGAATGCTGTCTTAGCTGTTGCGGATGAAAGCAAGAAGATGTTCAGGAAAAAGGACGAGACCAAAGGCCAGACCTCGAAAGGAAACCCTCATCTCAAGGGCAAAAGGGGAGGAACTCAAGGAAGTACCTCCAAGGGTGGCAATGTGAAGAATTCTCCTAATTCTCTCACTGAATGCTACCATTGCCACGAGAAGGGACACTTCAAAATGAACTGCCCCAAGTACAAGAAGGACTTGGATGAAGGCAAAATCGAAAGGAAGCGTCCTAAAGGTATTTTTGTTATTGAGTTAAGTTTAAACCTAACCACTACTATCCTTGATTGGGTAATTGATACCAGATCATGTGCTCACTTAATCTCTAATGTGCAGTCACTAAAGGATAGGAGATCTCTCTCCAAGGGAGAGGTGGTGCTGAAGGTTGGAAACGGTGCTAGCATCTCCGCAGTTGCAGTGGGCACCTTGGAACTTCCCTTACCTAGTGGTTTATATTTAACTTTGTTTAATGTTTATCGTGTCCCTTCGATTTTAAGAAACATTATTTCTGTATCATGTTTGGATGCAGAAGGTTTCTATTTTATCATTAAGAATTCCCAAATGAAAATTGAGAAGGATGGTTTATTTTATGCAAGTGCTTTCATTTCTAATGGATTGTATTTGCTTAATATAGTTGAAGATAAACAGGTTTTAAACATTAATAACAAGCGACTCAAAATATCTCACATAAGTGAGACTCTCTCATGGCACCACCATCTTGGTCACATTAATGAAAAACGCATAAGGAAATTGCATCAAGCTAATCTGTTAGATTCTTTTGATCATGATGCAATTGGGACATGCGAATCATGCCTAACTGGCAAAATGATCAAAACACCATTTAAAAAGAAAGGTGCAAGGGCAAACAACTTATTGGAATTGAAACACTCTGATGTATGTGGTCCAATGAGTGTGTGTGCTAGAGATGGTTTTAGATACTTCATCACTTTTACGGATGATTATAGTCGTTATGGCTATGTTTATCTTATGAAACATTAAAGTGAATCCCTTGCCAAATTCAAGGAATATAAAAATGAAGTGGAAAATCAACTAGATAGGAGAATCAAAGTTTTGAGAACAGATCGTAGAGGTGAGTACTTGAGCAATGAGTTCAGTACTTACCTAAAGGAGTGTGGTATTGTACCACAACTAACTCCTCCTGGGACACCGCAGTGGAATGGAGTCTCCGAAAGGAGAAACTGGACTCTGCTAGACATGGTTAGACCCATGATGTGTCAAACCGATCTACCTTTATATTTTTGGGGTCATGCACTTTTAACCGCGGCTTACACTCTAAACTTCGTTCCGACTAAGGCCGTAGAAAAAACTCCACATGAAATATGAGTTGGGAAACCACCCATCACATCCTTCTTTAAGATTTGGGGTTGTGAGGCATATGTCAAGCGTATGATATCATCTAAACTCGACCCCAAAGCCGATAAGTGTTTCTTCATTGGATACCCTAGAGAAACAAAAGGGTATAGCTTTTGGCACAAGTCAACGAATACTATATTCGTTAAGAATGGTGCTACATTCTTAGAGAAAGAGTTTCTTGAAAGAATCAAAAGCGGTGACCGTAGGGTGACACTTGAGGAAACTCAAGAAAACCTATAAGGGAGTGATCATGAGATGAACACTGATGTTCAATATGATCACCAAGAGTCACAAGAAGTTCCTTTAGTCAGTGGGAGCATGAGTATTCCACCTTCACAAATGATTGCGGAGGAGGCTCTTACTTTACCACCGCCTGTTAGTCTTACTCGTGTTGAGCATGAGTTAACTCCACCAGAAATGGTGGAGAAGATTCAAGAATCTCAAATTGAGTCAGACAAACTAAAGGAACTTAGAAGGTCAATCAGGGAAAGGAAAAGCCTGATATTTATATGGGTCTTCATGAGGTGCTTATTCTAGACACAGAAGACCCGTTGACCTATGAAGAAGCAATAAAAAGAAAGGATTCCATAGCATGGCTTGAAGCCATGAAATCCGAAATGCAATCCATGTACGACAATCAAGTATGGAACTTGGTTGACCTTCCTGATGGAAAGAAATCCATTCCTTGTAAATGGATCTTCAAGAGGAAGATGGACATGAATGGCAACATGACAACCTACAAGGCAAGACTTGTAGCGAAAAGTTTTAGTCAAGTCCAAGGGATTGACTATGATGAAACCTTCTCGCCCGTTGTGATGTTTAAAACAATTCGGATCATGTTGGGCATTGCCGCATTTCATGATTATGAAATTTGGCAATTGGATGTCAAAAAGCTTTCTTAAATGGAAAGCTAGATGAGGATGTATTTATGAAGCAACCTCAAGGTTTTGAAGATCCTCAGAATAGTGGCAAAGTATGCAAGCTTCAAAGAGCCATTTATGGGTTGAAGCAAGAATCAAGGAGTTGGAATAAACGCTTTGATGAAGAGGTTAAAATCCTTGAGTTCGTTCAAAGCAAGGAAGAGCCTTGTGTATACAAGAAGGTGAGTGGGAGTCACGTTGTTTTTCTAATCCTATATGTTGACGACATCTTACTAATGAGAAACAATTTATCTATAATGGAACAAACAAGAAATTCGTTGAAAACGATATTTTCAATGAAGGACATGGGTGAAGCTCAATATATCTTAGGAATAAAGATATATAGAGACAGATCACGTAGACTCATTGGCCTAAGTCAAAGTATCTATATTGACAAAATCTTAGAAAGGTTCCAAATGGAAAACTCTAAGAAAGGAAATGTGCCAATGAAGATGTCTACTCAGCTAGGCAAGTCTCAATGTGCCTCATCACATAAAGACATTGAATATATGATGAATGTGCCCTATGCTTCTGCCATAGGTTCCATCATGTATGCCATGATCTGTACGAGACCGGATGTCGCATATGCTCTTAGCATGACAAGTCGACATCAAGCTTCACCTGGTCTGAATCATTGGACAACGGTCAAGAATATTCTTAGGTACCTAAAAAGGACTAAGAATAAGTTTCTTGTATTTGGTGGACATAAAGAGCTCAGAGTAGAAGGTTACACGGATGCTAGCTTTATGACAGATCCGGAAGATAGAAGATCTCAATCTGGGTTCGTTTTTCTTCTGAATGGTGGAGCTGTGAGTTGGCGTAGTTGGAAACAATCCACTACTGCTGATTTGACCACCGCAGCGGAAGTCATGGTGGCCGCAGAGGCAAGCAAAGAGGCAGTTTGGATAAAGAAATTCCTTGAGGAATTGGGAGTCGTTGCATCTAGTGGAGAGCTCTTGAGATTGTTTTGTGATAATAGTGCTTCCATTTCACAAATCAAGGAGCCGAAGTCACATCACAAGACAAAATACATGGACCGGAAGTATTGTCACGCGTGACTTCATTGAAGAAGGCAAGATTGCACTTTTGTGGATCGACACAAATAGCAACACAGCTGATCCCTTCACCAAGCCTTTGTCTCAAGCCAAAGGAGAAATTCATTTCGAGTTCATGGGGTTGCAAGACCATGGAGAGTGGCTTGATGTTTAATGCCAAAGGATTCTCTTTTATGTTTTATATTTCTTTATTAGAAACTTTAAAAACAAGTGGGAGATTGAAGGATTTGTGTTTTGAAAGTTGTCTTCAAATTTATTAAGTTCATGTTTTGTGAATGATTAACTCATTCTGTCCCTAGATTATATGATGATGTCTCATGATAGTTCACGAAGATGCCCTTGGTCTTGAACAGTAGAACACTTGAGTTCCATCACACGATCTTAGTTTAGCATGCTCACGATCATGGTGGTCAAAATGGGACATTGACCACCACAATGGATTGTCATATGAGTTAAAGTACATTGTAGTTCTACAAATGTTGATAATAGTTATCGCTTAAACATATGAGTACGTATATAGGTTGAAGCTATACATATTGAGTTAGACCTAATCTTATGTTGAGATATCGTATGGATTGTGTTTAGTGTCATCGATAGTCTCAATGTGTCTTATTGAATGAAGATATGAGATTTGTGAACCTATCTTCACATGGTGTACAATGTAGTAGCAGTTGAATATCGTCTATTGATGGAATATACACTGCAACTTGTTGTGTGACTTGTGTGGATTAGGTTTACACATCGATAGTATCAATTGTCCCTCGAGTTATATCGAGCTATGATATTACTGGGCCCCTTGGCAAAGCGAGATTGTATTGCATGCAATATAACTAAAGTAGTTATAAATACATTGCGCTTAAGAAGCCAAGAAAGATGAATGTGTTGCAAGAATGACACTAGCCTATCTTGCAAGATATTCATGATATCATGTGACATGCGTAGACACAGGTCATCTAATTGTGTTACCTAGCTACTGTGTTATCTAGCCAACTATAATGCAGTGATAAAGCCTCTTATAGCCCATAATATATATGTATATATTGTTGACTAGACAACATAGTTCCTCTGTAAAGGTCACACCAAATGAATAGGAAACAGCCATGTTCGACTCAAAGTGGGTATTTATTTTCATGGTTATATGATTTAAATAATTGTTGAGTGCGAATGTAAACGTCGTGTATCGACGCATTTAGACAGTTGTTAATTTGTGATTTTATTTGGACGTTATTGATATAATAAATTGTTTTATTATAGAATCAATAACTAGACTAAATTATATATGTCGCGCGCTGCGTTATATGCGATCACATTAATTAAAAGAGTTCTAGAAAGAGAGAATTGATGATGGTGGCGTTTGTGTAAATTGGTTTATTTTGCACAATATTTTTCAGCCCACTAATTGTGTATTTAAGATATTATTAAAACGGTAATTTGGGGATTTCGGTTTTGAAATTGAAAGGACCCTAATTAAGGTTTTCTTTTAATAGAGGTCTTAAATACCAAATTTTGGCTTGAAACGGTTTTTTATATATGCTGAAATAAAGGTGGCTGTTATGGATATATGAAATAGAAATATCCAATATATAAAAGAAAAGAAAAACTATCGTCTATTATCTTTCTCTCCCCGATAGAATCTCTACAGAGCTTTCTCGCGCCTAGGGCATCGCCCGATCCTCCCGTCCACCAACTCCTCCGGCGGAGGCGTTTTCGCCGGTGCTCTTCTCCGGCTAGGGCGTCAGCCTATTTCGAGGGTTGTGGTTCCTCCTTGGACGGTTGCGGGAAAGCATAGAGTCGGGTTCTCCTTCCTCCTCTCGCCGGCGTTTTGGAGTTCCGCCCACCTAGGCTCTCCGGCGGTGAGAGATCTGTCTAAAATATAATTCCCTACCTCTTTCTCATCAAAGAAGTGGTTGCGGGGCTGTTTGGGTTCAAGGTGAACTAGAGGTGATCGACGACGCTCCGTTTCTCCGCCTCTCCGCATCAAAATCAGAGATCCTCTCTTCACCTATAAGTATTTATTTCTAGAGGTACAACCCCTAATCTCAATGTGATGGTTTAGATTAGTTTTGTGATTGCTAATTTTGAGCGACGTAGAATATTATCTCGCCATTGTCATGAGAGGAACACGATCCGTTTCTGTGTTATCGTTTTGTGATTAAATTTTTTTTTTTAAATTTCATCCCTACGTTGCACAATAAATCCAACAGTGTCCTCTTGCTTTCTAGCAGATAGTTGCATCTCATATGAGAGCAACTTTCCAAATAGAGTGTGAGGAGGAGTTTCACTCAGCTTTGCCACTTCCCTGATGGCACAGATTTTGGTATCCCAGTCTCTAGTTAGAGATCTTAGGAATTTATCATTCAACTCATAATGAGTGAAGGTCCTTTCATAGGTCCTCAACTCATTTACTATTCTGGAGAATCTTTTATAGCAGACAGCTATGCATCCTAATTTTGTTGCCTAAAGGCTTCATACACCTGATTGAGGAGGGATTTTCTATCATTCCTCACTTCTTCAGTCCCTTCCATGTACACAATCAATGTATCCCACGTCTCCTTTGCAGTCTCATAGTGCACCAAGTTTTGGAAAGTTGAGTCATCAATAGCATTGACAATAATATTTTGAGCCCTTTTATCCATTGTAGCCAATGCTATCTCATCCCTTATCATTTCAGTGTAAGACTTGCCTACATGCCTAGTAGGATTAATGGTGGAGGGCTTTGTGATAAGGAAGGGGCCTTCCTGAACAGTGATATAGATTCTAGGGTCTGAAGCTTCCATGTACAGCCTCACCCTTTGTTTCCAAATGCCAAAGGTTTCCTTTTTGCATATAGGGAGCTTCATTGAACCCATTTCCTTCTGAACTCCACTAGAAGCCATTGGATTCAGAAATAACAATACCTATGTAGGATCTGGTCAGACAGTTAAGCCCTTTATGACCAGCCTGGCTCTGATACCACTTGATAGATTATAGGTATGTGATCTAATTCACCTAGGGTGTGAATAGGTCTTTTGATTTCTACTTAGATGATATAGATAGTTAAAATTATTCTAAGCAGGTAATCAAGCGAACCCAGAAAACACATAAGTGTTTATAGTGGTTCCCCAAGACAGTGTGTCTATGGGTAGTCCACTTTCCCCCTTCACCCTTCTAACAGTGTGTTAGACAGGGCCAACTCCTCCAATCTCAGCTATAATAGCTTACAGTTTAGATCCCTCAAGATCTCTCAGGCTTGCTCCAAGCCCTACCTCAGGCCAGTCAGCCTTACAACTCAGGCTCAACAGCACTACAACCTCAGGCCTAACTGCCCTACAAACTCAGGCCAACATCCCCACAACTCAGGCTAAACAGCCCTACAACTCAGGCTAAACAGCCCTACAAACTCAGGCAAATAGCCCTACAAACTCAGGCAAATAGCCCTACAAACTCAGGAAAATAGCCCTACAGTAAAAGAGTTCTTAAGGCTTACTACAACAGACAGCAGTGAGAAGAATTCTCTTGTAGTTCATGCACAGCTTGTGCTTTCTTGTAGCTGGAGATGATGATGGCAGCTACAAACTGATCTTCCTCTTCAGTTGAAGGATGGAAGATCACCTTGCTCCTTCTTGTAGAGGAGCTATCTTTATCTCTCAGATTCTTCTTGCTTGTTCAGTGAGCAGGAGGAGAATGAGGAGAACGGTGGCCGACAATGGAGCAGTGAATATGTTTTAGCACTCGACCAGCTGTATCAAAAGTGCCCTAACTTCTTCTTTTATACATCCCTGATCTTCAACGACTCTCAGCCGTCCTTCTAACAGATATGAGAGTGATTGGTGGACCATACAATGCCTTTCTACATCTTGCGCCAAGGGCAGAACCCGCCAGGTTACTTTTGAATCTGTCTCAGCGGTTGGGCTGAGATGGCTTCCTCTTCTCAGTGGATTCTGTCGATCTGCAGAGAAGTTTCTGCATTCGGCAAACTTCATTCTTCGTTCGACAAACTCGCCAAGTCTCAGCGTTTGCTTCTATCCCGTCTCTGCGTTCGATGAACTTCATTCTTTGTTCGACGAACTCGCCAAGTCTCAGCGTTTGCTTCTGTCCCGTCTCTGCGTTCGACGAACTTCATTCTTCGTTCGACGAACTCGCCAAGTCTCAGCGTTCGACGAACTCCCCAAGTCTCAGCGGATATTTGCTGCTTCTTTCCCGTCTCAGCGGATCCGCTGAGACAGTGAGACCTTCTCAGCTGATTAAACAACACACCTTTGAATCTATTCCATTGTATGGAATATCATCCCCCTGAACAATACTTGAGACAAAATAGATTGTATCAAATACAAAATGTACTTAGTATTGTGAGTGATGCCTCTTCAAATCAAAGGAACATTGAGGGCAATATTCCCAACATGATTCACTGAAAAGTCTGGTTGAAGGAAGTTCTGATGAGAGGAAGGACAAAAAGCCCTCACTGATCTCATTATATGAGAACTTCAAGAAGAGCTCTGAATAATTTGTTATAGATATGTACTCTAGGTTTGTCTATAGTTAATGAACTGAAGAGAATGGAAAAGGATATATCGGTGACATGGATAAATTGTTAGCTCCTAATGTGCTTCCCAAACTCATGGGATGCAAGGATCTGAGCTACAAGAGAGGCCAGATGTTAGATTACCACAGATGCTCTCCTTAGCAAGCTCAAATCCAATGAACTTCTCCTCAAAACAAGAGTAGAAGGAGAAGCAAAGGAGAAAACCTCTTATACCTCCAAAGAGAAATCCAAAGCACTCAAGGCCACTAATGAAGAAAGTCAGTCTATGGATGGTGAACTGATGAGTCTTTTAGCAAGAAGATTCACAAAGTGGATTAAGGTTGAAGACTTCAGAAGGATTGAAAAAAGTAACTCCAAGCCAAAGTATGGCAAAACTCCCTCTAAAGAAATAATATGTTTCTCATGCAGGAAACATGGACATATTGCACCAGAGTGTTCTGATGAAATCAAGGACAAAGTCCAAAAGAAGGACAAGGATCATAAGAAGAATTATGATCTTAAGAAAAGAAACAAAAAGAAATATTAATGATTCATTGCAGAGACTTTGAGTGATACTTAAGATAGCTCTTCAAGCTTTGATGAATATGAGAGCAAAGCAGAAGAAGTCTGCATGATGGCTATAGAGCTTACTGAAAAGGAAGATGACCTTCCTGAAGAAAATGATAAGGTAACTTATTTCAAAAAAAATTCTTTTGAAGAGTTTAAAACAATAATTAAAAGGTTTCTTCTATCAATACCAATTGGCTGCATAAAGTCAAATAAAAGTTCTAAGAAAAGAAGTAGCTCATCTTGCTAAAAGATTAGAAGAATAAATTATGTTGTGATAAAATATGAATTAAGAATTGAGAACTTTAAGCTGAAAGAAGAACTTGATTCTCTGAAATCAGAGAATGAGAATCTAAAAGCTGGACTCAATAAAGGTAAGCTTTCTGAGGATAGCTTGAATGGGAGGAGCCGGCAGTTGAAGGCTATCTCTGAAAACCTTTCAGTCAAATCCAAAAACTTAGGTTTAGGTGTTGACTCTCCCCATATAGCTGATTCTCCTAGCATACCATCCTAGAAAACTCCAGTGATATTCATCAGTGCTAAAGGAAAAGATCCAGCAGATTTGCTAGCTGACATTCCCTCTACTTCAAAAGATGATAGAAGGAAAGTTTCTTATAAATAGAACAATATACAAATGAATCATGTGAAGATAGATTCAGTTCCTCTAAAAAAGGAATCCTGGGAAAAGCTCCCTCGAACAAATTTGGAAGTCAGCCAGGTTATAAAAACAAAACTCATTATAAGTCAAGTACATCTCAACGTACGTCAAGATATACCTATTTTATGTCGACTAGTAGTCAATGTATGGCTGATTCAATACAAAATCATAGAATGAAGAAATGTACTATAAGAACCCCCTTCTATTATAATTATGATATAAATGTGTATAATAGATATGAATATTTTTACTGTAATAAAATAGGACATTATATGAAAGATTGTTGGTATAATCAACCAGCAACCTCCCATCCTAAGGGGTACAAGGACATACATTCATATTCTTTTTTTATCCCTATCATGGATCAATTTGAACTCCACTACATAGAAGGTAAGTCATACTCATTGGTTATTATAAATGACTCTCTTAGACTCACTTGGGTGTTCATTCTGAGAACTAAGTCTGACACCTTCAAGATTCTCTCAAGCTTCATTAAACAAGTCTAAAATGAAGTAAATACTTCAATTTTAATAATCTGTAGTGATCTTAGCACTGAGTTTTAGTCTCATGGGATGTTTGAATTCAATGAGAAAGAAGGGATCAAGCATAGCTTCTCAGCTCCTAAAACTCCACCACAAAATGGAGTTGCTGAGAGAAAGAATGTAATCATGATTGAATCAGGAAGAACATTCTTAGTCGAGGTTAACTTACTTATACCATTTTGGGTTGAGGAAGTTAACACAGCTAACTGAATTCTGAATTGAAGTTTCATTCACAACAACTGAGAGTAATATTTATCATGAACTAAATCATGTAAATGAAAAGTAAGCATGGTCCTGGCTCTTAGTTCTAAAGTTCCTTTATTACTTTCTCTACTTTGTTGTTTCAAATTATTTGCACAACACCATCATCTTTTTGTCTGCTTAAAGCATGTTCCTTTTGATTTAATCAAAACTATCACAAATTACTAAATGATACTCTTCAGCAAAAAAACATGCAAAATGAAAGTAATAATATGATAAATTGTTTCCTCATAAAACAATTGAGTAATTTTGTGTTCTGAAGGGTCTCAACGTATGTTGACAAGTGGTCTTGGAGCATGAAGAGGTAGTCTAAGTATTAGCATATTCCTTGAGAACATTAAGGTTATTTGAATGCATTGATATAAGATTATGCATTAGTCCCATGTATCGACTACTCTTATTTATACATCGACTGCTATACGTAAAAACCTAGGTCAATCAAAACCTTAACTCCTTAAAAACCCTTCATTGCTCGTTCCACTATCACTATAAGTGGATTTTTATCCGTCTCTACCCTCATCTACTAATTCTAACCAACTTCAACCATGTCATTCCTGAGTCACAAGTCTTCGAAAATAAATATAGTATTCTGGCTCGATTACAACTCATTCTTACAATGTCCAGACCGATATATGCAAATACTGATTCTTTTGAATAAGAGTAGCTTGGAGAAGTTAATCTTTGCATTGGAAAAGTTGTTTATGGAAGACGTGGTTAAGTTCTTCATAAGTGCTTACTCTGAAGAAGGATCGTACATCAAGGCTAGAGTTGGAGGTAAGGAGATTGTCATAGATGCTACTCTTATTTCTCAATCATTTGATCTACCAGCAGGAAGCCTTCATACCAAGATAACGGATGAGGAAGTACAGATAGCGCTCATCTCGATGGGTTATTATAAAGGGAAAAAGCCACAAGAAGTGGTGAAGTCTGATCTACTAGAAGAATTTGGGTTCTTAGCAAATGTGGTTGGGAAGGTAATAACGTGTAAAATGATCACTCATAATGTCATCACTGAGGCCGCAATTGTATGGAAAAGGAATTCAATTGGGGAAAGATTGTGTTGAATTGTATGATTGAGAAAATAGGATCGTCCACAGTTCACTTTGGGAGAATATTGAGTATCATTTTATCACACTCTTTCTCACATCTACTTAACCCCCATGGGGAAGAGTTGCCAGCATAAAAGTGTTTACAATACCCTCAATCTTCTCTTCGCCGAAAATTAAAATTCAGTTCATCAACACCTTCCTCTCCAATATGTCTTTCCTCTCCATTACATTCTGAAAATGTCGAACCCTCACTGAGTATATCTCCACCAAACACTCTAGTATCTCCAATGGTTTCAACATCCTTGCAAGAAGACGAAGACAATGCATCTATACTGAAAGGAATCCATCTCAGAATAAAAGAGTTGTATGAGTTTATGGAAATGGGGTTCAAGGATCTTCAAAGCAGAATTAATGATCTGACAAGGTTGGTTAAGTTTCACAATACTGCCTAGAAAGGAAATTAGAAAGTGGTCAATGAAGATGGAAAAGGAGAAGCAGTTACTGCACATCAGGAAATGAAAAAGCAAGATAAAAAAAATTTGATGATGTCACCTCCAGAAAGCTAAGGAGCATGGGGAAGTGCGTCTATTCGGGGGGGGGGGGGGGATGAAGGAAGAAATGGAGAACTTAAAATTTATTAGAAGTCTAGAATGAACATTTCATAGATACAATTTTGGACATATTATTTTGGTATGTAAATAATAATTTTTGCACTTATATTATATCTGATATTTTGCTCATTATCACTAACTTAGAACTTCTTATGGTTAAGAATATCTCAATATGATTAGTCATTGCTTTATGCTAACAACTGCTCAGGGAATTAGGAAAATGTAAGCTTATTTAATTTATAACCATGATTATCAACTCTTGCTAGAATAATATCCTGACCAAATAAAGACACTGGTGATCTTGGAAATCAAAAGAATAAGAGACTGTATAATATTATAAATTAATAGCTTAAAATGGTGTTCTAGAGAAAGAAATAAATTAATAGCTTAAAATGGTGAAGTCAAATCATACTAAATAAAGAAAGAAATGAACAAATCTAGTCATGTAAGAAAAAGCTGACTTAGTATTCTTCTTTTTTCTTCTTTATCTAACCCTTTTCATAACTGACATTCTTATCTTTCTTCCTACTCCTATCAAGAAAAATGGCTTGTGGGCAAGTTTGAATCAATACTGGATATGGACTTGATCTCAAGAGCTTTGAAAATCATAGTGAAGGTTTCAAGAACGTTATAAGTCTACTGAAGAGAAGTAAGTTAGATTCTTTTGTCTCTTTCTGCTTTTATATATCCCTCTGAACTAGTTGAGTTTCATGCAAGTGATAAGATCTCCTCAGGGAACCATATAAAATCCATTGTTCATTTTGTTGATGTTATTCTTAATCCTAAGATGATCGACTGTACTTTTGATTTTGAGAGTGTTGAAAATGAAAAACTTCTAACAGCTGAAGAGAAAGATATGGCTCTGTTAGCTATGAGGTTTTGTGGGGATAACTCAGAAAGGGTTGGAGGAGATGAAGCAAGCAAAGAGTTTCAACTTCTAGGAGATATTGTGGGTTTAACAGTGTTAGTAAAGTCTGTAGCATACAATTGGTTTTCAGGAGAACTGCTACTAATCATGATGAGAGTTGTGTTAAAAGGGGATGTAATTGGGGCCTACTGATATATAAGAAGATTGTATATTTGTTGTTACATCCAACTATTTATCATGTACTAGTTATAAGCATGGTCTTAATTTAAATGTATCCTCATCTCTACTTCAACGCAGTTGGTATTCCTCCAGAACAATGATTAATAGTATACTACTATCTTGAAGAGATGATTGGAGATTCTGAAGAAGAATTGAATTCCAGTGATTGCTCGTCCTCCAGTGAAATGAATCTTCCTAGAGGATGTCAATGCTTCCTTCACCAATAAAGCATTGAGGGGGAGAGTAGTATTTTCCTGGGAAGCCAGACCTTGGATCCAGAGGGAATGAGGAGTTAAGAATCTAACTCTCATTATTTAACTATTTGTTAAACTCTCTAACTATTTGATAACTATTTGATAACTCTTAATTAAATATTTGATGGATCTGTAAGTTAATCACTTTCTAACTACTCTTTTAAGCACTGTTCAGGGTGTCTAAATTTGGTTGATTATTTTCTTTTCTACCTATGCTTAGTCATGCACATCCATTCTTTGTTATTGTTTCTAATGAAAATTCTGAGTTCTGAACTTGATGATTTCTGAACTTGATGAGTGGTACAAACAAGCTTTGATAAAATTCTTCTTATTCAAAACATTTCTCTTAGATAATGTTTTCTATAAAGAAATTTCATTTAACTTGTTATACCAAATAAGGGAAGATTGTTGGGAAAACCCTTTTGATTTAGTATATCAAGTTATCATAGATAAATTAAGTAGTGTTATAGTTTGCATAAAGACAAACTTTGTAGCTATGAATACATGACAGATTGTTGTGATTAAGAAGTAGTCAAAGCACTTTTGAACAACTCAATAATGTTAAATGTTGACAACTCTACAGATAGCTTATTAAGAGGGGATGTCAACGTACGTCGAGTTATACTTAAGGAAGCAGTCAACTTCTTGATATCTACTCAGTGCTAACAAAAGAGTCAATTCCTCAGGAACCAATTGAAAAAGAACAACTCAACTGATTGTATCTCTTTATGTAGCCTTCTGAAAGAGTTCATAGAATCTCTCATATAAAAGATTCAGTGTTGGTTTGATCCTCCTTATCAAAAGGATCTGTTTGTGGTTTTGAGTCTACCTTATCAAAAGGCTCTTTTAGTGGTTTTTTTTCTACCTTATCAAAAGGATCATTGAGTGGTTTTGAGTCGACCTTATCAAAAGTCTCTCTGATTGGTTTTAATCCTCCTTATCAAAAGGATTCTTGTTTGGTTTAGCCACCTTATCAACAGGCTATTGGTATGAGAGACTTTATCAAAATCTCTTATGGTTCTTTGAATCTCTTTATCAAAAGATTCAGTTGTAATTGGTTCTAAGAGTCTCCTTATCAAAAGACACATCATTGTCTATAGTGGATAGCCTGCCAAGGGGTAGAAGATGGGACGTACCCAAATTTGGGGAACCTCTATAAAATCTTGGTATCGACTGGATTGCATATTTCTTTGTTATTTTGTTTGTTTCTTTTATTTATTCTTTTGCTGCATATAAATAAATAGATAAAATATTATGTGGATATGCTATGATTGATTAAAATTGAAAAGAATTTTTAAATACTCTATTCACCCCCTCCCCCCTTCTAGATTAGTTCCTAGCATCTGACCCTTCCTTTCACTTTACGTTTTAAAAATGGTTTTATGAAGTGACCTAATTTCTATCATTTCAACCTTATGATATTAAATCGATATTTATAATATTGATAGAAATTATGTTGCCTTTGTGAAAAATATTCCTTCTGGAATAAAATGTGCCTTTTAGAATTATTCATTCGAGAATAAAATGTGCCTCCGAGAAATAATTCTTATGGGAATAAATGTGTCTTCGAGAATTATGTCTTGGGGAGAATATCGGATGGTCGATGAGTTTTACTTCAAGGCAACCCACATGTTGGATGGTCTGAGGGGATAACCCACATGAAACCTATAGAATTACATGGGTCTGAGGTTGTATGCAAGTTGATATGGAGTACGTAGGCGGTGGTCATGGGAAGACTGCCACGACCCCAATAGAAGTCCAGATATCATCCATTACAGATACTTTACTGCACTTGATACCGATAGAGATTGTATTCTATTCATTGTTCTATTATTCCATTACGAGCACATGTGATAGGTGCAGGTGAATGATGGTGCACAAGGAGAGGTCGCCGATTTTCCGAAGGGGATCTTACACGACCTAACCCATTAACATTCAAAACACATTAGTTGTGATGTGAAGCACATGTGCACTATCCATCCAATTTCCTAGTGATGAAAGGAGTAGACTAAACTCACCTACCATCCAAACACAGCGACGGAGAGGATAAATTTCACCTACTATCCAAACCTCATATTGATAGAAGAAATATTTTTTGTCCAAAGGTATAACAATGGGGAAAAGGATCTCCTGTCCAAACAGTAGTGACGGAGGATGTGGATTCATCCCCGGTCCCGGCCCACGGTGATGGGAAGTGTATAAAACACCTACTTTCGATCCTAAATACAACGACGGGAAATATAGGCTCATTCCTCATCCTCAATCAAAACAAGAAACCCAGGAGCCATAATGTGGTCCTACACAAATCAAAACTCGGTCATATGCAAGAGAGACTGGAACTTAAATTCCCAAAGAGGCGATGAGAATGATTTCATTGTAATAACCACAGTTCTAGAATAGCCCCAATCATGTGAGGGGGCTCTAAAAATGCAGAAAAGATATACAACACGTCAGGGGCGCTATCTCACACCCTAGCAGAGTCCCCTTCCTCAACCTAGTGGTATGAGGGGACTTTCATTGCATTTATATGAAATACTAAAACACAAACAACGGTCCTAAGATCGGGAGGAAGAATTCTTACCCTTGGAGTGCACTTCAGAGCCACTAGATTTGCACGAACATGACAGACCATGATCGTAACGGCTTCCCCTACACGAATCCAGACTCATATCGCCGATTTGTGCTTCCAAACGTCCTTCCACCACGAAAATCGGCAAGGAGTCTGTGATAAAGCTCCTCTAGGAAAAGATGGGTCTTCCCCTCTCTTTTCCGACCAACCTCCATGGAAAGGAGGTTGATTCCTCTATCGGCCGCACATCAGAGGAGGAGTTACGTAGGTCGATTATCTCAAGAGAGGAGGAGAGCGAGGGAAATTTCTCCGTCAGTTGTCGTGAGAGAGGAGGGGGGAGCGATTGAATGTCATTGGATATTGGACTCGTCGAAGTTGTTTGTCGCGAGAGGGAGAGAAGGAGGGATCGACAAGAATTCTCTGACATCGGTTGTCGCGAGAGGGAGAGGAGGAAGGATTAGTAAAGGGGCGTCATGCTTGGTCGGGATGCTGCAAGCGCGAGGGGGCGGCGTTCGGTTGGTTTGGTATGTTGTAAGTGCTTTGATGGTCTGCACCATTACACCATAAAGGGGTATCTTTAGATATTAGTATATAGGGGTTAGCCCTTCCCTCTAACCATTCAAACATTTGTAGATTTCTCTAAGTGACTTGAAATTTATTTCAGATGGACTCTTTATAACCGTCTCATCGATATGAACCCACTGAAATGATTTGAGACCGATTCCGAGTTTGTTTGCTCAATTTACGCTTCCGGGAGTATTTGCGGACCGATTTGACTTGAAAGTCGAAAACCCTTTTAACGATGTTGGAATCGCATGCAGACGGCTCTGTTGGACTTGTATTGTTGCTATGAGTCTAACGAAACTGATTAAGGTAATTCCAAGTACGTTTACTCAATTTAATCTTTTTGGATAATTATGATACTTAAAAAAAGGCACGTTCGCACGACATAGTCTATGTTACTCATCAGATCGAGAGATTCACACCCCAAGAGTTAATTTCCGCGAAATTTTAAATAATTGGAGTGTTGCACAGTGCATAACCCCCCCCCCCCCCCCTCGTGTGCCCGCCATAGTACCCCGGTGTGATGACACTCCCACCACTCGCAGCCTCCCGGGGGTAGTTTTGTCGAAGGACTGTAGTCGTGCGATTGGGTAGGTCGCGAGCGGTGGGAGTGTCGTCGCATCGGGGCCCTGTCGCGGCCGCACAGTCCCCATGCACTCTCCCTCTTTATCTCTCTCTCGCGTGTTTGGGGGGGGGGGGGGGGGGGGGGGGGGGGGGGGGGGGGGGGGATGGCGCGGGCTCGCGCCCCCCGGTGAGCTCTCTCTCTCTCATGTGTGTGTGTGTGCGCACACGTGTGCGTGCGTGCACGTGTGCGTGTGTGTGCACGCGTGCGTGTGTGTGTGCGTGTGTGTGGGGGGGCGTGTGTGCGTGTGAGTGTGTGTGTGTGCGTGTGTGTGCGTGCGTGTGTGTGCGTGTGTGGGCATGTGTGCGTGTGTGTGCGTGTGTGTGCGTGTGTGTGCGTGCGTGCGTGTGCGTGTGTGCGTGTGCGTGCGTGTGTGTGCGTGTGTGTGCATGTGTGTGCGTGTGTGCGTGCATGTGTGTGTGTGTGTGTGTGTGCGTGCGTGTGCGCGCGTGTGTTTGTGTGTGTGTGTGTGTGTGTGTGTGTGTGTGTGTGTGTACATACAAGTGACAATTCACAGGGGGGACCCCGTGCGGTCGCAACAGTGTCACGGCTTGACGACAATCCCGCGGCTCGCAACCAATATCTAATAAAATATCTAATAAGAAAATATACAACACTCATTGCAACCTCACACAATACGGAAATTTTTTTGGTCAGTGGATCAGACATAAAAAACCGTCCTGGAATAAATACGCGGAACAAAGATTTCGGGCTCCACCATTTTTCGACCTCAATTTTTCCCTCCCTTTCCCCTCTTCGTTCTCATCCCGCAGAGCCTGAACTGCAGGGAAGAAGGGCACCTCACCTCCAGCCCACAGTCTTCCTCGCGTCTTTCTTCGAAGTCAACCTCCTCTAAGTCTCCTTCGAAGTCGGCCTCCTAGAAGCCGCCACTCCCGTCGCCGACCTGATTCGGAGCTAGTGTAGACATTAAAAAGCAACTCCTCTTATCAGTTACCTGAGACGAACGGGGCACTACCACCATGGACAAATCTGGAGCAACTTTAGACAGCATTCCTACCGTTAAAGTAACAATCATTCCTCTCTATTGTTTTATTTTCCTGCTTTATGGTGGTGACTGCTTTCTAAGTTTATTTCTACTGTGAATTTTTGATATATTGCTTATTGAGCTATTCTACGGATGGTTATTACCTCACCTCCGGCTTCGAAAAAGGCTCTGCCCCAGTGCCCGCTATTATATTCAGTGAACTAAATGATTAAGTATCTCTATCCGTTCCGTTTAATTTTTGTAGTGACCCTGATGTGCTTCATTGGTGATTCAAGGGGTTGTGTTGTGTTGTAATTCTGCATTTCAGTTTGATATACACGAATAGTTAATATTATTCCAAAATTAACTGATTTGAGGGTGGCTTATCAACAAGTTAGAATGTCAGATCATTGTAAATTGGTAGAAATTTGCAAGTTCTTCTACATTAATGTGCAGGTTCCGTCACAGACATTGAGATGTATAGTAACTGATTTATGTGCAGTTTTAATCTTCAATACTCAATTTTTTTTCTTTCATCACTTTGAAAATTTATATAATTTTTGAAAAAAATTACTCTATACTTATTGACTTATCATGCGTTTTGCTTTGTAATGTGCAAAAGTTATAACATGTAAGATATATGCATGAAAGAATTGAAACATGAGCTGGTGTTGGATTAGCTGAGCAATCATTTGCCCACACAAAAATACTGTCTAGGTACACAGTACCCACAAAAAATTGTTCAAATAACAACAATGTTATCTAATGGTCAGAACATAAACTTTGTAACATTTCAAACGCAATTTGGGCTCTAAATCTGTGCATATTTTTCTGTCGCCCACTGTAGTTTGAGCAACTAATATTCTTCTTGCTACTTTCCACCTCCATGTACTTCAACACTTTATACCACAGTCGTGGTCATTTTCTTGACTCAGAGCTTAACCCATATTCGTTATCTCCCAATCTAACAAATCAGCTGGAAGAGCATCCATAACATCCTTGTGCAGACCGCAAATCTGCGGAAAATATAAAGAATCTTAAAAAATAGTATTACAAATTACAAAGTAAAGTTATTCAACTGAATATACCAGTGGTGGTAATGTGACTCGGTGCATTTTGATTGGCATTGAATCATAAAAGTACCAATGATGTTGCCTTAAATTGTATATTAATAATGTTCAGTGACTTTGCACATTCACACGCATCAGAATTAATTCAGCAACTTGGACATTGGAGGGTTGTGATGTGAGATAGCAAACGGTGGATAGGCACATTACAACTCTTATAGTACTACAAGTATGGATCATCGAACAAAAAACCCCGCACAATCAAATTAAGATAATATATAAATTAAGAGAAGATTAATATGAAGAAATGTTACTGCATGAGTGGGTGACACATAGAGAAATGTTTTCCAAGATTAAGGGGATGTACTCTTATGGCGGTTTAGAAGAACGACGAATGCATCTAAGTGAGTCTCCATGAGTCATCCCTCCAGTAATAGATCCTACATCCCCGATCTTGTCATAGTAATATTGTCACTCTCAAATATACAATCACTACATCACATAACAATTTAATGTAGAAGAAAATAATATACATGCTACTAAGACAAATTTGAGTTTAATTTTAAAATCAAAAAAATTAATTTATCCGGGGCCATAATGACTCAATGTAGAATCTATTAGTTCTTTTGCATATACTGTAAGATATGACCTTCCTAGGAATTCAATCTCTTCTCTAGATTCCCCTGCTATATGCGGCTGAGCACGGGTCCTTTTACGATCTTTGAAATCTGGGGTACATTGGCAACTAGAAACAATTCCAGGGGTTCTTCGAAGAATGAATCTGTGGTGGGGACTATAGTAACATGAAGCGAAGATGGTGTGATGGCAGATGGACTGGGTTCATGCACATGCGACATCGATTGAATAAGGGTAACAAGAGAATCAAATCTCCTCTTGCAGTAGTTTTGCACAACACTAATTTCTCTAAGTAGTTTTCCCTCAAATTGATTAATCTCTTTTTTATTAAGTTTTTTAATTCCTTCTTCTTTTTCCTCTTCTCCTTCTCTTTCTGAGCCTTCTCCTTCAATCTCTGAGCCTTCTCCTTATCAAGCGACTGCTCATTCACTTTCTTCCCTCTGTCCAACTTCTTCTTCTCCAACTTTAATTTCAACACCTCCTCAAAAGAGGACTCTGACTCATCAGAACCAAAAACCTCTTTGCTCCTCCGTGCTTAGGTAAACAAAGCTAGTCCTCACCTGCACATAAGATATTAGTAATCGGCAATATGACATAACTAATGAAATGTGTTTTCATAAATTATTTACCTGATTTTTTGGGAACAATTTTGCAGTTAACTCAGAACAAAACTTGAAACTGAAACAACCTTTGGCAGCCCGTCGACATAAATGTGGTTGAGCAAGCTTATCGACTGGAATCTGGATATTAGTATGTTCGAATAACCAAACCTAAAAGATAATAAATCAGTTAGTGGCATTTTTAACAACATAAAAGTTTTATACATATTAAGCCCTTACCACAAGAATGATAGAGCACCCTTCCAGGTAACCCAGGTTGGTTGGTTCTTTCCGGGAGCAGCTAAGAGTATGTAGCGCCTCAAACTGCTTATGTAGAAACGTGTGGACCACTTTTGGCTAGTTATATCTTCGGAACTCGTCTAAGCCTCCAAAATCTTTCAGGCTGACTGGGATTCTAAGAGACATGAGGGGAAATAAAACCTACAAAGTACATACTTCACAAGTGCATGTACTCTCTGCAATTCAACTGCATAGGAAACTGCCTTTATAGTTGCTAATTGATTCAGCTAGTTCAAAAGGTCAGCTTGTGTAGCATTCGAGGCCGGAGATCTTCTGAAATCAAAATCTTCTCCACTATTAGGAAGGCCGGGTATTAAAGCCACCTCGTTGACAATCATCTTTAAATAATATTGCCATAACAAGAAGGCATGTTTATCTGGCCTGTAAAGTCTGATTAGCTTATACAATAGAGGAATCTTTTGTGGTAAAGCAGGAATTGTGAAAAGGTGAAAAACTGAAGAGTTCATTAATAACTACTTTGCTGACTCTGAAATCACTGCCAATTATGGTTCAACTAGCTTCTTAAAAGTAGAAACAGCGCATTGGGTGTTCAAGTATGTTCCAGTGGATTGACCTTCCATCTGCATTATCTGAAAATAAAAAACAATAAAAAAATGAATAAGTAAAAAAGATATAAACTCAGGGACAAGAGTGTTTATAAGTAAACATATATATGTTTGTATATGTTAACAACATACCAAATTTTACATAGCTGAGTTACATGATAGTTATTACAAGACTGATCCAGCTGAAAATACTAAATTTTGAGCCAATAGTTACATTACAACTGATTCTGAGAGGGGTAAATAACAAACCGTTGTGCAATATTCTAAACAAGTACCATAATACATTGTAGTGAGGGAAAAATATGTTTACAGCTAGCTAAGGCCAGAAGAAATACCCTTCAAACTCTTCGACGCCGAAAAAAAATACCCTTCAAACTCTACGACGCTGGACAAAGCAAAACAAGGAGGAACTGGTGAGCGTCAGTATGCGGTCTCCGCAGGGTGGGCGAATTCTCAAACCTCTAGCCCACAACCAGTCGTGCTTCCTCTACTTGCAGAAGTGGTTGACCTAATCTTGCTCTGTGTCGCCGGACGTCATCGAGATCAGTGTAATCTGCGGTGGATTTGGCGTCGCCGTCGAGTTAGGGCGAGAGATTTTCTAGGCGAGAGAACCTGGGAGGTTTTGAATTTTGGGAAAGAGGGAGGCAAAATGGTGGAGCCCGAAACATTTGTTCCGCCTATTTATTCTCGGACGGTTTTTATGTCAGATTCACAGACCAAAAAATTTTCCATCGCATGACACCTCATCTCTCCTCTTTCTTCTCTCACGTTTATTTATTTGATTTAACAGTCACAAATTTTTTTGGATGCATAATATAATAATATAGTATAGATATACACACACAAGTACTAATGCATGAGGTTTCCTCGTGCCCCAGCGCCACAACACATCACTCGTTCATCATTTTTAAAAAAAATATCTCGCCAAATATAAAATGATTAAAAATAAAATGATAAAGACAGCTTTTTAAAATAAAATAAAATAAAAATATATAAATTAAATTAAATTATAAAAAATGGTAAATTTTGTAATAGGGACAAAATTTAAAAGGCGGAATGCTTTACCCCAATCACACACTCGGGAACATGAAAAATAAATAACATAATTTATGTTTACAAATAAAAAGCAATCGTCTCATAATATTTGCTTGCACAAAACTGTCGAAATAATTTTTGCTGGCATTTACATCATGCTAAGAAGTACATAAGATTCACTTGTACCAAAGATTCGGCCAACAAGAAGAAATTTATTTGAATTGAATGGAAAATGAGTAATAAAATAACATTTTATATTATTCTATAGTGGGATGTAAATGCGATATCTTCAACATAGTGCATGATCTGTTGGACCGATAAATGGGATTGATCCGATGGCCCTTGGGGTTAGCTAACCGCTGGAAGCTAAGGTCAAACTATGTCGGCATTTACATCGTCACATATATACGAGTGATAGGCACGGGGCTCCGCTTTTATTCAAGGCGACATTTGTCGTGAGAGGTGACATTTGTCGCGAGTGGCGACATTTGTTGTGAGGGAAGACATTTATCGTGGTGATGACATTTGTCGTGGGGGACGACATATTGTTAAGGTATATTTAGCGTTGTATCGGATATTTAACGGAACCCTAACGGGTCCGTTAACGGGTCGTCGGGGATTTAGGGTTACGCCTATAAATCCCCCCGCCGGGGGCAACGGGTAGTTCGTTCCAAACTTGACGTTCACTCGGATGCTTCGAGCACTCCTTTCATTCTCGAAGTTTTCGTTCGTAGCGCGCCCTAGCCCCCCCCCCCCCCCCCCCCCCCCCCCCCCCCCCTCACGCTCCCGTGCGGTTCTTCTCCTGTAACCGCTCCTATCGCCTCTTACTCCCGTCGTGCGAGGAGAAGGAAGGAGCCGCTCTGCCGCTGCCGTCGATAAGGAGATCGTCGATTCCTCTTCGCGAGACCTCGTCGCCGCTGATCTCGCTCCCGTTCGCGCCTCGTCAGGACAGAGGTCGACGCTGCCGAGTTTTTTGCCAGTCGTCGCTGCTGTGTGTTTTTCACGCCTGGACCGTCGCCCGCAAGGAAGAAGGCTAGAGGTCGAAGTCGCTGCTGAGCCTTCGTTCTCCAGGCAGTCGAAGGAGTTCGTCCCTGCAGATCGTCCCCAGTCAAGCCCTAGCGCAGATCGTCCCCAGTCAAGCCCTAGCGCAGTTCGCCCGCAAGGAACAACGACTCGCCGCTCGTTTCCTGCGTTGAAAAGGGGCGTTCTTCATCTCCATCGAAACTGCCAGAATCTGTTGGCTTCCTCTCCGCCAGGGACTGCACATCTTCAGATCACGAATCACTTGACACTTCTTGTTTGATTTGGGTTTTTTCCTGAGGAGTGCACTGCTCCAGTGCGGCTTCCGCTGCTAATCTCCGGATCGCACCGCCGATCTCGTCTCTGAAGGAGTCGATTGCGGAGATCGTGCAGACACCTCCAGATGGTCTCGCTTTCGAAGAGCAGCAATCTCTCCTCTCTTGTGCCGATGATCAAACTGGAGAAGTTCTCTCATTCTGAGTTCAGTGCCTGGAAGCGGAACACCCAGTTCGGTATGAAATATCTGAATGTTTTTATACTCTGCAAACTGATTTGGCAGACTTCAAAGGAGGAGATGAGGAAGCACAGTGGATCAGCGACGAAGACTTCTGTCGCGATTATCTTCTCAACTGTCTCTCCAATTCGCTGGCCGAGACGTTCGGAAAGCTGAAGACAGCGAAAGAGATCTGGAATGCGCTGGAAGATCAGTTCAAGGAGGAGGAGAACATGTCCAAGACGCATATGGTGGACAAGTTCATGTGATTCACCTTCTCTGAGGACATGGAAATCCTTCCCCAGATTGCAGACCTGGAAAATTTGGTGGTCAAGCTCAACAGTGAAAGTGTCCCTCTGCCAGATGGGTTCGTTGTTGGTGCTATCATCTACAAGCTCCCCTCAGCGTGGTACTCTTTCAAGACGGAGATGTATCGAAAGAAGACTCAGGTCAGTCTAAAAGAACTCAAGCGGTTTATCTGCATTGAGGATGAGAATCGGACAAGGCATGTGAAGGAGGTGGTGAGCAAGCAGCAATCTGCTGCTAATATGATCACACACCCGAAAAGGAAGCCTAGATCTGATCGGATTCGTCCTCCCTCTAGTGCACCCGCAGTAGTAGACACCAGCAAGAAGATCAAGAAGTTCAAAGGCAAGTGCTACAACTGCAACAAGTGGGGTCACTGCGCTTCTGACTGCAGGCAACCCAAGAAGCCCGATGCTAACCCACCAAAGCCTGATAACAGGGCTCATATGCTCCATCAGACTACGCCCTCCCACTTTGTTTCCAAAGTGGGGAACGTTCAGGCCAGTGCTGAATGGTGGTTGGATTCGGGGGCGACCTGCCACGTCTGCAACAACTCCGCTCTGCTGACGGATGCCACTCCATCCTCTGAGTCAGTTACAGTGGCAAATGGAGCCACTGCTGAGGTACTCCAGACATGGACCGTGGATTTGCTACTCTCGTCAGGTACGTATTTACTTTTAAAAGATGTTAAATACATTCCTACATTAGCTGCTAATTTAATTTCGATTAGACTGTTAAGCGATGCGGGTATGTCCTTTAACATTAGTGGTGGTAGGGTGACCCTAATGGTTAACTCTCATTATTTTGGTTGTGCGTATGTAGTCAACGGAATGTATCGGCTAAGTCTAGCAAACTAAGTAGTTAATCAGGTTAGTTCTACTTTGATAGATCCTAAAACTTTACACGCAAGACTAGGACATGTCAACTATGGAAAACTACTCCTGCTAGCTAGAACTCACAACATCCCCTTAGACACTAAAACCAAATTTAACAAATGTGAGATATGTGCTCAAACTAAGATAACTCGAACACCATTCAGTCAGGTGTCTAGGAGTACACGTTTACTAGAGTTGATACACTCCGACATTTGTGACTACAAAAGTTTTGTCACACGTGGTGGTCGGAAGTACCTGATAACCTTTATCGACGACTTCTCTAGATATACTCACATGTATCTCTTAAAATCAAAAGATGAAGCTTTTGAAAAATTTCAAATTTTCAAAAATAGGGGTGAGAACCAATTGGATTTGAAAATTAAGCGACTTAGGAGTGATCGAGGAGGTGAGTACATCTCGGGTGAGTTTAGGGACTTTCTTGCCAGCAATGGCATAATTCCTGAAACCACTGCCCCTTATTCGCCCCAGTCAAACGGTATTGCCGAGCGGAAAAATAGAACTTTAACAGAAATGTTGAATTCTATGTTGTTGACTGTCGGTATGCCTGCCGCTTATTGGGGAGAAGCAGCCCTTGTGTCGAATCACATCCTGAACATGGTTCCTCATGCTAAATTAAAGCAAACCCCGTATGAGCTTTGGTTTAAGAGACCGCCCAGATTTGATAACCTCAAAACCTGGGGCTGTATCGCCTATGTTAGGATACCTGACATAAGATCTAAGTTAGGACCTAAGACGAACACTTGTGTGTACTTAGGATGTGCGGTGGATAGTGTTGCAGATCAATTTCTAGATCTCTCTACCAACTCGGTCATTGAGTCTAGAGATGCTGTGTTCTTTGAGGACAAGTTCCTTAGAGATAAGAACCTGACTCTTCCGGGTCTGCCAGACACCAGTTCTGATACCCTCGTTGGGACGGAACTACGACTCCCTGACACTAAGCCAGTTCACACTAGTGCCCTATAGTCCACTAGGTTATCTAATAGGGAACGAGTTCCTAAAAGCTTCGGTACAGACTTTGTGACTTACCACGTTGAAGCTGATCCATCCACCTATAAGGAAGCGATGCGATCCAGGGATTCCCTATTATGGAGAGAAGCCATTGATGATGAGATGAACTCTCTCATGGAGAACCAAACTTGGACATTAGTTGACCTACCCAAAGGAGCTAAAACCATTGGGAGCAAGTGGGTTCTTAAGAAGAAACTGAATCCAGATGGGAGTATCGCTAAGTACAAAGCACGTCTAGTTGCCAAAGGCTTCACTAAAGTGAGTGGAGTTGACTACTTTGATACATACTCACCTGTTTGTCACATTGCAACGATCAGGGTTCTTCTCGCTATCGCATCTATTGAACATTTCGTCGTTCATCAGATGGACGTAAAGACTGCATTTTTAAATGGAGATCTAACTGAGGAGATCTACATGCGTCAACCTGAAGGGTTCGTCGTAGAAGGTCTAGAAACCAAGGTCTGTAAGTTGATTAAGTCGCTATACGGATTGAAGCAAGCACCAAAGCTATGGCACGAGAAGTTTGACACTTGCGTAAAAGGCCTGCATTTTAAATTCAGCCTTTCAGATAAATGTCTATACATACGGACAAGTCCAAACTCCGTTGCTATAATCTGCTTGTATGTTGATGACATGCTAATTCTGGGTACTGGTCAGTCTGAGGTGGAAGACGTTAAGGTTACCTTGAAGTCAACTTTTAGCATGACTGACTTAGGTGTGGTGAAGACCATCCTAGGCATGGAAGTGAACTTTACGAATAAGGGTATTACCCTTAGCCAGAGTCACTACATCAGAACTCTACTAGAGAAGTGGGGTTATGATAAGTGCAGGAAGATTGAGACTCCATACGACAGACTCCATACGACTATAATAATAGATTGAAACCTCATGACGGTTCACCTATTAGACAATTGGATTACTCCAAACTTATTGGCAGCTTAATGTATGTTACTATCTGCACTAGACCCGACATAGCCTTTACGGTCGGCATGTTGAGTAGATTCACTAGTAACCCTGGAAAGGACCACTGGGACGCCTTGGACAGGCTAATGCGATACTTAAAGTATATTGAGCAGTATGCTTTATGTTACAGTGGACACCCTTCTGTGCTTGAAGGGTAATCTGACGCCTCCTGGTGCTCAGACGTTGGTGATAGTAGGTCCACTAGTGGTTATGTGTTTACCCTAGGAGGAGCCGCAGTAGCTTGGAAATCTAAGAGGCAGACGTGTATCGCACTATCCTCTATGGAATCTGAACTATATGCTCTTGCTTCAGCTGCCGAAGAAGCAGAGCGGGTCAGAGATTTGGTTATGGATATTCCAATGACGAGTCTAAAAATGAACTCTATCTCGATATTTTGTGACAATCAAGCCACAAAAACCATTGCAACTAATTCACTGTTCAATGGTAAGCGAATGCAACTACGGATGAAACAGGTCTGGTTGACCTATCTCACCAGTCAAGGGATCATTTTCCTCTTGGACGTGAGATCAAAAGATAATGTAGCAGATGTGTTGAAACCGAGATCTTGTGAACAAGACTTGGTCTCTGTGGAGTTCGGGGTCCCTAAAAGGGGTGGTCTCACACCTACTTCCCTCGAGCCAACTCTCTAGACAAGAGCACTTGGACTTGGAAACGGACCAAGAACTTAGTGGGGAGGTCCCGCCACGTACCCGGAAGTCCCCTTGGAACTTCCCCTCCCAAGCCACTACTAAGCTTGGACACCACTGAAGCCTCTCCTCCCCCCTATGGAGAGATCTGTTAGAGAGAGAGAGGGGAGAGAGCTGGCCTTGGAATGAGATCCTCTCAAATGGTGCCCCCTTGGTCCTATTCATAGGTTTTTTCGGATCTGGACTGCGAATAGCCAAAACTGGACTGCAAATAGCCAAATCCCGCTGTTCTGAAGCGCTAAACGCAGACCACTGGACTGCGAATATCCAAAACTGGACTGCGAATAGCCAAAACTGGACGAGAAGGGGCCTACCCTGGGCGAGGGGGGGGGGGGGGGGGGGGGGGGGGGGGGGCGAGCTGCCCCTCCCCCTCTCCGCCTCCTTGCTGGGCGAGAGGGGGGGCGAGCTGCCCCTCCCCCTCTCCGCCTCCTTGCTGGGCGAGAGGGGGGGGGGGGGGCGCGAGCTGCCCCTCCCCCTCTTCGCCTCCTTGCTGGGAGAGAGGGGGGGGGGGGGGGGGGGGCGAGCTGCCCCTCCCCCTCTCGGCCTCCTTGCTGGGCGAGAGGGGGGGGGGGGGGGGGCGAGCTGCCCCTCCCCCTCTCCGCCTCCTTGCTGGGCGAGAGGGGGGGCGAGCTGCCCCTTCCCCTCTCCGCCTCCTTGCTGGGCGAGAGAGGGAGGGGCGAGACCCCCCTCCCCCCTCTCCGCCCGGATACTTGGGAGTGCTCGGCGAATATCTGGGTTGTACATCGGCGACCCTTCACGTTGGGCCTCTCGATGGATATGGGGGTTGTACACAATCCCCGCTCTTTGCGAGGTTGGCACAACCTCGGAAAGAAAAGTCCAAGCCCAAATATCCATCGAGGGGGGCAGGACCTCGCCCCCGAGGCACATTCGACCCACCCAGCTAGTGAGAGCCTGGAGTGAGGAGGACATCTCGATGGCGAGCTCTTCCTTCCGAGGATCATTCGACCCACCCAGCTAGTGAGAGCCTGGAGTGAGGAGGACATCTCGGTGTTGAACTTACCCATCCGAGGATCATTCGACCCACCCAGCTAGTGAGAGCCTGGAGTGAGGAGGACATCTCGGTGGCAAGCTCTCCCTTCCGAGGATCATTCGACCCACCCAGCTAGTGAGAGCCTGGAGTGAGGAGGACATCTCGGTGTTGAACTTACCCATCCGAGGATCATTCGACCCACCCAGCTAGTGAGAGCCTGGAGTGAGGAGGACATCTCGGTGGCAAGCTCTCCCTTCCGAGGATCATTCGACCCACCCAGCTAGTGAGAGCCTGGA